>CAUYUJ010011625.1:70949-148449 GCA_963575745.1 Prorocentrum cordatum | reverse complement strand
GCGTCCCTGGAAATCCCGACCCTTTCCCCGGGACGACTTTTTCGTCAAGAACCGTTGTTTGTCGGTCCCGAGGCCCCTGCGAGGGTCCCCCCTGGGCCGAAGATAGCCAAAAACCTCCCGCCCTGATTTTTCTGCGACGCGATCGTGTCTGGGCGTGGCCTTGAGAAACGCAAGACGTCGGATGCCTGGGAAAGGAGGCGGGCAGGAGGAGGGAGGAGGAGGAGGAGGAGGAGGAGGAGGAGGAGGAGGAGTAGGAGGAGGAGGAAGAGGAGGCGGAGGAGGAGAGGAGGATGAGGAGGAGGAGGAGTAGGGGAGGGCGGAGGAAGGGAGAGGAGGAGGAGGATAAGGAGGAGGCGGAGGAGTAGGAGGAGGGGGGGGATGAGAGAGGAGGAGGAGGAGGAGGAGGCGAGGCGGGGCTCTCGGGCCCTCGGGCCTCCGGCGGCCGATCTCGGGACGACCTCTGGGCCCCCCCCCCTTCGAACGCGCTCGGCGAACGCGCGGCCGCCCGAGAGCGCACCCGGGAGGCTGGAGAGCCTCCCAGGAAGGCCGGCAGCACGAGAAAACCGCGAGAGCCTGGGTCGCCTTCGTCGTCGTCGTCGTCGCCGTCGTCGTCGTCGTCGTCGTCGTCGTCGTCCCCTGAGATCCGACGCTGCGGCGAAGTTGCAACACTGCGACACATTGCAGGAAGAGGAGGAGGAGGAGGAGGAGGAAAAGGAGGAGGAGGAGGAGGAGGAGGAGGAGGAGGAGGAGGAGGAGGAGGTGGAGGAGAAGGTCGACGAGGAAGGAGGCGCAGGATTGGCAGCGATGGGGTCCTCATGGCCGGTCCTGCCCCTCCCTCCTCGTCCTGCTGCTCCTCTCCCCGGGCGTCCTCCTCCAGCTCCTCCCACTCCATCCCTCGTCCTCCCTCCTCGTCGTCATTCCCCCCCGCCGTCGTCATCGTCGTCCTCGTCGTCCTTTCCGGTCGTCCTTCCCCGTCGTCGTCGTCGTCGTCGTCGTCGTCGTCGTCGTCGTCGTCGTCGTCGTCGTCGTCGTCCTCGTCGTCATTCCCCGTCTTCGTCGTCGACGTCCTCGTCGTCATTCCCCGTCGTCGTCGTCGTCGTCGGCGGCGGCGTCGTCAGCGCCTTGACTGCAGGGTCGAGAATCAGCTCACGTAGCTGGTTCTACTGGCGCCTCCAGGCGCCAAGAGTCGCCCATGCATCGAGGGCTGGGCCCGGCGGCGGGGCGGAAACTGGCTGCATGCAGCAGACTTCGTAACCCCCCTTTCCCATATCCCTATCCTGGCAGAGAGCCGCCGCCCGGGGATCGATCGTCGGGGGCCTCGGCAGGCGGCGGACACGGATGTGATCCTAAGGCCCCGAGGATCCACCACCTGCCGAGGGCCCCGAAGATCGACTCCCAAGGCTGTGTCAATCAGTAAGCCAGGCGCCAGGCAACGGCGCATCGGCAGGGAATCGACAGGAGCACTGCTTTCCCATATCCCCTTTCCCGTATCCCCTGCTTTCCCATATCCCTATCCTGCCCTCTCGTCCGGCCCGGTAGACATGGTCCAGGTCGGGTCTGGGCAGATGCCGGACGGGTGCCGGGGAGAATCCGCGGAAGTCGTTTTACGCAAACAGTGTTACACACTTCGTGGTCTTCGAGGTCCCAGAACTCCATTCCCGGGCCACATTCCGAATGCCCGGAGCCAACTGTAGGCCACTTCGTGCTCTTCGAATTCCCAGAACTCCATTCCCGGGCCGCATTTTGAATGCCCGGAGCCAACTGTAGGCCACTTCGTGGTCTTCGAGTTCCCAGAACTCCACTCCTGGGCATGAGTTTGAATGCCCGGAGCCAACTGTAGGCCACTTCGTGTTCTTCGAGTTCCCAGAACTCCATTCCCGGGCCACATTTTGAATGCTGAGGCAGGCTGAGCTGAGGCTGATGCAGGCTGAGGCTGAGGCAGGCTGAGGCTGAGGCCGAGGCTGAAGGCAGACTGAGGCTGAGGCTGAAGCAGGCTGAGGCTGAGGCTGAGGCAGGCTGAGGCTGAGGCTGAGGCAGGCTGATGCTGAGGCAGGCTGAGGCTGAGGCTGATGCTGATGCAGGCTGAGGCTGAGGCAGGCTGAGGCTGAGGCCGAGGCTGAAGGCAGACTGAGATGCTGAAGCAGGCTGAGGCTGAGGCTGAAGGCAGGCTGAGGCTGAGGCAGGCTGAGGCTGAGGCAGGCTGAGGCTGAGGCTGTGACTGCGACTGCCGTTGCCACTGCGACTGTCATCGCGAATGCGACTACGACTGCGAGAACAGCAGAATTCTACAACTGGATTCTCGTCTGAATCTGAAGGGGAATGCTTCCAAATATGCTCCTGCACATCGCTGTTAGGTTGCTTTGCCGGGATAATCCCTGCATCTTTGATACATGATCCGCCCGCGGGGCATGTATAAAAAAACGGCACTGTATGGTTGTCGCCCACGAAAAAAAAGTTGTTTGACACCCTCGGCGTGCAGCGGGAAGCCGTCCCCGAGCCCACCGGGGGCCGCCAAGGAACGGATCGGGACGACGCGTGGGTCCCGGAAAATACGATAAAGGAAACTACGATAAGACCAACGAGGCAACAGGAACGATGTCGAGCGCCGCGTCATGATTCGGACGAGCTTCGTGGAATGCAGTCCTGGAGGCGCAGTAGTTTCCATAGAGGGGTCGGCGGATGTGGCGTGAGCCTATGTAATCAAGCACCGACACACACAAACCTCTGGCCCGTCCGTGACAACCCCCTGAATCACCAAACGTACACACACACACACGTCCCGTACTCGGCTACACGTAACAGTGACCCTGGGTAAGAGAGTGACCTTTGGTGCGCAACTTTTGGGGGGCCGCGGGGAGGCCGAATCCAAGCGCGCTGGCCGCAGCTACCGCGTTGCGTTCGGCCATCCGGGGGCCCATCTGTGCCCGCACCAGAGGTCACTCCGGCGGAAGGTCACCCTTACGTCTAGTCGACGTACACACACACGATGGCCATCACGCTCGGGTTCACTGTGAGGAGGAGGAGGAGGAGGAGGAGGAGGAGGAGGAGGAGGAGGAGGAGGAGAGGGAGGGGGAGGAGGAGGAGGAGGAGTAGGAGGAGGAGAGGAGGGAGGAGGAGGAGGGGAGTGGATGAGGAGGAGGAGGAGGAGGAGGAGGTGGTTTCGCCGGCGGGCGGAGCGGCGGAGCGATGACGACCACTGCCTCTGCGGCTGGGGCGGTCGCCGCGATCTCCTCGGCGGGCGGCGGCGGAGGCCGCTCGCGCGGCTCGCGGCACGGGCAGCAAGATGCCGCGACCTCCGACGACATGTTGTTTGCTGTTCGGTCCCGGCGTGCTTCTGCCGATCTGGCTCCTGGCACCGCGACCAGAGGAGGAGGAGGCGGAGGAGGAGGAGGAGGCGGAGGAGAGAAGAGGATGAGGAAGAGGAGGAAGGAGGAGGATGAGAGGAGGAGGAAGGGGGGGGAGGAGAGGGAGGAGGGGGATGTGGGAGGAGGAGGGGGAGGGGAAAAGGAGGAGTACAAGGAAAAACAGGGGTGGAGAAAGGAGGAGTAGGCTGAGGGATGGGGGAGGAGAAAAGAGGAGGAGGGAAGAAGGAGGGGAGGTCAGGAGAAGGAAAAGAAGAGAACAAAGGAGAGGAGGAGGAGGGAGAAGGAGCGGGGGCGGGAGGAGGGGGGGAGAAGAAGATGATGATGATGATGATGATGATGATGATGGTGATGATGGTGATGATGATGAGGAGGAGGAGGGGGAGGAGGAGGAAGAGGAGGAGGAAGAGGAGGAGGAAAGGGGAGGGGGAGGCAAGGGAGGAGGATGAGGATGAACATGAAGATGACGATGAGGATGAGAATGAGGATGATGATGATGATGATGATGATGATGATGATGGTGATGATGTTGATGATGATGATGGTGCTGCTGATGATGATGATGATGATGATGAGGAGGAAGGGGAGGATAACGAGGAGGAGGAGGAGGAGGAGGAGGACAAGGCAGGAGCACTTACGAGCCAATTGGTCACTGTTTAGCTGGATGGGGAAACCTTGGCGGCTTTGAATCAGTGTGGCTGAGAATGTGGATACGGCCTTGTGAGCGCTGTATGGAAGCGCCTACCAGCGGCCCCGCGGGGGGATTCCACAGGCCTACAGAGGGACCAAACGGGGACAAGACCGACCCCTTGAGGCCCTCCAGAGGCACCTTATCCCCTGAGAGGTCCAGGTGCGAGTCAAGAGAACGCAATCCTCCAATATCCGCCGGCCCCCTTGTGGGGCCACCAGGCTGTAGGCCGAAGCTTCGCAGTTTCCTGTGCCAGTTGCAGCTTCCAGTTTCCACTGTTATAATTCTGCTTCTTGCTGCTTACTCTTCCTTGTTGATGGACCGCGCGAAGGGGGGAGGCCCAAAACGGGCGTTTTTACTACGCCCTGAACGTGTTGTCTGAATTGCTGGAGTGGGTAAAAATTTACACCCCTCACGCAGATCGGCGGGGTCAGGGTGCAAAAACACATGGGGTTTGCCACATTTCTGGGTGGCACCCCTCACGCAGATCGGCAGGGTCAGGGTGCAAAAACACAGAGGATGTGCCACATGTTTGAAATTCGGCGGCACCCCTCACGTAGATCCGTAGTGTCAGGGTGCAAAAACAAACATGGGATTTGCTACATGTTTGAAATTCGGCGGTCAGGGTGCAAAAACACATGGGATTTGCTACATTTTTGGAATTCGGCGGCACCCCTCTGGCAGATCCGTAGGGTCAGGGTGCAAAAACAAACAGGTCCCGACACTGCTTCACGGCGGCGCCCAGACCTCATGAATTGGCTGTTGCATCTCCCATCATCTGAGACAGGGGGCCGGCGGCATGGGGCGAAGCCCTTACGGAAAAGTCTCATTCGTGAGCGGCATGCGGGGGGGTCAGGCGCATCGGAAGGAGGAGGGGGAGGGGCGAGCAGGGGGAAGGGGGAAGGGGACTCAACCGAGGAGAAGGGGAGGCCACTAGTCATCAGTCGGATCCTGGAGCACCCTTGCAGCAGACCAGTTGCATCTATACTGGGCTCCACGGGGGTCCCGACTTGTTGAAACATGTAAAACCATGTAGATCCAGCTTTCTATTCGAATATCGGCCTCGCATATTTCTGCTGCGACCTGGCAAAGGCCTCATCATTCAGAAATCCTCTTTGCAATAGCTCTAACGCCGCTTCCGATTCATTTATCGGAATAAATCTGGCAACTTTTTTGCTGCACCTGCTTCTGGACGGCCTCGCGAGACAGCCCGATGCGATTCACCAGCTTCTCCGCGCCCCTCTCCATCGCGCTGCGAGGCGCTGATCCTGGCTTGAACGGGCCCCCCTGAACCCCCACCGCCTGCGAGATCGCTTCGTGAAGGGTGAGCAATTCTGTATTGTTGATCTCGCAGAGCTGGAGTCTGCTGAGCCGGTGCTACCATGAACTGAAAATAATACATCTGCGGTTCCGAATGCTGCTTCTTGTCGTAGTGACAGGCCCTCAACCGTAGGAGCCTCGCGTGCCCTGCGCGGTGCGTAGTGCGACCTTCAGTGGCATAGCTACGATCGTGTTCCAATAGCGTGTCAGAGTTGCTTTGACTGGAAGCAATGTCTGCTGCTTGCATGGCCAGGTAGAAGAGAAACCCGAGAAACACTTGAGGCCAGCGGCCCCGGACCATGATCCTTGCCATTTTCCTTGCACTTGCTGCCGTAATCCTGGCCTGCATTCTGCGCAATCGTGATGGGCCCCGCCGTGGGCGGGGCCAAACAGCAACTGAAAATGGCGCCGATGAGCTCGGCCAGCTCGCGGCTCGTGCAGGGCGAGGCGGCGCAGGATGGTGATGGAGCTGCCGGCGCTGAGCCCGCTCCCCTCTTGTTGCTGAGAACCTCCTCTTGGGGTTTGACTAGCTTGCCCCGGAGGGCGGAGCCTCCTGCTTTGCGCTTGCCTTGTGGCGCTTGTTTGCCGGCTCCGCCGCCGTCGTCCACAACAGGTAGGAGTATGAAGTGCTGTCGTATATATAGAAGAAGTCCAGGCGTCGATTCTGCATGAGCCTCACGCAACGGACAAGATGTCGCACTGGACTGGCTGCCCCGATACGTTGAACTTCCAGAATACACGCACGCGCACTCCCGTCTTAAAACTTCCGACAGCATGCTGATTGGCCGAGTCCCTGGATTCGAATATACTCTCGCATGCAAAACATCGATCGGATAATATCGCTTGTCCCAGAACCGAAAAGTGCCCATGGTAATTTTGCAAATGGGCCAGAAGCTGGCGCTCGTTGTTGAATGCTCTGCCACGCCCAGGTGCCGCGCATCTATAATTTGCTAACTCCGTAATAACTTTGGGCGTATTTGTTCTGTCGATCGAGTGCGCCATCGAATGGCCAGGAGAGGGGGTGCATGCACCAACCCATTTCGCTCTGATAACCTCGGGGTCCAGGAGCGCGAACCAATCGACGTGCTCGGGGGAGTTGAAGAGGCGGAATGGCATTTGGTTAAACTCGTGTATCTTCTCGTGCTCGTCGTCTCCTAGACCCTCTAGAGACGCGGCGTCGGATGCGAAGCGGCGAGCCCAGGGGCAAGCGCATTCAGAGAGCTGTCCTTCCTCGTTCAATATAGCGAGCCCAAACTCCCCCCCCGCTCGCGTCGCCCCCAGGAGTGCCCCCCATTCTGCTTATATGTCTGTGTGGCTCACGAACCCAAGACAAATGCCATTCAGTTCGCCCGGCGCGATATTCTATCTCCAAGGGCGCTATTTCCCAGAGTCAGAAAAATATCGGCGTCCGAGATCGAGACCGCATGAGAGCCCGTGAACTTATTAGCGGCCTCTCCCCTCGGGGATTTTCTAGCATGCGACAGAATGCGAGCCTGGATCTTCTCGCTTTGTGCAGAGGCGGGGGCGAACGCTTCCGGCCCGGGGAGTGCCGGGCCCAAAGTTCTGCTGAGCAAGGCTGTTCATTTTTCTCTGCGCGGCAGACGCTCCTGGTATCAGTGGCGCCCCATAGCTGCAGGCCCAGCAACGATCGCCTCCAATCTGCATGGAAGCTCGCTTGCAAACGTCGCGCCTGCCTGGGGAATGCCACCCGACAGGCGTGCTCGATCGTGATTCTGCCTGCAAGGGGAAGATGCCCATCTCGAAATTGTTTGCGAGGCAACTGAGGAGTCTGGCCAAAGACTGCCGTCGCGCCCTCATTTTCAATGATGATTCGATAATTGTGCCGCTTCGTTTAGTCTTGCAACTGATGCCCCCTGGCCCCTGAGAGCACGCGGTTGCGTTGAGATGTCGATGCCGTCCAAAAAGAGCCTCATGATCTCTCGCGATCGCGTCGCTGCGAGCTGCGAGTACAGACGGAGAGGTACTGCCAAAAGCGTTCGTGGAATACATGTGATCCCAAATGCATGAAAGCCCGAGCCGTCGAAGTCGCCATCCAAGTGATTCCTGTACCATCATCGGGTTTTCTCTCCTCCTGGCCGCTACGCATCCGCGCGCAAAATTGGGCTCGAGATTGCGTTGTGAAGGACATGCGCGCGTGGGAATAAACGCCTTCTCACGCGGACATAAAACGTGACTGACCCTCTTCCGCGTCGCAGCCACTCCGTTGGAAACGTTCAAAGCCAGTGGCGACTCGCCAGTCCTATGGATATTGTGGAGCATACTCCTGAAGAAAGCGCGAATGCCTCGCATCTCAAGTTTGCGCTGTTCAAAGCCGAGTCCACTGAACCTCGGCGACGTTCGTCGGCGCGGATGGGAAAAACCGGATAGTTCTAGAGGAAGAGACAATGGTGGAACTGCTTTCCTTTTTGTTACGCTTTACGGGTTTGCTGGCCAATGAGCTCGAATATGTCGCGAGCTCAGTCAAGTCCTTGTGGTCCGCAAAGGTAATCATCAACATGGGCATCCCAACTTGGAATGAAGCCTGCGCCAGTGCCACCTTCGCCGGGCGAGAGCGGGAGACGCCTGTGCAAATCAGTGGAGGTCGACAATGCTGAAACCACTCTCTTATAGTTTCTTTTTCGCGGCCCAAAATCTCTAGCTGAGAGTCGTGACAATCTTGCAACTTCAGCTTTCCGACCATTTTGACAAGCTTGGAGGAGCTCAGATGCAACGTCTTCTCGCCATGCCACCAATTGTCTTCTCCGTTGCGGTCGCTGTTTCTTTGACTGATCTCGAAGTCGTTCAGAAGTGCAGCTTCTCGCTGAGTAAGCTCGCCGCTCTTGAATGAAACTATAAGTACGCGCTCAGCAAGTGCCGATAGTTGCAGTCGTAGTTGCCGTCGCTGCTCAACTAGCTGCAACACTTCATCTGCCCGCTGCTTATGTCCTTCTGACGGTCCCGCTGAAGAAGTAACGAATTGATGTGCCTCCTGTGCCATTGCCTGCATATGCTAAACCCGTTCATGATTGGGTGTCTGTTCTTCTCGTCGGATTCGTTGATGTTGACCTGCTTCTCGGTTAAGTCGAAGTTCCAAAGCTGTGAGAGATTCTGCTCGGCGCATGCAACGACGTAAAGCGTGCACGAACTCTTCTCTGTTCCATGTGATCGTTGGACAAACAAATCCATGTCTAGGCGCAGACTTCATATGAGATGCCACGCCCAAGACAACGTTTTGACAATAATGCGCTCTCGCGTGGACAGGTATATGATCGCGATGATACTTAGACGGTATAATCTGCAATTCCGTAGCAAGTCGTCGCAGCGGCCCAGCACGGGTAACTGAGGAGATGAGACATATTGGAATACTAGAAAATCCAGATGTGAATTCTTTAACGTAGAACTGTAGAACGTCGAACCTCCCCCTCGGAATGTATTGTGTGGGATTATATCAAATTGTTCTAGTAGACGTAATACAACGTCAGCAACGTACCTTTCACGGACACGTGGTTCCGCTGTGCCAATACATTTCGAAGCAACCTCTTGCCATTCCTCTTGCCCTCGAACTCGCTGAAATCCGAAACCTGAATGGAGGTCCGCGCACACAATGGGGAGACAGAGATGTGAACACCATATTGGGAGCCTTTTGAGCCACTTCGCCAAGAGATCGCATGTACGTTGGTAGGCTGGCACACAACGTGCGTGATGAGGTGGAGGAGGAAAGTGGAGGCTGCAGATGCCGAAGTCGAAATGCCTGCTTCTGGTACGAATCGTTAAACCGCGACCTGCGGCCGATTGAGGGGTAGTCCAGATTCCGACGACGCTCCTGCAGGGGATCCTTGGACCAAGTACGATAGCACATCCTGATGCTTTGTTCGAGAAGGGATCCCTTTTCCAGCCATGAGAAACACACTATCTCCTGGGGTCTGCTGTCGTCCATTGTGCTACCTCTTGTCCATGCTGAGGTTATGTTGTGCCATTGAGACAGACAAAATCCATATTCCGAATCCTGAAGGATATCTCCTGCAATCTAGTCAGCAGCTAGACGAAAGTGGATTATATTGCTAGATCGAGATCTGCTGCGTCATGGATGAGGCCAGCGGCCCCCGTACAACTCTGCTGATGCGGATAATGAGGTGCAATGCAACTTTAGCAAAACATGAAATACCTATATCGTGCAGAAAGGTGATGGTAGGCTATATTATCGGATGTGCTGAGATAAGGAGGGTGCCCGAGCCAAGGGCACCTAGGAGGAGGAGGAGGAGGAGGAGGATGAAGGGGCCCAGGGACACACAAATAAATATACATTAACAACAGGATTCCCCAGATTCTCACTTATCTTCTGGGTTTTCGTCTTCCCCCTCACTTCCCATCTTTTCCCATATCTTCCTGGGAGTCGACGATTCATTGCGTCTGTGTGTTTTTACCCCTCCTGCGAAGGGGGAGGAAATGCGGGCTGGCCGAGGCCGGCAGAGCGGGGGCACATGCCGGCACGCGGGGCGCGGGGCTCATCGACGAGAACCGCCAGGATGGTGGCGACCACCTCCATGTATCTGTTCACTGCCTGCCATGGGGTGATCCTTCGGGCCGGCTCCTCATCCTCCTCCTTTCGCTCCTCCTCGCTCCTTCTCGCTCCTCTCGCTCCTCTCTCCGCTCTCCTCCTCCTCGCTCCTTCTCTCTCCGCTCCGTCTCCTCCTCCTCCTCCTCCTCCTCCTTCTCCTTCTCCTCTCCTCGTCCTCTCGCTCCTCTCCCCTCCTCCTTCTCCCCGCTCCTCCTCTCCTCCTTCTCCTCCTCCTCCTCCTCTCTCCTCTCGCTCCGCTCTCCTCCTCTTCCTCCCTCCTCCTCCGCCTCCTCCTCTTCCTTCTCCTCCTCCTCCTCCTCCTCCTCCTCCCTCCTCCTCCTCCTCCTCCCCGTAGCCGTGGAACAAAGCGAGCCGGCGAGCGGGAGGCCCTCGCGGACGCGCGCCCGCGGCGGGCTCGTGGGCGCGTGCCAGAGGCCGCGATGGAGGCACGGCGCGGGGCAGCTGCCAGCGCCCGCGCGCTGGCGCCGCGGCTCCGGCGGCAGGCGCGCGATTCGCGCGGCCTCCGCCGTTCCGCGGCGCTGGCGGCGCGCACGGAGGCGAGGCGCGCGGCGCTGGCTGCCCACTGGGAGTTGGGCGACGCCCTTGGCTGGCACCCCGCCGCCATGGGCGAGGCGCTCCGCGCGGCGGGGCCCCTCGAGCTCCCCACGAGGGCGGTGGAGGCTGCCTGAGGGGCTCGGCAGGCACGGCAGCTGGGGGGCGGCATGCGCCCCCGCCCGGGGAGCCGGCGCCTCCCCTGGACCAGTCCAGGAGCCCGTGGTCAAAGGTGAAGGGGCCCTGGGGACACACAAATAAATACACACAAATGAGAAGGTTCCCCATGTTTTCCTATATTTTCTGGGTTTTTGTCTTCCCCCCACTTCTCATATTTTCCCATCTTTTCTGGGGAATCGACGATTCATTGTGTCTGTGTTTTTTTCCCTCCTGAAAAGGGGGGGTGCTCGAGGACTTCAGGGGCAGGCTTTACGGCGTGCGGCCGCAGGACGAGGACCTCCTGCTCGCCCTCGGCGTTTGCGGCGAGCCGAGTGGCGGCGGCACCACTAGCGCGCCGAAGGCTGGCGAGGGCGAGGAGCGGGACAGCACCAGCCTGGCGAGCGGGGACGAGCACGAGCTGGGCGACAGCTTCGAGGAGCTGGGCGTGGAGGAGATCCAGGAGAACACGGCGCAGGTCCAGGAGACGACGCTGCAGGAGGTCGACGTGGAGGAGATCCTCGACGGCCAGCCGAAGCTCGTCGGCGGCCAGGTGTCATCATCATGGGCCACCAGGGCAGGACCCAGCCCATCGTCGGCTCGGCGCTGTGCTTCGGCGACTCGCTGGGGGCCCTGGTGGAGGAGGAGAGCATCGACGGCATGCCGACGCTCGACGCCAGCCAGGCGAGCGTCAAGGGCCACCAGGGCAGGACCCAGCCCATCATCGACGCGGAGGTGCGCGTCGGCGACTCGCAGGAGGCCCTCGAGGAGCAGGAGGGCATCGACGGCCCGCTGAAGCTCGACGGCTCGCCCTCCTCCCTCCAGCAGGAGCGGGATGGAGGCATGTTCCGCCGAATCGGCACGCCGCCAACTTTTCTGCGGGCAGATCGGAACCTGGTTAGACTGCACCTCAACTAGCGATGAAGCTCTGCTGCGCTTCGCTAGGCATGGCGTCGTTCTGCGCTCCTCCTCCTCCTCTTCCTTTTCCTCCAATTCCCTTCCCTTTCCTCTTCCTCCTGTTCTTTTTCCTCGCATCACCATAATAATAACACCTTCATAAACAGAAGGTCTCACAGATGCCCCTAGAAAGCTCACCGAAGGCCCAAACAGGGTGTCTCTCCCTCTTCTTCGCCCTCCCCTTATGCTCCATCTCCTTCCTCTCCTCTTCCTCCTCCTCGCTCCTCGCTCCTCGCTCCTCGCTCCTCCTCCTCCTCCTCCTCCTCCTCCTCCTCCTCCTCCTCCTCCTCCTCCTCCTCCTCTCTCTTCCTCCCCCAAGTGTTCCCCCAAGAGGGTCTACAACAGCTGGGGAAGCACCTAGCCCAATATGTTGGTCAGACTTTGGCTCAACGTTTGGCCACATGGGCGTTTTCAGAAAGGCAGGGGGCAGCGGTGGTGCGCCGTAGGCGTCTTCGATATTGTGCAACACAAGCTGACCAACACCGAATGAGCAACAGTCGTTTCAGCCTTTGTGGCCCCTTGAAGGTCCAAGAGGGCTTCAAGGCAGCTCTAGATTGCCTCAAGGCGGCCAAAGAGCCCACCACGACGGCCCAAGAAGACTCTTAGCGGACCCCCAGGAGGGCCACCACGAAGTCCCACGAGGGCCTGTCTGGTGACACGTCTCCGAAGCCTCCATGAGGCCACCGCGAAGTCTCGCAACGCCTAGACTTTACGCGCGCCAGACGCACTCGCCGCGCAGCGAAAATTCACGTCGCGAAGCGACGTGTTGCCAGATACATAGTGGCAGCATTGGAGAACCGAGGAGAAGCAATCGTTTCGGCCTCTTGTGCCTCTCGCGGGTCCAAAGGGCCTCAAGACGGTTCGGCATGGCCTCAAGACGGCCTAACATGTCCCCGTGACAGCCCCCAGAAGGCCTCGAGAAGCAAGCAGCACAGATTTCCGCAAACTGTTGCATGTCTTTCATTCCACAAACGATCAGAAGGGTCCAAGACTCCCAAGAGCGCCCCGAGACGATCCAGGCGGGCCTCCCGAGGCGGCAAAGGAGGGTTCCAAGGCGGCCTAAGAGGTAACCCAACACGTCCCAAGAGGCGCGCAGCACGGGCTAGAGAGGCCTCCAAGATGGTCCCAGGTGCCCGCAGTAGCGCAGAAGATGTCCCCATGACGGTCTCAAGACGGCTCACGAGGACGAAGGTCCCCCAAGACGCTCCAAGAGGACTTGCCAGGACGGCCTCGACATGCCAAGAACCAATCTATATATCTCCCTGAGCTGCTCGAGAGCGGCTTTCGCACTCTCGCTTTTTGTCGGACCTCCGAAAGAGCAAGACACTCCCAAGATCTGGGGGGGGGCTGGGTCAACTTGCTCGGGCCAAGCGGGGTCTCTGGGATGGAGCGGAAGGGGGAACGATAGGGAGGAAACATCGACTTGAAATCGGCGATGCATCGCCGATAGATCGGCGATAGGCCGATAGCGAAGCCAAGCGTTTCTGGGACGAGCGCCACATTTTGGAACGATCCAGGCTCCACCCTCGAAACTGTTGCAGACTTCAAGCTTCCATATCATCATCGGCGGGAAAGGCTCCAGCGAAACGCCTGGCCCGACCTGCGGACACGTTCGGTGGTGCGACAGGGAGGAGGGCAACATGTGAAAGAGATGGAGGAGGAAGGAGGGAGGCAGGAGAAAAACGCCACCGACGCCGACGCCGACGCCGCCGCCGACGCCGAGGAGGAAGCCGCCGACGCCGACGACGACGACCCCGCCGACGCCGACATGATGACGACGACGACGACGACGACGACGACGACGACGACGCCGAGGAAGCCGACGCCGACGCCGACGCCGACGACGCTGACGACGACGACGACGAGGAAGCCGACGCCGCCGCCGACGCCGACATGACGCCGACGACGACGACGCCGCCGACGCCGACGCCGACGACCCCCGCCGCCGCGCCGCGGCCTCCCGCCCGGCCGGCTCCTCCGCGACGGCGGCCCGCCCCACGGTGTCCGCCAGCTCCTGCACGGGGGCCGCCCCCAGGGCGCCCCGCGGCCCGGCGAGGAGTTGGAGGAGGAGGAGCAGGGAGGAGGGGGAGGAGGGGGGAGGGGGAGGAGCAGGGAGGAGGAGGAGGAGGAGGAGGAGGAGGAGGAGGAGGAGGGGGAGGAGGAGGAGCAGGGAGGAGGAGGGAGGTGGGAGGATCGGGAGGAAGAAGAGGACGGGGACGAGCGAGGAGAGGTGGAGGACGACCGAGTAGCAGGAGCTCCCAGACGCCCACCGCCACGATCTCTCTCCTCGCTCCACGGCCCCAGGAGCTCCCAGGCAGCGGGCGCCTCGAGAAGAAATCGAGACGGAGGTCTTGCATAGTTTTTGTTGGCCTCTCGGGGCCCTCGCCGGGCCTCGGGGCCGTCCAAAGAGCGACTCGGGAGGGAGAAAGCCCGTCCCAGGGCAGTGGTCGGGAGGTCGGGGGCCCGCGCCTCGAAGAAATCGAGACGTCGGCTCTCTGGGAGCTCCCGGCCCCTTCCCCGGGGTGCTCTTGCGCCCCAAACCCCCGACGCCATGATTTTTGTCATGACGTCGACCCCCAGAGGTTCCGGCCTCTTCCCCGGGGGGCAGGTTTTTCATCCTGCGCCGTTTTTTGCCGGTCCCGAGGCCCGGCAGGGGCCCCCAGAGGCCGAGAATGGCGAGAAACTCCCCGCCGTGATTTTTTCATGACTCGAGGGGGCCCGCATCTCGAAGACATCGAGACGTCGGATGCCTGGGAGCTCCGGGGTGGTCCTGCACCCTGGGCCCCCTTCTGCGGGCCCCCCGGGCCCGAGGACGGGCCCGCGGAGGCCGGCGTCCGGGCAGAGCCGCCGGCTTGAAGACTCGGGGGCGACGAGGAGGGCGACCACAGCCCAGGGGCGGGCATCAAACGTGTTCGCCCAGGAGCCTCCCTGAGATCCTGGCGTTGCAATTCTTTTGCCACGGACGTTTTCGCTCGATTTCGGGCCCCGGGACCCTCACAGATCGATCGGGCTCGAAATATGACGCGGGAAGATGGGCGACCAGCCCAGGGGCGGGCATGAAACTTGAGCAGGGACCGACCGTCCCGGCATTCCTATAGTCCGAGTCCTACCACGAAATGTTCTTATAGAACCCAAACATGTTCCAAGAACAGAAACAATGTTCTCAGAACATGTTCCCGATGTGTAAAACAAGACAGTCCCAGCCAGAAGTGTTCTAAGAACATTCCCTGGAAGCCACAGAAAGGTTCTTAGAACATTGCTTGGTAGGGCTACAGGCGAGCCAGGACGCCTCGCCACTGCTTGACAAACGTCTTCGCCCAGGAGCCCTGCCGAAGACATAGGGATCCTCGGCACCCCTGGCAATATCCGATGTCGTGATTATTTCAAGACGGGGCCCCCGGAAATCTCGACCCATTCCCCAGGACCGGTTGTTCATCCTGAGTCGTTTTTTGACAGTCCCAGGGCCCGGCGAGGGCCGCTAGGGGCCGAAAGTTTAGAAAAACCTCCGTCTTGATTTTTTCATTACGTTGAATCTCTGGGTCTGTCGTCGCCTGACGCCCGCGGCTCTCGGGGTCCGCGGCCTGCCGCTGGCCGCCGGCCGCCGGGCGCCGTCGGCCGGCCGAGCACCGCGGCGGCCGCTCGTCGGCGGTGCGCGTCGCTCGGGCCGCCCCGCGGCGCGGGGGGCCGCGCGCCGCGAGGCCCCCTCGGGGCGTCGACGCTCGGGGGGCCGGCCGTGGGGGGGCCTCTGGCCTTAGGGGGCCCTGGAAGCGACAGGGCCGTTTTTTTTTTTTTTTTTTTTTGTTGTAGTTTTTTTTTGTAGTTTTTTTTTTTGTTACCGGTTCCGTTCTGCCGTTTTTTCTCGCCGGCTCCGACGCCGGTTTTTTACCGGTTCGCGTCGCCGTTGTTTGACCGGTTCCGGCTCCGGTTCCAATCCTGGAGCCGTTTTTTTTGCCGTTTCCGGTCGCCGTTTGTTTACCGCTTCCATTTTCGAGGGCCATTTTTTTGGGAAACGGTGGAAAAACGGCCCTGCCGTTTCCGGGGCCCACAAAGCCTCTGGAGGATAGCCTCCAAAGGGACCTTGCAGTCAGCCCGTGCAGGAAGGAGGCGCGAGAGGGATGCAGGGGCCATGGGCGCCCACTGCGAAACTCTCCGAGCGGGGCGCGGCCAACGACCGTGGCGGCGGATGGGCCGAGGGGGCAAGGATGCAAGGGTACCCTTGGGAAGGCTGCCCATCCTTACTGTGCGGGTTGACTGCATGTGGAAAGACTGAGGGGTCAAAACATCCACCCCCAGAATAAGCACCCCGACACGCGAAGCCGTTCAAAAAAACGCGCCCAGAGAAGGAATCGAACAGGGCAGGGCTGTTGAATAAACGCCGAGGGCCGCTTCGTACACGCCAAGGGTCCGGTCCGGGTGGTTTTCCCTCCCAGGAGGACTGGGGTCCCGCCCCACTGGGGGGAAACTGGTCATTTTTGCTCCGCGGCACCCGCCGCCCTCAAGTCCTTCCTACGGGGGGGAAGGAGCAGGAGGAGGAGGAGGAGCAGGAGCAGGAGCAGGAGCAGGAGGAGGAGGAGGAGGAGGAGGAGGAGGAACAGGAGGAGGCGGGGGAGGAGGAGGCGGAGGAGGAGGCGGAGGAGGAGGCGGAGGCGGAGGAGGCGGAGGCGGAGGAGGCGGCGGAGGAGGAGGAGGAGGCGGAGGAGGAGGAGGGGGAGGAGGGAGGAGGAGGAGGAGGAGGAGGCTGAGGTTTGGGACCAGTCATATTCACCGCTGAAAGACAAGGGGGCGGGGACAAAACTAAAGACCTCGAGCGGTTAGCGTGTCGCGCCGAAGCGCGATGGGCCAGAACCAGCGGCGCGACACGCTAAACCAACGTTCCCGACCGGATTGCTATGCGGCGGGTTCGTGCCGTGACTACCCCGACGGTGGTTTCTGGCACCGCTTTCCGATCGCCAACTCGTTCCATTTTGGCTGATTCTGGTTCGCTGGCGGAATTCAACCTTGAACGTCCGCGGGGGCGTCGCCGTTGCGTCGTCACGACGCGAACCTGCCGTAGTGGAAGGAGGTGGCGGTCGCTTTAAGGATCAGCCGGCTGCCACCTCGTCGGGGTTCTGCTGCTGCTGGTGCTAAGGTTAGTGCTGGTGCTGATGATGATGCCGCTGCTACTGCTGCTGCTGCTGCTGCTGCTGCTGCTGATGATGATGATGATGATGATGATGATGATGATGATGATGATGATGATGCTGCATGCTCTTCCTCCTCCTCCTCCTTCTCCTCCTTCTCCTCCTCCTCCTCCTCCTCCCTGAAGTCCTCTGGTTTCTTCAGAAGTCCGTGGAGGTCCCCACAAGTCTCCAGAGCTCCCTGGAGGGCCAAGAAGGAGAAAACACATCCAAACATCTATCCTACTCCCTCTCTCCGTCGTCCTCCCCAGGGGCGCCCAAGATGGAGGGCGTCAAAGAGGAGGGTCGCAAATCATGACCCGCCGAGGTATGCGTGGGACGCGCAGAGACACACTCACACTATATGTCCTCCTTGGAGGCGCGCGTCCGACCCGAACATGTAATATACCCATCTTGTAATGTATCGTTTCCCGAGCGGTGTGGCCAAACAGCGCCCGCCATGACGCATATACTAAAAGATTTCTCGTTGCGCGCGTCGCCGCTGGGGGGGCGACGCACACAGATTATTAGTATGTTGGGGTGGCGCCGAATGTGCGCGGACAAGCGCGGACCAAGGGGCGTGCTGAAATCCGCCGAAACCTCGGCATGCCGCTCTTCCGTTTGATGTCGTCTTCGTCGTCGGTCCCACGGAAATTGAGGAATCAAGAGAAATACCTTCGTAGTTAAGCAGATTCCCTTCCCTCGGCGGTGGACAAACCTCCCTTTAGTAGACCTCCCCGTAGTGATAACGGCCTGGGACCGAAACCAACGGACCTGGACCCGCAAAAATGACGGCCGCGACGCCCTCTCGCGAACCGAAAACGGCCAATTCCTTAATCGACGTGTCAGGGTAGGAGGTCTGTCCACCCCCGATTCCCGTTGTCCTGGGGGTGGTGGGCTGGGGGCGGGGGTTGGTGGTAGGAGGGGGGCCCCGTGTCAGAATGCCGCCCCCCACGGGGCCCCAGCAGGTCCCGAGGGGGGTCGCCGGCGGGGGTCCTGGGAGAGGTCCCGCCCTCAAGGTCGGCGGCACCGGCAGTGAGGCCTCTGCAGTAAAGCAGAGGGGGCCGTGAAATCCGGGAAGACTTCATGGGCCTGGCCGGGGCTGAACCTAACCGGTGTTTTCCGTGTTCGTTTTGTTTTCGTTTTCCCTCGCTTTTGTCTCGAATCCGCCTTCACCTCAAAACGAAGTCGGCACGAGAGCGGCCCACGACATCGCCCCAAACACCGTGGTCCAGCCCTGGTCCTGGGCTCCTCCTCCTCCTCCTCCTCCTCCTCCTCCTCTCCTCCTCCTCCTCCTCCTCCTCCTCCTCCTCCTCCTCCTCCTCCTCCTCCTCTGGTGGCCGCTCGGGGCGGTCTGGGCACCCCTGGCAAGAGAGCCCCCGGCAGAGGCGCAGCCGACTGGCCAGAACTGGGGGAGCTGCGGTCCTTACCCCCCTGGGGGAACCCATCGCCTCGACGATCCCTCTCCTCCTCCTCCTCCTCCTCCTCCTCCTCCCTCCTCTCCCTTCTTCTCCTCTTCCTCCTCCGCCTCCTCCTCCTCCTCCTCCTACTCCTCCTCCCCCTAGATGGCGAGGGGTGTCGAAATCGATGGGTCCCCCAGGGGGGGTAAGGACCACAGCTCCCCCAGTGGTGGCTGGCCTGCGCAGCTGCTGGACAGCGGCCCGAGAGCCTGGAGGCCCGCGGAGAACCGACGAGGACGTCCGAAGACGTGCAAGAGAACGGCAGCATCATTGGAAACAGGAACTTCGACGAGCGCGTTCCACTACTCGCAAAGTCACTACAGGGCAGTTTTTAATACATGGGATTTTTTGTTTAAAAAACTGTTTGATGTTTTTTTATACATGACTAATCTATGAATGAATGTATGCATAAACTCATCGTTGTTTTTAATACCAAATCCCTGCATGTTGAATACATGATCCGCACGCGGAGCATGTATAAAAAAACGGCACTGTACTCGCAAATAGCCTAGATCCGCCGCGAGGGATCTACGATAAATCGCATCGAGTCAGACACAGTGTTTTTCGGACGCTTGCGAGAGTAGGCACTCTGCAAGTCGTGGAAGGCGCTCGGCGACAACTGGAGCACTAGACCCTAGACTTTGTATCTTGCGGCGGCTTTTTCCCGGCCCGATCGATCTGCGATGGTCCAGGGGCCCGACACCGGGAGAGCACGTCCGGTGCGAGACCATTGCGGCGCCAGGATCCCGAGGCCCCCCCGTAGTCACAACTCCCCGAAGAGCAACGTTCGGAGAGCGTCAGGGAACGTCAGGGGGATGCCTGGCTCAGGGGGGGACCTCTGCCTGGAATCGGCGATACATGCCGCCGACAGATCGGCGCGAGGCCCCCGACAGCGAACCCGCACGTTCCTGGGCGGGGTGGGCTATATCGGGCCCTCTGGGGGGGTCGATGCGTCCCCCCCTGAGCCCATGCCCCCTATCGTTGTGGATGCCATGACAGTGGACAACTCTAACAATCCTATCATCGAATTAAAGATGTGTTTAACATGTGTAAAAACATGTTCTCAAAACGTGTCAAACACGTACTCACATAGTTAAAACATGCTTGACACATGTTTTAGACACCTGGAAATGACGTGGCAGCACGCTTCCTCTCCACTGGATCGACCTCCGCGACCCCATCGGGAAGCACTGGGCGATTGGGGGGGTCGGTGCGTCCCCTCTGGGCGCCCGAAGTGGGCACGGAAAGCATGGGCACAGTGCCCAACAGCACATGTCGTCCCGAACCAAGGAGGAGGAGGAGGAGGAGGAGGAGGAGGAGGAGGAGGAGGAGGAGGAGGAGGAGGAGGAGGAGGAGGAGGAGGAGGAGGAGGAGGAGGTGGTGGTGGTGGTGCTCAGTTGGGGGCCATCAGTCTGTCATCATGCAGCTGAGCGAGGCCCCTCCGTTGAATATGGAGGCTGGGCCGCCTGCGTGTGCAGCAGGCCGCCACGGCATGAGGCGACGCGGCGGTGCAATGACCGCGCGCGATGCCCCGTCGGCGAGGAAGATCCCGCGGGGGATATGAAGATGTGGAGGGTGGCGACAAAGCCTCGGGGCTATCCCTAGCTGGCTAGGGGATGCCCTGGGGCTGAGCCTCCTCCCCCCTATAATGCGATATCGGGAGCGGCGCCTGCTGCCTCTCTGGGAGGCGCGCCGTTGCCGCCAGGGGCGGCATCACGTCTAATATTGTCAAATTGAAGCATATTGTGCAGTGAGCTGCGATACTCTCTCACCTGCTGCAAGAGTCTACTAGCATGCTCACTGCCACCTGCTACCATTCTACGGAGCATCTGCTGTCGTCTCGGGTCATGTGCTATATCTACAATCACTTGACCGTACCTACGTCTCAGGTCCTCTTCAGCGTTCCCTGTTTGATCAGCTGCTTCAGCTGTGCCTCTACTACCCTCTCCAGCTCTGTCTTTGGTCCCGCTCCCATAGGCATCACCCCTTTCTGCAGGAACCACGCATGATTCAGCGCCTCTCGAAGGAGCGCTGGTTGAAATTGGCGTACCTGTGCTATGACCTCCGCCGACGCCTCCGCCAGACGCAGCGCCGTCTTGAAGTCCACCAGCGGCCTGATGCCGAACATGACCTTGTACATCTCCTCCAGGTCCGTCTCGCGCTGGTAGGCCTTCTTGATCCTGAACATGCTGAATGTCGCGTCCACGAGCCTCTGTCCGTGCTCGCCGCTGGCCGCCCCGACCCACTCCTTGAGCAGGTGCTTGCTCTCCGCCTGCCACTTGTCCTGCTCGTCGAGCACCTCCACCGCCTTTTCGACCACCGCCATCGCGATGTGCACGTGCGGCGGCCCCTGACCATGGCCCTTCCCCAACCTCTTCACCGTGTTGGTGTAGTCGAGGCCTGTGTCGGCCCCTGCTGTGACCATGGCCGACGACCCTGGGACCAGCCAGAAGTCGAATATGCCGTTCATCATGTCGCGTTTCTCCTGGCTGTTGCGCAGCACGAGCTTCTGCACGGTGACCAGGGCCTCCCTGATGTCCGTGCTCTCGCCGTCCTTCGACTTGCCGCCCTTTCCTCGAGCTCCCCCCTCTTGTCGTGCCTCCTTCTTGTCTCGTTCTTGGCCAGGCTCTCCTCCTGGCGGTGCCCTCTTCACTCTCCGCGCCATCCTCGTCCCCGCAGCCTCTATCGGCAGCCTCCACCACTGAGTGTGGTCCTGGCAAATGCTGTCGGACGTGCTCCTGAAAGCTCTCGAAGTTTTGAGCCGAGAAAGCGCATGCACGGCAACTCAAGTCATCAGGGACCTGCACTTCGTGGCTCCACTTCGAGTGATCTACGAAGCACTTTCCAAACCTCAATGCGGCCCTGCGACCATGGTCCAAGGCACCTGCTCTATTCACGAAACAGCTTCTGCACCAAGGGCACTGGTTTGTGATGATAACCTTACTCAATAGAGGTGTCACTCCGTGCGCCTCACGACGATGGGCAATAAGGCCTGTTGCACTCGAAAACCTTTTGCCACAGGTCGTGTTTTCTCCTCCCTCCTCCTCCTTCGTGTGATCACACCAGTAGGGTCTGTGGTACTCCTCCATCGCCTGCTCCTCCTCCTCCTCTATTTCAGGTGACACCTCCCCGTGCCTCTCGACTGCATTCAAGTACGACGGGTCCGTTTTCAGAAACCTGTCGTTCTCTGGGCTCCCTCGTTTCAATAAGCTGATATCGTCGCTTCTCGCATGGTACCACTCGGCGAACTCGGGGTCGACGGATGCCAAATGATCGAGGTCGGTCACGAACTGTTTAGCCCAGGGGGTCGACTCGCTGTGAACTCTGAAGTCATCGGATAATCTGGGGACCTGGTCCATCCAAGCTGTGCCAAACACCGCAGCTACCACCGCCTGATGATCATCTGGATACTTCGCCCAGCGGAGGTAATTTCGAATCCTTCGTACTGTCAACTGCGTTGCACATCTGGGGACCTGCCATGCTCTGAAAACATACTTCGTAGACCTGCACCGCCTCTCCCCCTCCTCCGTCACCCAGCTCATCTCTCCTTTACATAGCACCCTCAAAAACTTCCCCAGGGTCTGGTCTAGGATGCTGACAAACTTATCAGGGATGACGAAGGCAGATAATCCACTAAGAGCGGCTTCCACTACGAAAGCCTGAAACATCGCACGTCGTATACATTTAGCTGTGGAGGACGTCCAGAAGCACCCGCATTGTCGCCAA
This sequence comes from Prorocentrum cordatum, assembly GCA_963575745.1. NCBI lineage: Eukaryota > Dinophyceae > Prorocentrales > Prorocentraceae > Prorocentrum > Prorocentrum cordatum. The sequence goes on along the minus strand of CAUYUJ010011625.1, from coordinate 126,514 downwards.
GCCTGTCGGGCAGCTTGACTTCTCCTGAATACCTCGCTCAACATGCCCTGCTCACTCGGTAAATGCGGACCTAATACACGCATCTCTCGTAGGGCTTGACCTTTTAGTTCTTTACTGCGTCTCAAGCGGCGTGTTGTCTGATAGTGTCGAGCCCCCCGTAAATCGAGAAGATGGTTAGTTTTGCTAGGGTTGAGCGTCCACTGCCCTTTGGCCAGGCAACTTTCCAACCTAGATGTGCTGCCGTTCAGTATCTCGGTGACCTTAGCCGCCGATGCCCCCTCCTCAATGACAGTGCTCTTCGTGATGTCGTCCATAAACACACTCAATTGGGTATCAATAGGGGGTAGGTCAGGGTGACGAGGATCTGTAGTAAAGAACCATCTGTGCTCTCCGTGCGCTCTCTCTCCCATCCTCCACTCCTCCACCTCCTTGTTGTAGGTCTTGATAAAGTCTCTAGGAGCTGTAGTAAATCCCATCTGAGTACCTGTAGTGGACCTTATGTCTAATGTACCGTCTGACGTCTCCATGGTCATCGTCTGCTGTCGCACCGTCGCGATAGCAAATGAGGCGTCCTCGGGGCATGCATGTTCCTCAGCTTGGATCTCAAGACGTTCTCTTTCTGTCGCTGCGAAAGCATTGGTACAATCGTAGTTGCTCACGATGAGACTTTTCTTATTGCACTCCGCCCTCCACTTATTACACATGATGATGGTGATGATGCTATCTCTGCTTCTGTGTGCTATCCCCCCCTGTGCCCATGTAGGCGTCCATACCTTCTGTGCTCGATAGGGTATCCCCGAGTGCCAGGCCATGGAGAAGGCATCATAGCAGTGCATAATGCGCTTGCCACTTATGTTGTTTTTGCCATTTGCCTTGTCACTCGAGAAGCTCAGGGACCTGTAGCTGCAGAGGGGCATGGCTTGACATCGACGGATGTGTACTAGATAATCCTGCAGCACCTTCTCAAACGCGTGCGTTTCGGCGCACAATTCCGTACTCCCCAAACCTGCCCTTTCCTCCCGACGAAACTGCCACAAGTCTCCCTCCGGCGGTGCCTCTGGCGGTCGAGCGGCGCCGTCAGGTCCAGGCGCCCCGAGCCCCTCTCCCCTTGTCCACCCCATCTTCTCCAGTAGCCTCCTGCCCACTCGGTACGTGAACTCCGCAGTAAATCTCTCCATCTCCTCCTCCTCCATTTTTTCAGCATGTCTAATCTGCCTTTGTTCATTCAACTCGCTCAGCTTATTCGGAGACTCCATGTTGACATTCGGCTGCAATAGTAGCCACGCTGCTTCTGCGGGGAGGCCCCAGCTGGGATAAGCACGTCTTTTTGCCGCCCTGCGGCAATATCTGAGCATCGGTCGTCGGTCTTTCTGTACTAAATGGAGAAGGTCAGCATCAACATAGGCAAGCTCGTAATCTTCACAGTCGTACCTATAGTGACTGAGCTCGTCGTTCCAGTTTATAGCTACCCCTGCCAATCCTCCATCCTTTGCCGCCTTCCCCAATTCCTCCTCCCATGTTCTGTTGTTCCACCCTGTTCTGGGACTGTAATAGTACCGACGCTTGGGCCCCCTCCCGTTGCCCTGGTAGAGTACTCTCAACTTGTGCATGTCCGAATAACGTTGCTCCACATAAGCGTTCCAAATTTGGCCTGCGAGATCCGCTCACTTCCGAAGGAGGTACTGCTTTCTGATCTTTTTTCATGCAAGCTGTTATTTCCTTAAGATCCTCGCAGACGTCCAAAAACTCCTCCTCCCTCTTGCAATCCACCATCTTTTCCCTCAGCTCCCTCCTCCTGCCCAACATGTGCACGCGGTACGCGCGCATGTGCTCGTACATGTTGTCTACGTACAGGGGCTGCTCTGGGAACGTGTCTAGTAGAGCCTGTCGCACGCACAGGCCGAAGATGCCCCAATATGCGTCTGGTGATTTTTGCAGAAGAGCTTTTTGGAAAGAGCCTTCTCCTACCTCCGATAGGTTCTTGTCAACATTCTCGAAGAAGTCTCTCCTCTTGTAGCCTCTGGTCAAACATCTCATCAGGGCGCTGCGGTCTGGGCGTTCCTCTTTTTGTCTCTTACTTCGATGATGGAAAAGACTGACGTCCAAGTCAAGACCAACAGGGACGTGATCTCGATGGCCACGTGCTTTGATCGTCTGCAACCTTTTTCCAGCTGTCGTAAGTGCTGCACACGCTCGTAGCTGGTGTCTTGCATTGACTGGGAACGCTATGTGATCGATACGGCTTTGTCCACCAGTGGGGCCGAAAAAGGTGTCGTTAACTTTACTGCTGGCCGATGCAATGAATAACTGGTTGCGCTCGCAAAACTCTCTGAACTCGAGACCGTTCTGGTTCTCAAGTTTCGGGCGATGGCCTCCTAAGCTGATACTCTTCGTAGTGTGAACGCTGCCGTCGCGGTCCCGAGAGAGACCGAAATCCGAGTTGACGTCACCACCTACGATGATGTTGGTCCTCACCCCCAGCTTGTCTATCTGGTCATCCAGCCACTTAGTTATTTTACGAGCTATCTCTCCATGTCGTTGCACCGAGGTGGGGGCAAAATAAACACCGAAAATCGCCGTGTCGATCTGTGCAGTCTGCAATCGGATGCCTGCTACTCTACCTTGAAGTTCCGAGGGGGGTCTCATCACCTTGTGGAGGGATTGCGTGGGCAGGTTGCTTTTGACAAGAAAACTGGCCCCACACGCCGTGCTCGTCAACCTGCCCTTCTTATAACCAAGCTGCACTCCCCAATGATGTCCGAAATGGTGCTGCTGTGCTGGCTGGTCTTCAAGGGCACGATTGCTCGTACCAGTGAGGATGATGACTTCCCAGTCCTTTAATGCAGTACTGATGTCAATGATCCTATCGTGGTACGCGGCGTGCATGGGGTTGTAGGTGGCCACGCGCATGCTGTTGTACGTGCCGCTCACCACGCTGTGCTACGCGCGCCACGCATGCCACCCCTCCCTTCCCCGCGGCCCCCTGCCCTGCTGCGGCCCCGCGACTGGACGCGGTAGCACGTCGGGCTCCCCTCGCGCGCCGAAATCCCCCCCCGCGCTGCGAAACGGCGGCTAGGAGGAGGAGGAGGAGGAGGAGGAGGAGGAGGAGGAGGAGGAGGAGGAGGAGGAGGAGGAGGAGGAGGAAGCCAGATGCTTTCTTGGGACAGCATGGGGCTCTCTTGAAGCCGTTTTGGGCCCAGGCGGCCTTCTGTCTCAAAGGGACAGAGGCCGCGGCGGCGCGGACAGCGAGTCCTGTTCAGAGTGGACCCTGTGGGACAAAAAAAACAGTGGGAAAAAAAACAGACACTGTGGGAAAAAAAACACACGTGTCTTGTTCCACAGTGTGTGTGTGTGTGTGTGTGTGTGTGTGTGTTTCCCCCACTACATTTTTGTTGCTGTCCCCCCCAGTGTGTGCGTTTTTTTCTCTCACGAACCGCTGCTGGGCATCGTACCCATTCTTTCCGTGCCCATCTCGGGCGTCCTCCCCCCTGGAGCCCGTGCCAGGTCCCTGGAGGAGGAGGAGGAGGAGGAGGAGGGAGGAGGAGGAGGAGGAGGAGGAGGAGGAGGAGGAGGAGGAGGAGGGAGGAGGAGGAGGAGGAGGAGGAGGAGGAGGAGGAGGAGGAGGAGGAGGAGGAGGAGGAGGAGGAGGGGGAGGAGGAGGAGGAGGAGGAGGGAGGAGGAGGAGGAGGAGGAGTGGTGGTTCTCTCGCGAGCCGCCTCTCGGGCCTCCGGCGCCCCTTCCGGGAGGACCCAGGCCCCCTCTCCGCGGACGCCTCTCGGCGGAGCGCGCCGCTGCCGGCGAGCCTCCCGGAGGCTGGCCAGCAGGAGGGGAGCCCACGAGAGCGCCCCAGATCCTCGAATCTCCAACCTCGCGCCTGGCCCCCCCCCCTCACCCCCCTTCCAACTGTGCCCCCTCGGTCGAGCTCCGCTCCCGATCAGGCGCGGGGCGCCCGGGGGGGGGAAGTGAGAGGAGGCGGGCCTTCTCAGAGGGCTCGCAAGTTCCCCGGCCTTCTGAGAAGCTTCCCAAGCCTTCCCAAAGACGCAGAAAACTCCTCAGAAACCGCGAGGGCTTCTGAGAAGTCCCGCCGCCTTCTGAGAAGGCCTTCTTCTTCTTCTTCTTCTTCTTCTTATGCTTCTTCTCTAGAAGAAAAAAAACGGTATCAGCATAAACTTTTGGCGCTCCGCGCGGAATTCTTGGATCTGCTGGGCCCCCCTCCCTGGCGCGCGGAGCGCGCCAGGGGCGGCGCCGCAGGTGCTGCGTTTCTCAAAGGGACGCCAGCGAAAGTGACTTCTGAGACCGCGGCCTTGCACCTGAGACCTCGAAGTGCGAGTGAGAGCGTCGTGCGACAATCTTGCGGGCCAAGCCGAGCATAGACGAGCGCGTTCCACTACTCGCAAAATGACTACTCGCAAATGGCCTGGATCCCCCGCGGAGGATCTATACATTACATCAAAGCAGACATGTGTTTTTTTTCGGACGTTTGCGAGTAGGCACTTTGCGAGTACTGGAACGCGCTCGGTGAGGCAAACTGGAAACATCGACATCGCCCGTCTCAAAAATCCCTCTCCCTGGGGTCCCGTTTGGAACCGCACGAGCAGGTGCCGCCGCCTCTTCCCCGGCCCTGTCCTTGCGGGTCACGCGGTGCAGCTCCAAGCGCGGGGCACTGGGCGCGGCGCGGCGGTGGTGGTGGTGGTGGGGTGGTGGGGGTGGTGGTGGTGGTGGTGGTGGTGGTGGTGGTGGTGGAGGAGAGGAGAGGAGAGGAGGAGGAGGAGGAGAGGAGGAGAGGAGGAGGAGGAGGAGGCAGGAAGGAGGGAGGAGGAGGAGAGGAGGAGGAGGAGGAGAGGAGGAGGAGGAGGAGTATGATGAGAGAGGAAGAGGAGGAGGAGAGGAGGAGGAGGAGGAGTAGGAGGAGGAGAGGGGAAGGGAGGGAGGGAGGGAGGGAGGGAGGGAGGAGGGAGGGAGTGGAGGGAGGGAGGGAGGGAGGGAGGGAGGGAGGGAGGGAGGGAGGGAGGGAGGGAGGGAGGAGGAGGAGGAGAGGAGGAGGAGGAGGAGGAGGAAGGAGAGGAGGATGAGGGGAGAGAGGAGAGGAAAGGGGAGGTGGAGGAGGGGGAGGAGGAGGAGGAGGAGAGGAGGGAGGAGGAGGAGGAGGAGAGGAGGAGAGGAGGAGGAGGAGGAGAGGCGGAGGAGGAGGAGAGGAGGAGGAGGAGGTGAGAGGAGGAGGAAGAGGATGAGGAAGGAAGAGATGAGGAGGAGGGGGAGGAGGAGGAGGAGGAGGGGGAGGAGAGGAGGAGGAGGAGAGGAGAGGAGGAGGAGAGGGGGAGGAGGTGGGAGGAGGATGAGAGGAGGAAGAGGAGGGAAGGAGGAGGAAGGGGGAGGATGAGGAGGCCTCTGGGCGCTCGTCCTCTGCTCCCTGGGCGCCGTGGCTTCGTCCTGGGCCGGCGCGAGCTGCCACACGCGGGCGCCCGCGGGCCGAGCCGGGGCCGCTTGCTGGGGCCGCGGCGGGGCGGGGCTAAGGCCCGGGGGGGGGGGCGGGCGAAGGACGTGGGGGCAGGTCCTGAGGCCTCGGAGGCCTCGAGGAGGAGAGGGGGAGGAGGAGGACGAAGAGGAGGCGGGAGGAGGAGGAGGAGGAGGAGGAGGGGAGGAGGAGGGGGGGGAGGGTAGGAGGAAGGAGGAGGCCTCGGGGCGTGACCCCAGGGGCAGGCCCCGAGGGCCGAGGGCCCACTCGGGGGGCAGCGGGGGGCCGCTGCTGGGCGGCGGGCGGGGCGGGCAGGGCCGGGGGGGGGGCAGGGCCGAGGCCTGTGGGGGCAGGTCCTGAGGCCTCGGGGCGTGGCCCAGGGGCAGGCCCCGAGGGCCGAGGGCCCACTCCGGGTTTCTTAACAATAAGCGTGGGGGGGTACAGTCAGAACGTGTGTAAAGGACGGGTGAGAAGGGCGCAAGACCCTTGGAGGCCGAAGTTGGGTCTTTATAGGGCGGCGGGCGACCAGTGATAATGGCAAGGACGGGCCTCAGAGGCAAGGACACAAGGGTACCCTAGATGAAGGCGCGCGTCCTTACCAGGCGCGTTGACTGTACCCCCCCGACGGGGGTCAACCTCGCCTCGTCGTCGCGCCGCGACGGGGGTCGGAACGCCTTCAGCGCGCCGTGGCTGCCCGCGACGGGGGTCGATGTGGGGCTGTCGGCGGGGGTGACGCCCTCCCCGACGCGTATTAAGAAACTCGGAGTAGGGGTAGAGTCTACAGTCGGACTCGATTGGACAGGGCACGTGAAAGGACACAAGACCCTTCCGAGGGCAACATTGCCACGGGAATGCAGGAAGCATGGGTCGCAAGGCACAGGACACGAGGGTACCCTTGAGCTGGCAGGGTCGACCTACTTCTCCGGGCCGCCTGCAAGGGTAGGAGGGCCTCGGGGCAGTCGGCGGCGAGCGAGGGTGGGAAGCGAGAAGGAGAAGGCCCTCTCCGAGGGCGGCGGGGCTTCCCAGCAGCCCTCGCGCCTTCTGAGAGCCTTGCTCGTTCTCTTCGGGGAAGGCCGAGAGAACTTCTCAAAAGGCCGGCGGCCTTCCGAGCCTTCTGATACGGCCCGCCCCTTCTCACTTCCCCGCTGGGCTCGCCGCCGACTTGCCACGGGCACAAAAAACAGCCTGAGCGATGACAGCAGAAAGGGTCTCACGCATTCCCAGACATGCAGTGTCCTGACCTTGCCCGAGACGTCCCCAACCCCTTCTCGACGCGAGGCGAGTACCTGTGTGAACGCCACACACAAGAACACATCGCCAGACATGCACGATCTGAGCTGCCATCATCTCCGCCGTGCCTCCCAGGATCCCACGAAAGTGGCGACGGGTGCGCAATTCGTAACCTCCCAAGGAGCCGCGAGGTCTCGGCTGGATCCGCGTGGCCCCCGACCCCGCTGGACGTCCTAGGTGCCCACGAAAGTGGCGACAGCTGCGCAATTCGGAACATGAGCAGCGAGGTCCCGTCTGGGCCCGGGTGGCCCCCAACTCCGCTGGACCTCCTATGAGCCTACGAAAGCGGCGACAGCTGCGCAGTTCGCAATCACCCGAGGAGCAGCGAGGTCCTGTCTGGGTCCGCGTGGCCCCCGATTCCGCTGGACCCCTCCCAGGAGCGCACGAAAGTGGCGACAGTTGCGCAGCTCGCAGCCACCCAGGGAGCAGCGCCTGAGGAGGCAGGAGGAGGGGGCAGGCGGGAGAGGAGAGGAGAGGTGGAAGCCACAGCGCTCTACTCAAAACGAGAATCCAGCACGGAAGGGTTGGGAAAACTCAGGGCGGAGAACATTTTCTCGATGTTTGGCCTCCAGGGGCCCTTACCGGCCTTTGGAGCCGTCAACAAGACGACTCGGCTTCTGGGGACCGCGCATTGAAATCATCCTGGCGAAAAACCTAACCATATGCAGTTGTGAGTGCCGCGGTGATGCGAATCCTCTTCGGTGGAGCTCCCTATGGAGCCCGAAACATGTGAGGAATGTGCCGAAACGTGTGCGGTGGTGCCATGTGGGCGCTGCCTCTGGGGCCTTCGGTGCAGCTCCATATGGGGCCACGAAGCGTGTGAGGGGTGTGCCGAAACATGTGCGGTGGTGCAATGCGGGCCTTAGGTGGAGCTCCCTATGGGGTCCCGACGCGTGTGAGGGAAGGGCCGAAACGGGCGGGAGGAGGGAGGAGGAGGGGGATGAGGAGAGGAGGAAGGAAGGAACGCGGGGCGCTGTATCTCCCAAACGAGGGCCCAACACCACAGGATGGTTGGGACAAATCAAGACACCATCAAATCAGCGACGACAACAGTCGGCAGCGGCGCCAAGGATGCAGTCTGAGGATGCAAGACACGGCGCGAAAGCTACAATATGAGCTCGACCACAAGAAACCGTCCACAAGAAACCCAACCCTGAGACCCCAGGACGTCCACTGACTTCTGGTGCGGGAGCGTCACGCTCTCCATCGCAGAACCATTGAAACCCAAGACATCCAGCGCACCCTAGAGGCAAGCAGCGTGTTCCTTGGCGTGGGCTTCCGCTGCAAGGATGCGCGCGCCTAAACGTGCTGCAGGTGGCCAGAGCAGAAAGACGCAACGTGCCCCTGCAACGAGGGCCCATCCCTGACGCCGTGCTGTCATCTCTTGGGAGGTCGACTTCGAAGGGGCCCTGGGACACACAAATAAATACACACAAATAACAGGATTCCCCATATGTTCTGGATTTTCGTCTTCCCCCCCACTTCCCATATTTTCGCATATTTTCCTGGGAGTCGACGATTACTTGTGTCTGTGATGTTTTCTCCTCCTGAGCGTTGTCATCTCTTGGGAGGTCGGCTTTTGCTTCCGCCGGCTTCCGCCAAGCTTCCACCGGCCTCCGCCAGCGGAGCCGCCGCCGTTTTTTACTTCCGCCGACCTTCCGCCGCGGAAGAGATGGCAACGCCTTCGATCCTCGAAGGCAGGGCCCTTTCCGGAACGCCCCAACTGTTATGTTGCTCCCATCGTACTTAAGGACCACATCCCAAAAATAATTTCGAGCACCCGGAGAAGTGTCGGAAGAGTATCGAAAAAGTGTCGAAACAGTGTCGGACAAATGTCTCCCAGGGCCCGACACGTGAAAACCATGGAGTTTTGGAGTACTTTTCTGGTGCTCGAAATTCTTTCTGGTGATCAAGGCTAAAGTAGGTCGGAACATCATAACCCAAGTGGGAGGGGGCTTCTCTGAAGGCGGCGGGGCTTCTGAAAGGCCGTCTGGCCTTCGGAGAAGCCGCCGCTGCCTGCGACGAAGGCCTGGAGAGCCTCCCAGAAGGCAGGAGGCCTTCCGAGCCTTCCGAGACGGCTCGACCATCTGCATCTCCCCCCTGGATTCGCCGCCTAACGAAAAAGGGACCTCACGCACCACGACATGGAGACCTTACGCGGTGGCCTACAGTCGGGACGTTGACTCAAGGAACCCTAAATAAGGAACGAGGCCCCTTTTTTCCCACCAGTTAAAACTCGATCTCCCATCGAACACCTGAGGAAAACCTAAGGCAAGCTGTGAAACAGTCAAGGAACACGGAGCCCCTCCCCAACGAGAAGGCTTCCTTCTTCAGCGCCCCGACTGCACGCGCACCGCTAGCCACACTGGAACAAAGAGGGCGCCCACGTGCGACCTTGCCCGGCTGGCTGAAGCGCCAAGCGTCGGTGAAGACCGCTCCGTTTGCCTGCGTCGACCACCTGATGTTGGCATACAGCCGGGGCGCTGAAGAAGAAACCCTTCTCGTTGGGGAGGGGCTCCGTGTTCCTTGATTGTTTCACAGCTTGCCTTAGGTGTTCCTTAGGTTTTCGATGGGAAATCGAGTTTTAACTGATGGGAAGAAGGGGCCTCGTTCCTTATTTAGGGTTCCTTAGGTCAACGTCCCGACTGTACACATGAAATTTCGGGGCTCCGCGCGGATTTCTTGGATCCGCGCTGGGCCCCTCAGGCGGCGTCTCCGGCGCCGCCCCTGGCGCGCCTCGCGCGCCAGCATGTGGGCGCCAGCGCCGATCCAAGAAATCCGCGCGGAGCTCCAGAATTGTGTTTATGCAGTTTTTGCTGCTTCGACATAGTAGGCACAAGTGCGTTGAACAGGGCAGGACTGCTCAGTTTAGCGCCCAGGACTATTTATAGACGCCTCCTAGATGGTGTCCGAGCAGGTGGGGTCGGAGGATCGCGCCGCAACGCCGATGCATCGCCGATGCATCGGCGACGCACCGGCGACGCATCGGCGCCGTCGGCGCGGAGAAAATCGAACTCCACATCGAATCGCATTGCCGAGACCTAGAGTTCAGCAAACACCGATTCTTGGGGGCTGTGGGGGGACCAAAAGGTACCGATACCGTTACTCCCCAGACCTATTCCGGGGTGCGTTCAGACCAGAATTTGGAGGCGAATCCAGCGGTGGCGACGAGGGCCTCCCAGGAGGACCCTAGAAGGGGAAAGCGACGGGAAGGGCAGCGGTAAAGGTACCTTCTCCTTCTTTGAAATGGGGGTTGGGGTGGTTTTCCTCTCTTGATGCTTGAGGCAGCCGTGCTTACTTTGCACACCCGTAGGGCGGGAATGAAGTCATGATATGATTGGCCCAGGATGAATTACCGAATTTCCAAGAGCATCTAGCGTGGAACGTCAGGAAATCCGCATGGAACGTCAAGAAATCCTGGGAATCCGGGACCGTATCACCATCATGACCTCTTGCCCCACGAGACTAGCGCGTCCACTGCTCGCAGAGCAACTACTCGCAGATGGCCTGGATCCGCCATGGGGGATTTGCGATACACCCTGCGAAATGCTTAAGAAATCATGGGTTAAGAAATTCATAGTCTCAGAAATGGAATAAAACCCAGAACTTCTATCAAAATCTTGGGATTTATATTGAAACGTTAAGAATAAGCGAGACTCTGGTCGAAAACTCAAGTTTTCTTAAGCATCGCCTAAGGTGTACAATGCATCGATGCAGACAGTGCTTTGCTTCGGGCGTTTGCGACCAGGCACTCTGCGAGCAGTGGAACGAGCTCGGCGATCCACTGCGCCCGGCCGTGCCCCGCTCCTGCCACACTCGGCGGCGAGCGAGGGGGGCAGGCGAGAAGGAGACGGCCTTCTCTCGGCGGCGACGACAAGGGCGAATAATCCAGAGGCGGGCAGTACACGAGCCTCGCCGAAGACATAGATCATCGGCGCCCCTGGATACATGTATTGCTCCCCCCTGGGCCCGGCGGTGGACCAACCTCCCTTTAGTAAACCTCCCCTGAGTGGAAACGGCCTGGGACCGAAACCGACGGACCTGGACCCGCAAAAATGACGGCCGCGGCGCCCTCTCGAGAACCGAGAACGGCCGATTCCTCAATAGACGTGGCAGGGTAGGAGGTCTATCAATCTCTCGTGGGTTATTCGCCCCTATCGTCGCCTCTGACTCTCAGATTCTGCGCGCGCTGCTCCGGCGCGACTCCAGGCTGATACCCCGCCGCAAGATCCGCGACCGTCCCAGACCCCCAGGTGCTCACAAGGTCTATCAATCTCTCATGGGTTCTTCGCCCCCATCGTCGCCTCTGACTCTCGGGATAAAACAGGGCTAGGATCGGGATAAATCGCCCCAGAGCGTTCCGGAGCGCTCTCAGAGCGTTCCGGAACGCTCTGGAGCGGCCGCGGCGCCCGATACATCCTCCAAACCCGCCGATTCTCAGAGATTTCGGGTTACCCCGATCTGATTTTGTCCCGACCTTCGCGTCGTTTTAGCCGGGGCAGCCGCCGCCCTCCTCCTCCTCCTCCTCCTCCGCCTCCTCCTCCTCCTCCTCCTCCTCCTCCTCCTCCTCCTCCTCCTCCTCCGCTCCTCCTCCTCTCCTCCTCCTCCTCCTCCCTCCGCCTCCTCCTCCTCCTCCTTCTCCCCCTCCTCCTCCTCCTCCTCCTCCTCCTCCTCCTCCTTCTCCTCCTCCCGACCTTCGCGTCGTCTTACGGGAGGCGGCGGGACTTCTCGCGGGCCCGCTGGCCTTCGGAGCAGCCCCGCCGCCTTCCGCGGCCCGGGCCGAGGCCGGAGCGGCACCGGCGGGGCGCGGCGCGGCGCGGCAGAGGCGGGCGGCGCGCCCCAGGGCGGGGGGGGGGAAGGAGGAGGAGGAGGAGAGGAGGAGGAGGGAGGAGGGAGGAGGAGGAGGAGGAGGAGGAGGAGGAGGAGGAGGAGGAGGGGGAGGGGAGGGGGAGGGGGAGGAGGGGAGGAGGAGGAGGAGGAGGAGGAGGGAGGAGGAGGAGGAGGAGGAGGAGGAGGAGGAGGAGGAGGAGGAGGAGGAGGAGGAGGAGGAGGAGGAGGAGGAGGAGGAGGAGGAGGAGGAGGCGCGCGGACCGCACGCCACCAGCAAGAGGCAAGCCTCGAGCTGGTGGTCCAGTTCAGGCAAGGCCCAGCTCACGCAAGGGCGTGGGCCGAGCGAAAGGGGGCCGCCCCGCCTGCCTGGCCTCGTCGCTCACCAGCCTCCTCAGCGCCGAGAGCACCAGGAAGATGCACACGTGTGCGGCGGGGGAGGGGGGAGGCGACGGGCGACAGACGACGGGGGCAGCCCAAAAAAACTAAAACGAGTTTAGTCAGAGCCCGAACTCGCTCCATCAGGAGCAGGTTCGGGCCCACGGGCCGCTTCCAGCAGCCTCAAAGAAATGGAAACTCGGCGGAGCTCCGCGCGGTCGTCGTCGCGCTCGGCGGCGTCAAGAGCAATCTTCACGCCCGTCTTGGGGTAACACCCACGCTCCAGCCGACGGATGGACATTCTCTGATTAGCAGCCGTGCTCGGGACTTTGGATCTTCCTTGGCATTGCTGCGTGAGGTTTCGCAGCGAGCCGAGAGAGCCATGAGCCCCGCACAGCTTGCAACAGTACACATGTAGGTGACGAAAAACGTCGTGCCCAAGGTCCCGAAAGGCAGAAAACTCATCCGACGGCTCGGGCTCAGCCACGGGAGTTGGGGGACCTTGGACCTCATCAGTGCGCACACGCTGAACTTCGTCAGCAGCAGCCAGAGCAACCCTCACCGCTTCCAGCTGCACGGGCCTAAACGCAGCCCCAAACTCACGAAACCACTGGTCGCACACGTGTCGCTGGATCGGTGACGGCATACAGTCACGAGTGTCTCTACTCGTGAGCAGGCTCTTAAGTGACTCCGACGTGCGAGCAACACGGCCACAGCTCCTGCACTTATAGGTGCTGGTGGCCTCACAGCGAAACAACACATGGCTAGTGACCGTGACCTTCGGAGGGACAGGGGCTCTCAAGAGGCGGAGGGAACGATCAGGGTCAACTTGCGTCCATGTGCCAGACTCGAGCAGCCGTTGGGCAGCCCATGCAATGAATCGCACCGTGGATTTATGATATTTTAAATCCCCTGACACAGCCGCGCAAAAACCCTCAGAAAGCGTGTGAGAGCCGGCCCCTAGTTTGGCGAAAAAGTCAGCCCACAGATTCCCAGCCCAATTTTTGACACACAGACCACGCTCCAACACGTCATCGAAACTCAGATGGGCTGGGACCCATGAGAACTGGGGGTGATTTGACTTAAGATCAAGTATGGACCTCCAGATCGAGGCATGCTTGGACATGCCTTGGGAGAGATGCTGGCTCCAAGAATTGCCTTCTCGCACAACAGCCTGGAGGTCCGATACAATACTCTGATGCTGCGGGTGAAAAGCCAGCCCCTGCCGCACAGCCCAGCGTTCTGCGCGACCTATGGTCTGACGCTCACCTGGGAGCGCTCCATATACGGCCCTCAGGGGAAGCAAACAATCAAATAACTGCACAACGCTCCAACCAGCTCTGGGGACCTCTGGGACCCCAGAGTGATAGCAACTACCATCAGTGAAAGACTGAGGGCCCCAGGACCCAGAGACGTCCCCAAACTCAAAAACAGGTGGGTTGGCTAGCGGAGCGGGGATGTTGGTAGGCAAGGGAGGAATGCCATAAGTTAAATAATTAGAGTGCACATCGGGCTCCCCAGTTATAGAGGCCCGAGACTGGATCAACACGCGCCTATGCCTAGCCAGGGCCTCAGGAACCTCGTCACCCAAAGCGTCAACCCCGTCGTCGGTGATGAACTTAGAGCAGGCATACCACACGTGTCCGTACGTGCCTTGAGGAGCGGAGCAGGCACGGCACTCAGGTAGCCCATCATATTGCAGAGCAGACAGTGCAGCAGGTAGCGGAACCACATTACCCCAGACGGCAGCAAGGGCCCCAAGAGCACGCGGGTCTTTTACGGCACGTATACCATGACGAAGTGCACGAAACCAAGGCTCCCCTTCTGGAGGGTCAGTGTTATAGAGGTGCTGCTGCAACCGACGTATCTGCCACCGCTGCACCCCTTCGATAATCGCAATTCGCACATCACTGGGACACACCACCAGCAGCGAAATATCTGTACCACGATCGCTGCGAAAAGTGTGGGCATTGACCATCGTCCAGCCTATGCGAAGCAGGCTGAGCCACACCGCCGACAGCGGACCATGAGCCTGCTGCCAAGTAGGGTTGTCGGACATGATATCTCTCAAACAGGTCCACGCACGTTGAAGCCTCGATATCTGAACCCTTCCGTCCCAGACGAACGTGGCGAACTTGACACACACGCAAATAGTGGAGTCGTAGATCGGGTCGTATAGCGGATCGGCCTGCGTCAGCAGATACGACGTGATGCCACCGTGCTGCTTGGCACCTGCGATCGTAGCCGCAAACTGCCTCAAATACTTCGGCGCCGTGTCTGAAATGCCCGACACGGAACCACCGTGCCCACCCGCTGGGAAAGCTCCAGTCCTCCAAAGTCGGGCTGCACGCTTGCCAGTTGCATGTTTCAGTGCAATGAACTTGTCACGGCGACGTTTAAGAGCATGTAGCCTTTTCTTCTCCTGAGTGCGAACAACCCGACCAGCAGCTAATTCATGCCCGAGATTTCTCATCCATTTACGAACAGGTAGATGCAGCCGAATAGCCATCTTCGAGAAAACCTTCCGAGCAACCTTGTTCCCTGCTATGAGCCCCGACTTTTTGACCTGGGAGTAAAGCCCGAGAACATTGGCATCTTCGGTGAACACTTTCACGGCACGCTCCAGGAAACGCACATCACGAGGATCCGAGGTGACGAGCTGAATCGAGATGTCGTCGACGAGGGCTCTCGGTGTTATACAAGGCGAAATGTCATTGAGTCTACGCACAGCACGCAGCGTGAGAAGGAAAAGCATGCCTGTCGCATGATTGCACCCAGCAAGGATGCCTTGATGCGAACAGAACTGCAGCGACAAGCTGCCGAAAGCTCGAAGACGCCGTGGCTGCCTGTACAGATCCACCAGCATCCAAGCTAGCCGCATTGGAAAGTGTAACGCTTCAGCCTCTTTCAACAGCTGCTCCGAGTGAACCATTTCGAAGCATTTGATCATGTCTAAGAGGACAGATATTGAAATATCACCGACTAGCGCTGCCATTTCGGCAGCAATGTTGTGGGCAAACGCACTGTCTGAGGAACTGTGCCCACGACGAGTACCCCAAACAGCGTAGCAGTCATTACGCTCTTGCCAGTCGAAGGTGATGGGCTTGCGAACTTTGCCCCAGACACGGCACAGCAGCGAAACGAGAGCGATCAGACGAGTCCCACCATCTGGTTTAGCAAGACGGCACATCTCATTACAGACGCGCTCTCTAGGCCAGGCTAAGTGCAGCTCGCACAGGTTAAAGAGTTCAGCAATCGCCGAAAAGGCCGGCCTAGGCAAATGGATTAAAGCTCTCGGATGAATACCCATCATGCCTCCAGCAGTGCGAGTGGGGTAAGTGTGAACAGCATCCTCCACCTGAGCGGCCGTGATGGGCGGCAGCATGGGCCAGCTGGTGGACCCTCGGGGAGACTCAAGAGCGGAGCAGCCGTGGGTCAACCAAACCTCCTTCCAGGGTTCAAGTTCAGCATCGGCCTGCTGGTGGGGTGCCTCTCGCGCCTGGTTGCTTAAAACCTCTTGGATGGCCTTCACTTTTGAGAACCTGTGAGCCTTCGAAGCACCAGCAGAAAAGGCGTCCCTAGCCCATTGCCTCCAAGCCTGGGACGCCGCATTCTCCGCACGAGTGACAGCTGCCTTCGCACGAGTGTAAATAGTAGTGAGCATGCTGGCCACATCAGGACGTGCGAGGACGGCGAGGCCGCTATTGAAGAAATCTCGCACATCCGAGTCGAGGCAACCCAAGACTTTTTTGCAGCGGGCGATGTTGGCCATAAAACGATCGAACTCATCAAATGCAGTGAGAAGCTTGCGATATTGCAGGGGCGCAAGCGAACACAGAGCATCGTTTTCTTGCATTAGCCTAATTTGCTCACTAAGATGTTCTCTGGCCTTGCCTAAGTGTTTGGCCCAACCAAGAGCGACAGCCCAGGCACGTGCCTGCGGATCCTTATAAGTCCTCCTTCTGGGGGGAGTCCAGACAAGCTTTTTGAAGTGGACCTCCAGAGGCCCGCTGCGGCCAACGTAGGCCTCGGCGGCTAAGCCAACGCGGTCCCACCTGGCAGCCAACTCTCTTTCCACCCCTTCGAGGACGAGGTCCCAAAAATCGGCGACCTTGGCTACAGAATCAACTTGCGGGGCGGCGGTCGACAAAACCGCGTGCCACGGGTAGATAGGAGGTCTAGCACAGCCTATGGGAGGGGTAGACGGGAACGCTTTCGGGACCTTGGCCACCCGAGCCCAAACCGGGGCCTCCCGAGCCCTCAAAGTAAGCTGGACGGGGAGGTGAGGGTAGGTGGTAGCAGCCTCCAACACACACGTGCGGGGGTTAAGCTTTGGCGCAAGCCAACTGCTACAAATAAAATAATCGATGTGCGTGCCAGGTGAAACCTGCCTGCAGGTGGGCGCCTCAGAAACGAAAGCCAGTCCGCCAGCAGCCGCGATCCAGTCGGACTGGTCCAGGGCAGCGAGCGGCATGTTGAAATCGGCGCCGGTGACCCACGGGATCTGCATGCCGTTGAGCACTGAGAGGTACTCGATAATCTCCCACCAACTCGGCGTTGCACGGTCCATATCCTTCGCCGTCCTTGAGATAAGCCGACAGGAAGACGACACCGCCAGGCAGAAAAGACATGACGTGTGCAGCCACAAGCCTGCCAGGGACAAGGACGTGACTAGCGCAGCCAGGGGGCGCCTTGATAGGAATATGTGACCTGACCAATACTGCAACGCCGCCTGTGGTGCCAGGCCCTCCATCCTGATTGGGCACGGCGGGGCCCCAGAGCCCTCTCCAGCCAGTATCTTCAACTTGCGACTGTCGCTCGCCAAGCTTGGTATCAGGAACATGGTGCTCTTGCGCAAGCACCACATGAGCAGTGCTGTCCACAAGGTAGTCGCACAGTGGACCCAGCGAGCTGGAGTTGAGCGTCACGATATACGAGTCGCTTTTGCCCTTCGCCTGGCCAGCAACCTTGACATCAGGTCGACGAACCCCTGGGCAGTCGGTACCCTCTGCCACGCGTTGCCCATCGGGCGAGCGGGGTGAGCAGTGCGTGCTGCCAGGGCCTAAAAGATTCATGCCATCGGAACAACCAGCAGTAGAGCCAGCCACCCTCGTCGAGCAAGAGGCCGATATCGTCAAAGCAATAGGCGCACATGTGGCGCTCTCTGCCTGCCACCTGGTGACAGGTGAGTGTAGCGACCGAGACGATGACGTAGCACCCGCAGTCGCAGTGGCCGCCCTTGCAGAAGACGCAGAAGGGGCAACCTGGTCGCATGTGACTGGCAGATATGGCTGACTGTCAGATGCTTCATCAAATTCAAAAGGATCAACATCAGGATCGTCCATGAGAGAACGTCTGGGAGCTGAGGTCAGCTCATCTTGGGCAGTAGGCGTCGTCATTGCACTAGGGTAATGGCATAGACAGAACAAAACCACAGCGAACCACCCAATCACTTTACGCAGCGGTCTTGCCACTGGTCTTGAACTTCTTCGTAAGCGATTGAACTTGTGCCAAGTGACGCTTGAGCTTATCACGAAGCTCTCGCACCTTGGGCTCATCAAGCTCGTCGTCTTCACCGCCCACGTCGACATCAATGCCACATTCTTTGAGATGTTCACGGCATGTGTGACCATCCAGGCCATCAACGTGAGCATTAGCACGAGCCTGATCCTCAGCATCGTCGACGTCCATGGGTGCTCGAGCCTCAGGAGGAGCGGTGTGAGCCTCAGGCTGTGGAGCAGACGGTTCGGGTGCAGCAGTGGCCTCTGGGGCTTCCTTGAGCTTCTGAACCAGCGCGCGCATGGCGATGAGGTCGGTGCTGAACCGCTCCGACCCGCCCAACGCACGGACAACGGCGTCGAACTGCTCGACCGTGGCCCCCATGCCTGGCAGGAAGGTGGACAGGGAAGGTGCCTTGTCATCAAACTGCACGGCAGGGACGACCACATGGCGCAACCGCTCCTCAAGTTCCACGATGTGCTTGTTAGCGTCCTGCTCGTCCTGCTCGACCTGCGCAAGGGCCTGCTTGGCCTTCTCCAGGGTAGAGCGAGCAGCCTCCTTTTTGACAGCCAGATTGGACAGCTTCGTGCGAGCAGTCTTGAGCTGGCTGGTAAGCCCCTGCAAGTTGGCCTCCAGCGGTTTGTCGGCCTGCAACTCAGCCTGCAGGCGCTGCTTCTCGGCCTCGAACACCGCACGCTGCTCGGCGTCCTCAGGCCCCGACAGGAGCTTGAGCAGACTTCCAAGCTTGGTGAGGCGCTCACGTTTGACAGCAGCGTCAGTGCCTTTAGCCCAGGGAGGGATCGCAGGCTCCTTGGGCTCCACAACCGTACCATTTTGACTGACAACCATCTTCCGCATGCGCTGCTGCAATTCTTCCAACTGCTTCGTGAGAAGCTTTTCACGCTTCGTGGCCATGTCGTGAGACCGCTGGACGGGGACCTTGGGCGGAGGGACACCTTGGAAAGCTGAGCCTTTCGGGATGCCACACTTGCCACACCACTTCTGATCGCCACGATTGATCCAGCTCGTGCCAGTGGGCTCATGCTTGCACCATTTACAATACCATGGGCCTGCCTCCGCACTGCGCGACCTGGGAGCCATGCCGACGGGCGGATGAGCAGACCGAGCGCGCACACGAGACACCACGCGAGGCCTGACAGGCGGGCCGTGGCGGGGCTGGGCCGTGCGGGGCGGACCGCACAGCGCTCTGCCTGGGGCGAACCAGGCGAAAACGTAGAAGACTGCCGCGGTAACAGCGGTATCCAGTTTGGCACAAGGGCGCGGAGCCCTTCAGTGCAGAAGTCTTGAGCCAAAATGGCTACGGAAGGGGGGAAGGAGGAGGAGGAGGAGGAGGAGGAGGAGGAGGAGGAGGAGGAGGAGGAGGAGGAGGGGGAGGGGAGGGGAGGGGAGGGGGAGGGGAGGAGGAGGAGGAGGAGGAGGAGGAGGAGGAGGAGGAGGAGAGAGAGGAGGAGGAGAGGAGGAGGAGGAGGAGGAGGAGGAGGAGGAGGGGGAGGAGGGGGAGGAGGGGGGGGAGGAGACGAGGAGCAGGAGGAGGAGGAAGAGGAGGATTCCTGGAGGGAGGCTGCCTCTTAGAAGGCGCTGGCCCTGCATCTGGGAGACGATCAAAAACGGGCCTTGCGCAGGATGGCGTAGCGACCTTATGCAGTGCCTTACGCGGGCCGCCGGCGCGGCATGTTACATTGGGAACGAGGGCGCTTAAGCGCGAACTTACGCGGGCAACTTACGCGCGAATGTCGGCGTAGACGGCCCCTTTTTGTGCGTCGCTCATCTGCAGACGAAGCCCGCGCCTTCTAAGGCAGGGGTGCTTCTGAGAAGCCCTCCCCCCTCCACCCAACCCGGCATCAACGGGACGCGACACGACACAGTAGTGGAGGCCAGTCCACAAGAACCCTTCCACAAAGAAACCCAACCCTCAGACCCCAGGATGTCCTTTGTTTTTGGGTGTGTGAACGTCACGCTTTCCATATCAAAACCATACAAACCCAAGAAACCCAGGGCACTCTGGAGGGAAGCAGGGTGTTTCTTGGCATGGGTCTCCACTGTGGTGGAAGGGGTCCAAGCGGACCGACGGCGCGTAGGGGTCCAAGCGAGGGCCTAACGACGTCGCCAGCTCGCTCGCTACTGGAATGCGCGACTGGAGTCCGAATTTCGGTCGCGGGCACTTCGTCCACAGCGTTAGAGGAAGAAGCAGCAACTGCATGACCAGGTTGATGTGATGCAGGTTGATGTCGAAGCTTCTTCTGACAAAGTGTGGAAGAGATTTTTGCAATCATTGAGTACCGAACAGCTGGTGCTTGTGGAGGTGTACCGCTCAGGAGCCTCCAAGACGCCCACTCGTATGCTGACATATGGGATGTGTCCTTGCTGTCTGCACCCCAAGCCATCTATGAGACATTTTTGGCAGGAATGCCCAGAGTTTGACGAGCGTCGTCAGGAACTACAACGGGTTCACCATCTTGATCCTGGGTTTCGGGGCGCTCAGCCCCGAGTCACATCCAGGACTGGATGGGTGACTTTGAATGCAGCCCCGACCCTGTCTCGGCGAGCTGAAATGCAAGTCGCGGCAGTCGAGTTGGGAATCTCTGTTCTCGAAGCGGCTTTCGCGGGCAAGTGCGGTGTATGAGCTGATCATCGCCAATCAGGGGGCTTATCCAGAGGAGGAGGAGGAGGAGGAGGAGGAGGAGGAGGAGGATGGGGAGGAGGAGGAGGAGGAGGAGGAGGAGGAGGAGGGAGGAGGAGGAGGAGGAGGAGGAAGAGGAGGAGGAGGAGGAGGAGGAGGAGGAGGGGGAGGAGGGGGAGGTAGCCTCCTTCAGCGTGCACATGCATGACCAAAAACTCTTGGAACTCCGCGCGGACTTCTCGCATCGACCCCGGGGCCTCCCTGGAGGCGCCTCCTTGTGTAGCCCCTGGCGCGCTCCGTGCGCCAAGGGCGGGGGGCCAACGCCGATCCCGGAGGTCCGCGCGGAGCTCCGAAGATGTACAGGGCAATTTTTAATACATTGGATTTTCAAAAACTATAGGACCTTTAATACATGATTAATGTATGAATCAATTTATGCATGAACTCATCTTTGTTTTTAAAACTGAATCCCTGAATCCCATCAGCCCTTTGAGCGTGAGTGGTTTAGAGAGCCCGCTCTGTTCCCAACCCCCTTCTTCCCCTTCGGGGAGGGGTTTACCCCTCCCCCTACCCCCTCCCCCTGGGCCTGGAGAGGGCGTCCCGCGGGTCGTTGGAGGGGTCTTTTTCGACTCCTGGGAGGGCTAAAATTCGACACCCCTCACGAGGATTCTGGCCCCGACGGGGGGGGGGGGAGAAAAGTGCTCGCCCCATCTGTGATCGATCGCCCGAAAGATGGCCCCAAGATACCTCCCAGACCCCTCCCAAAGAGCCCCAAGAGGCCCCAAGAGGCCTCCAAGAGGCCCCCAAGATGCCCCCAAGAGGCCCCCAAGAGGCCCCAAGAGGCTCCCCCGAGGCACCCAAGACGCTCCTGGAAGCCCCTGGGGCCGCCAAGAGGCCCCCAAGACGCCCCAAACGGCCTCCAAGAGGCTCCCAAGAGGCCCGAAGAGGCTCCCCCAAGGCACCCAAGACGCTCCTAGAAGCCCCTGGGGCCGCCAAGAGGCCCCCAAGACGCCCCAAAAGGCCTCCAAGAGGCTCCCAAAAGACATCCCAAGAGACTCCGCGATGCATCCAAGAGGCCTCTGGCCCTTCTGCTCGTCCTCCCCTTCTCGTCCGCCTCCCCCTCTTCCTCCTCCCTCCTCCCCTACCCCACCTCGTCCTCCGATTCCTCCTCCATCCTCCCCTCTTGGGATATGGCGGCATCCCCTGTCCTTCGTTTCTCTGTATGCTCCCACACTTCCCTGATCGAATCAAAGCAACTCCTCTGGGCATCATTGCTGAAAAGATGATCAACAAATCCCGACAGTCGGTACTCTTTGCTAAAGTGGCTGTTTTAGGATGGGCTGGTGGGGATTCGCGAAGCGTGAACAATTTTTGATACATGATCCGCACGCGGAACATGTCTTAAAAACGGAACTGTATGTTCTATCAAGTTTCCGCTGCCGCACGAGGGAGCCCGTTTTTCTCACTTCGCGATCACGTCCGCGGCCTGCCCCGCCGCCCCCCCTCCCTTCCCCCCCTATGTACGGTCGCGTCACGCTTCGCGCCGGCGCCGTCTGGGAGTGGGCCATTCTGCAGCATCCCCGGACGGCGCTGGTGCGACTCGTGGCGTGGCGGGCCCCCTTCCACCTTCCCTCCCCTGAAGGGGCCCTGGAACACACAAAGAAATATACACACAAATACCAGGATTCCCGATCTTTTCCTATATCTTCTGGGCTTCTGTCTTCCCTCCCCCCCACTTCCCGCATCTGCCCATCTCTTCTGGGGAATCGACGACTACTTGTGTCTGTGTGTCTTTTCCCTCCTGACGTCCCTCCTCCCCGGTCACGCCCGTGAGCGCCGAGCGATAAAAAAGAAGAAGCTCGTCAACCCACTGGGCCTGCGGACGGGCGGGCGGCTGCAGCGACGCAGCCGGGCTCGCCGACGGAGGCGGGGGCCCAGGAACTGCCGTGCCGTCGGGCTGCTGAAGTAAGGAACGCAAGAGAAAGAACGAAGCCCCTCTGTGGCTTCGAAAAGTCCTTGTTTCGATGGTGGCGTCGGACCGACGGTAAAGGCAGGTGAACAGTCGGTGCCGATCCACTCCACATAAATCGCCCCAACAGTGGACACACACTGTGAGTTAGACGACCGCCATGCAAATCCGGAGCGCCACACAAGCCGACCTGCAATAAGCAGACACGTGTAGAAAACCGTGGCCTGGGAGAGCAAATCGGAGCACTACCAAGAGGACAGTAACTACCCGTGACAGCTTTTACCCAAGAGAGAAGGACGAAGAGGACGGAGAGGAGAAGAGAGATGCCACGTCGGAGGCGGCCAGGGGGTCTAGGCCGGTTAGGACCCCCCAAAAACGGTTACTGGTTACGAGGGAAGGGGGCGCCAGGGAGAGGGGGGTCTAGCGCAGGTCCAAGAACTCCGTGCGGAGCTCCAAAGGTTCATGCTTATGCCGCTTCTCGTGCCTCTAGACACGGGAGCCCCACTGGCTCCCCAGAACTCGGACGTCGTGACCCTCTCACAACGTTCGTGGGGTGCCAACGGTGCCCCTGGCACGAGGTGCCCCTCGGCTCTTCGCTCCATTCTGGGAGGAAGAGGAGGAAGAGGCGGAAGAATATGGAGGAGGAGGAGACAGGAGAGAGGAGCGAGGAGAGAGGAGCGAGGAGCGAGGAGCGAGGAGCGAGGAGCGAGGAGCGAGGAGCGAGGAGGAGGAGGAGGAGGAGGAGGAGGAGGAGGAGGAGGAGGAGGAGGAGGAGGAGGAGGAGGAGGAGGAGGAGGAGGAGGAGGAGGAGGAGGAGGGAGGAGGAGGAGGAGGAGGAGGAGGGGCCCTCCGGGCCTGTCCCAAAATCGGGGGTCCGTTGCGGCCAGCTGGGACTACCCGGCGGGCCAGCTGCGGCCAGCGGGAACTACCCGGGGGAGCTGCGCGTGGCGAACATCCACGGATGCAGCCGGGGTGGGCTGGAGAGGGAACGCGAGAGGACACGAGACCCTTCCGAGAGCCACGCTGCCATGGCATGGGTACAAGGGTACACTGCCATGGGCAGACTGCCATGAGCACACTGCCATGCACATGGGTACGAGACCCTTCCATGGGCACACTGCCATGGGCATGGGTACAAGGGTACATGGAGGAGGAGGAGAAGGAGAAGGATAAGGAGGAGGAGGAGGAAGAGGAGAAATAGGAGGAAGAGGAGGAGGAGGAGGAGGAGGAGGAGGACGGAAACACAGGAGACAAGGTGAGAAGGGTACATTTGATTTGGCAGGTCTCTCCCCCTAGTCAATCTCGACTGTACCGATACCGCAATTCCCTGGACCTCTCGGCGTTCTGCTCGGCGTTTTTTCCTCGAAAGGCCCGGGGCCCTTGGCCGGGCCCCGGGCCATCAAAAATGGGCCCGCGACGAAAAACTACTCTGGGGGAAGGGACTGGGGCCGCGCGTGGAAAACGAGGTCGCCCGCGACGACGACCACGACCACGACCACGACGACGACCACGACGACGACGACGACGACGACGACGACGACGACGACGGCTGCAACGGCGGCGGAACATCGCAGGGTTGGATGTCTGGGTGTACATCTGCACCGATCCTGGCAAGGCCTACCTTGGACTCAGGATCGGTGCCTTGGCCAGGAACCAGGGAGGCATCTACCCTTCTTGTGGTACATGTGCTATTGTTCCTCATCGTCCCCCCACCTTACTCTCCACCATCCCCCTCATCTGGAGGAGGCGGAGGATGAGGATGAGGATGCGGATGCGGATGAGGATGCGGATGCGGATGCGGATGAGGAGGAGGAAGAGGAGGAGGAGGAGGAGGAGGAGGAGGGAGGAGAAGGAGGAGGAGGAGTAGGAGGAGGAGGAGGAGGAGGAGAAGGATAGAGGAGGAGGAGGCGGAGGAGGATGAGGAGGACAATTAAAGGGGGGATGATGAGGAAGATAAGGAGGAGGAAGAGGGAATAGAAGAAGATGACAATTGGAACTTGGCATGGGGATCCAAAGGTCCCTGGCTCAAGCAGGGCCGCGCCTGGTATCCAGCTGCTTCGCAACGTTGTTGTCCAGGCCCGTTCGGGCTATCCTGGCAGAAAGGGTGTAGGACACGAAGACGACGATTTGGGAGGGAGGGCAAACTTTGCGGGGACTGGTCACGCGAACACCTCACCGCACGGTCCGTCACCACACGGTTTTGGGACCTTGGAAGCCCACACCGCCCGAAACGCCGCAGGAGAACGACCCAAGCCCCTCAACCGTGCGGTCACCCCGAATCCCCACTGACTCACCACACGGTGTGGTCACCGAGCCTTTCGGGGACCCGCGACAGAAAGTGAGGAACAGGAAGTGGACAAGCGCCGGAAAACGTTCCAGCGGGCGGCCCCATCAGGCGAGCGAAACTCCTAATGGGAGGGGGGGAATGGGAGGGATAGGAAGAAGAGTATGGATAAAGAGGAGAAAAGAGACAGGAGGAGACATGAGACAGGAGAGAGAATGAGGAGCAGGATGAGGATGAGGAGGAGGAGGAGGGAGGAGGAGAGAGGAGGAGGGGAGAGGATAAAGGAATGGGGAGACAGGAGAGAGGAAAGAGGAGGACGGAGGACGAGGAGCAGGAGGAGGAGGAGGAAGAGGAGGAGGAAGAGGAGGAGGAGGAGGAGGGAGGAGGAGGAGAGAAGAGGAGGGGGGGAGGAGGGGGGGAGGAAGAGGAGGAGGGGGATGAGGAGGAGAAAGGGGAGAAGGGGGAGAAGGAGAAGGAGGAGGAGTGGAGGAGGAGGAGGAGGAGAGGGGAAGGGGATAGGATAGAGGAGAAGGGGAGACAGGAGAGAGGAAAGAGGAGGATGGAGGACGAGGAGCGGAGGAGGAGGAGGAGGAGGAGGAGGAGGAGGAGGAGGAGGAGGAGGAGGAGGAGGAGGAGGGAGGAGGAGGAGGAGGGGAGGATGAGGAGGAAAATGAGGAGGATGAGGAGGAGGACCCTCGATCCAACCTCAAGCCTATCCCGTTTTCATCTCTGCACGCCGGGGCAGCAAGGGCACGATGCCCAGCAAGGACACGTCAAGCTCCGAGAGCCGAAGACCGTGCCGCAGAACTGTCCGGCTTGCGCCCCGCCCGCCCGCTCCCCGCGCACTGGTGGGCTGCTCCCCGCTCGCCCCTTTGACGTGAGTCATGCGTGAGCATCGTGGCTGCTGTCAAAACATATACCGACTGAAAGAAGCGCGAGCACCTCTTCCTCCTCCTCCTCCTCCTCCTCCTCCTCGCCCGCCTCCTCCTCCTCCTCCTCCTCCTCGTCTTCCTCCTCGTCCTCCTTCTCGTCCTCCTCCTCCTCGTCCTTAGCATCCGTCGCATCCTGTGGGCGGCCGCCAGCCAAAGCCAGCGGACGTCGCTCCATCACATCCACCGCGGATCCACACCAGCGCTGCGGCGGCCTCGGAAGGTCGAAACCTCGCCGAAGCCGCAGGAGTTGAAATCATCATTATCAGGCCAAGACAACCAATGACCAATGATCACCAGCCAACAACAAACTCATACATTCCCAACACAGACGCGACACAGCCACTGATCTCCGCAAGACCACTAGCAACATCACCGACCTCGCCGAAACCGCAGGACTTGAAGTCATCATCATCATCATCATCATCATCATCTAGCCGAGGCTGCCAATGACCAGAGATCACCAGCCTGAAATAGGACACAGAAGCTGCGTACAGCGCCGGCGTCCATTACGAAGCCGCAGGCCTTGAATAACACACATGCAAGACAACCAATGAACTCTCGCATGATCACCAGCAACAGCACCACCGAATGCCAAGGCAGTTCCAGCGACTACCACGAGGTCGCCGAATCTGATAGACACCCGAAGAGGCCAAAGAACCCAAAAACCATACACACGCAAATGCAGCATGCCCACAGTAGCAGCAAGATAATGACAACTTTTTTGGTCTGCGGGTCGAGAGCGAGCCAAGATAATGAAAACATGACCAGGAGCCTTCAGGACCAGCGCCGCAACGCACTCCAGATCACTGATAGGAGAAGCACCATGCCAAGAAAAGCAACCAGCCCCCAAGAGAGCCTCCGCGGGCCTCCAGCTCAACGTGGCGACATAATGCCTGGGGTGTTCCCCACTAGGGGCTTTCCCAGGACGTAACTTACTGTTTCATATGTGCCTCGTCGTCTGCGGGGAACTTCATCGACCTTGATCTGGCAATCGTAGGATTAACTTGGCCTGATTCTTACGCGTAGCAGGCTCTTGAACCGCACCAGAATAAGCTTCTTTGAAGTTAAAGGCCTCCTGAGTGACATCATTGCTAGAACGCGCGCACGTCGTACAAATGCAAGTGAAACCGTCCCATTGCAAAACATCCCCTTGACCAGCGAAAAATCTGTGTGCGACCAGCTGTGCCGCCGTAGAATCGACCACGGCAACCTCAGGCTGCACCCCAGCATCCTCATCAGCCCCCGTAGCTGCAATATGACAAACCTCCCTGCGCATGAATGAACTGGAATGGAATGGAGTGGAAGTCCGCGTGCCTGCTCCGGTAAACGGAGCTGTCCCCTAGAAGGCAGGCCGTGCGCTGAGCATGTCGGAAAATTAACGTCGGCAACGAGAACACGCAGGAAATACAATACTCCCTGCGCATGACCTGAAAACAAAAGCAGGCCCTGTGCCGAAGAAAATATCGGATTGTAGCCGCTGTAACTGCGATGATTCGCAGTGTTTCCCCGAGCCCCAACAGAGATTGTTGAGATGAGTGCTGGCACTGGCCATGACACCACAAGCTCTGCGCCTCCACTCCTGCAATACACCAGACCACCAGAGTTCGTGCCCCAACACCTTGACTTGAGGCATGCACTCACGTGTCGGCGGGTCAGCGCGCGCCTCTCTATTCCAAAGCTGTTGCTGGGAGAGACGGCACAACGTGAACCCACGATGCCTGGCCATCATCTCAGCTTGCGAGAGTGCGTACTTGAGCCAATCGCAGTAACCTTGCAGCGTAATCAGTACCGCCAGCTCCCATCTTGGCCAAGAGTTGCCCGGCACCCGATCGCAGTTGGCATCACGAGGTGCAGCTCCTCGTCCTCCCCGCCCGCCTCGTCGTCGTCGTCGTCGTCCTCCTCCCCCGCTCCCCGCGCATCGGCAGAAGAAGAATAACAGAACCGCCATAAGCATGAATTTCTCCCAGCGCAGAAGCAAGAAGCCTGCCAGCGGACGCGTCGCGGGGCCGCAGGGCTGACGCGATGGCCCCGCGAAGTCGCCACAGGGCACGACGCCCTGGCGACCGAGCCCAACGGGCTCCCCAAGGCCCCCAGGGTGCGTTACTGTGACGAGGCACCCTCTGCAAGCCAACATCTCTTGCCTGTGGCGTCTCTTCTGTTCGTCCTCGAGCTGGGGGGGGGGGGGCGGCGACGGCGGCCTGAAGTTCACCATGCCGGCTCTGCGGTACTCCCCGTCTTCCCTGCGGGGCGGGCGGGGGCGGGCGCGCCGCGGGTGCCCCCCGGCGGCGCGGGCCGCCCCCCGCCGCGGGGGGCGGCGGAGGGCGAGCACGAGGCCGACGGTGGCTGTGCAGTCAGACCTTCGGCTCGGGTCGGGCATGTCCTCCTACATGGGAGGCCTGGAAATGGGCACCAACACCAAGACAGAGGGCTGCCTCCACAGGGGGAGGTGATCCTAGATTTCGGTGTTGGTGGCAGTATTTCGGCCACCTCGGAAGCCAGAATATTACCACCATCACCGAGATCGGGATCTTCTTCCCTCGGTGGAGGAACACCGCCGATCTTGGTGTTGGCGTCAACCTCTGGGCCTGCGACTGCAGGCGGGCTGTGGAAGGCAGAGCAGAAGCGGTCCGCAAACGGTCGAACATGGTCAGAAGAGCAGGTCAGATCGTCGCCAGACTGTCTTTCGGCTCGGGGATGGACAGACCTCCCTTTAGTAAAACGTGGTTTAGTGAAAACGACCTCGGGCCCAAACCTGGCGGGCGCAAGCCTGGAAAATAACGGCCACGGCGCCCTCTCGAGAACCGAAAACGGACAATTCACTAATCGACGTGTCACTGTTGGGGGTTCTGTCCACCCCCGATCGGCTATTCTTGAGCACTCCTCCTGCAGGGGGACATGCTCGACCTCAGCCTGGGCCAGAAGAGCGTCGCCCAAGAGGGGGCCTCGGAGGGCCGTGCCGACACCTTTGCGAGCGGGGCGCGGCGCTAGCCAAGGTGGCCAAGGATGGGCCGAAGGGGGACAGTGGATGGACCATCTATTCGAGCCCTTACATTCGAGGGAGATTCTAAGTCAACCCCGCGCCCCCGACATCAACGTTGATCTCAGTAAAGGCGGTGCTCTGGGGTTCGAATATTTCTGTCCACTCACGCCCCCCCGTCGCCACGCCATCAATATTCATTTCGGGGGGTCTGGGGGGCATCTTGGGCCACAGGGTTCGAATCTAATGTCCATGTACGGGAGGATGCAGGGGCAGTCTTGGAAAATCGCTCATCCTAATTGTGCGGGTTGACTGTGCAATCGGACCTAGGCCAGCAGAACGTCCCTCAAGAGCATGAGGCCCTCCACCGGCCAAAATGTGCAGAACACCTAAGGGTGCCCTCCCCAGGGTGCACGAGACCACCCAACAGACACGAAGACCATCAAGGTACCCTCCCCGAACCGGCGTCGATCTTATCTCCAGGTCTGACGGTGAGACGAAGCCAAGACGAGGATAGCTTCGGGCGAGGAGACATCGAGAATCTCTGAGATCCTGCGGCTCTGGAGGACGTATCGGGCGCCGCGGCCTTCTCAGAGCGTTCTGGAACGCTTTGGAACGGATCCATCCTCATCCTGGCCCTGGAGGAGGAGGAGGAGGAGAAGGAGGAGGAGGGGGAGGAGGAGGCGGAGGAGGAGGAGGAGGAGGAGGAGGAGGAGGAGGAGGGGGGAGGAGGGGGAGGAGGAGGAGGAGGAGGAGGAGGGGGAGGAGGAGGAGGAGGGAGGAGGAGGAGGAGGAGGAGGAGGAGGAGGAGGAGGAGGAGGAGGAGGGAGGAGGAGGAGGAGTACGTGATGATCGGCGGTGCGCCTGAGGGGGGGAGTTTCGGGCTCGAGGCTGGCGCTTCTCGGGCGTCTCCCCGCTGAGCGGCGGCGCTTCTGACGTCAGGAGCGTCTGGAGCGTCAGGAGCGTCAGGAGCGCCAGGAGCGCCAGGAGCGCCAGAAGCGCCAGCACCTCTCTCAAGGGCGCGCTGCGCCGGCTCTCCGCTCCCGCGGGCTCGCGGGAGGCCTCCTGGCCTCGCGGCGCGCGCCGGCGGCTGCGCCTCGTCGCGAGCGTGCCGAGGGCGCCCGGGGGGTCGCCCCGAGCGGCCGTCGGAGGGCGGAGTCATGACCCGAAGACGGGCTTCGGCGGTGAGCCCAGGAGGAGGAGGAGGAGGAGGAGGAGGAGGAGGAGGAGGAGGAGGAGGAGGAGGAGGAGGGGGAGGGGGAGGAGGAGGAGGAGGAGGAGGAGGAGGGGAGGAGGAGGAGGAGGAGGAGGAGGAGGAGGAGGAGGAGGAGGAGGAGGAGGAGGAGGAGGGAGGGGGAGGGGAGGAGGAGGAGGAGGTGGAGGAGGAGGAGGAGGAGGAGGAGGAGGAGGAGGAGGAGGAGGAGGAGGAGGAGGAGGAGGCGGCGGCGGGGCTTCTGAGAGGCTCTCGCGCCTTTTCCGACAGATGCTCCAGGCCTTCCCCAGACATGCCACGTCCCGATTTTTTCAGGGCGGCGCCCCTGAAGTCCCGACCCTCACTGACAAATGGGCATTCATTCGAGCTCAATTCCCGCGCCTCGGCCTGCCTCCCCGATGGTCCATGTGACAGTGGGCCCCCGCTGTCAAATCGATAATCGGACTTCCTTGTCCGCCCAGACCTCCAAACAAGCTATTTGACAGTGGGGCCTCACTGCCAACTGCGCTAGCCACCTCCTCCCCCCCGCCTTGGCTGGGCCTGCACGTTTGCCAGAGGAGCCTTACTGTGAATTGGTAGGCCCCCAGAGCTACATGAATGCTGCAAAGGCCTCCTGGAAGACCACCGAAGAGCCGCGCAAGAGCATCCTGATGACCCCTCATGAGCTTCGCAACGACAGGGGCCCCAGAAGGGGCCAGCGTACTAACAGACCATGGAACATCGCATTTGACAACTTACTTTGTCGGCCTCCCAATGTTCGCGCCATCCAGAGCGTCTCCTTGGCAATTTCCACCGCTCCTTTGGGTGCGCGGCCATCCCATCTACATCGATCGCAAAATCATCGCGGCCTGGTTGGCACCGAACCCCCATTCTCGAAACAACTGGATGCAGGCGGTGAGCCGTGAACCTGGTCACCGCCGGAAGTCTCGTAGAGTTCCTCGCGCGCGTTGTATTCCTGGTGGCCACAAGTCTTCGCTCCACCGAATGACTCACTGGCAAGGTGCCGCGTCTCTCCGGCCATTTGGGGGTGTCGTGTTTCGAGCGTTGCTTTCGCCCCATATTTTAAGAATTGGAATTTGTCTGTAGTGCTGATGTTTCCACGGCCCCCGTTCCCCTTCTGGAGATCAGTGCACCGTCGGCGTAGAGCAAGGCGGACAAATATATCGTCGTCCTCGTTGGTCTCCAGTCCCGTTCAACACGGTCCTGAGCCGCTTATTCGATGATGACACTGTCGATTGCACCGAAGAAGCCAAAAACTCCCACGTGGACTTTCCCTCACCGCTCATACCCTCATGCGTCTGAGCCACCGACCCAAGACCGGCTCGAGCCGTTTTGCTGGGCGGCCCTGGGGCACACCATGGGGCCCCCGGCGGGGAGACCGAGCGGCACCGCTGAACTGCCGCCACTCCCCGGACCTCCCGGGGTGCGCTCTGACCAAAATTTCGGAGTGAATCCAGCGGTGGCGAAGAGGGCCCGAGGAGGCCCCCCCAAATGGGGAAAACGAGGAAGGGGTATAGGGCATGGGCACCTTTTCCTCCTCTGACCCAGAAGCCGAAATCGCCATGAACTTGCCGCCGTGAATTTCCCATGACGAACGGTGGGGCCGTCGGGCCGCAAGTCGGGCCTTGAGCGGCCCACCGGGACGATCCGGGCACCACCCGAGCGCCATCGGCGAGAAGGCGCAGCCACCGGAAAATGCAACCGAAGGCTGGAACCCCGCGGAGGACCTCCGAAAACGCGCGACAGCCTCGAGCCCCCTCCTCCTCCTCCTCCTCCTCCTCCTTCTCATCCTCCTCCTCCTTCCCCTCCTCCTCCTCCTCCTCCTCCTCCTCCTCCTCCTCCTCCTCCTCCTCCTCCGCCTCGAGCCCCCTCCTCCTCCTCCTCCTCCTCCTCCTCCTCCTCCTCCTTTGTAGCCATTTTGGCTCAAGACTTTCCAACTTGCGGGCTGAGCCCGCATAGGCAATCACGGAAGCTGCTGTCACCGTAGCAGTCAGAGCTGTTCAGCTCGGCATCCATCTTGCGCGCTGTTCTGGTCCGCCCTAGTCAGCGCCTACCTCCCGCTGCCCGCGGGTGAGCAGACTATTCGTGCGAGCCCCTGTCGGTGCCCATGATCCCGGGTGTCGGAGGGACTGGAAGTAGCCATGGTGGTTGGACGTACGATCCGTGGATCAAGGTCGCCCGCGCTGGCGCTGAGGCTGGCCACGCTCCTCGTCGTGGGCGTCCTTACACTGTGCGCTCTTGTGGGCACTGGACGTGGGACGACCTGCCTGCCAAGCGCAAGTGGCTCCGTGTCGGATGCCAGGACATCTGCGATCCCCGCGGCCACTCCACCCGGGACGCCTACCACCCGATCGGTTGCAGCGGCTCGGCGATGGCCTTGGCCGACGACCCGCACGGTGGCGACGGTGGTGCCAAGCCTGAGGGGCGCTGGCGCCGCCACGCGGGAGGAGCAGGCCCGGCAGGAGGCCGCCACCAGCCTGCCGCCCGAGGCGCTGGCAGCCCTTCGGCAGGCGGCGGGGGCAGCTCGCCCAGCCAGGGGCGCGGAAGCTCTTGGCGCCCTTCCAGCCGCCTGCGCCTGCTGCTGCGCCCGTGTCGGCTCAGGCATCTCGGAGCCGTGCCGGCCAGATTCGCAAGGCTGCGTCAGAGCGTTTGGATAAGGCTCTGCTCGAGCGCGTCGGCTTGGACAAGCAAGCCACAGAGTCCAACAAACTACCTGACGACCTCATGGCGAAGGACATCGCTGCTGAGGAAGCCCTGGCGGAGGCTACCCGAGTCTTTTTAGAAGGTGTTATCAAGCCGTGCGAGTCCAAGGTCAATACCATCAACATCACATCTCTGTTCAAGGATTCTGCAGACGATCTCGCGCTGGATTTCGGTGAGGACATCGACCTCTCAGGCCCCACCTTCTCCGATGCGGACCGCGCAGACTTCAATGAGTTCCAGGGCGAGCAGTCGGCCAATATCAAATAGCTTCTTCATGACGCTCTCACCACGGTTAAGACGGAAGCTGATGCACATCAGCAGGAGTATCTTACCCGCATGGGAGATCTTCGCAAGAAGCGCAAGTTTGGCGAGGCCGGCTCAGGCTCGGTGGCCGTGGCGGCGGAGGCCCCCTCTGAGGCGAGCCATGGCGCTCAGGCAGCGGCTCGCGCCCCCGCTGCCGGGGCTGGCTCCCTACCAGAGGCGGCGTCCTCCCAGTCCTCCCTACCACAAGCGCCCGCTGACAAGCCTGACAGGAAGCTCAAGGCGGATCAGCTCAAGACTGAGCTCCTGGCCAAGGCTAAGCAGAAGGCGGAGCAGGCCAAGAGCGAGGCCAAGGGCGAAACGCCAGGCTCCTAACTCTACGAGATCCCAGGGCCCCCGGACCAAGAGGGCGCGTCGCCCTCTTGCGGGCCCTCCGCCGGGGAGCAAACCCCTAGTTTCAGGCGAAGTTCGCAAGACGCTCAAGTTCATGTGCTCCAGCATTTCTTGTTGGGGTCCCACTGCGGCCAGATTCATTGCCCGCGCCGACGCTGATGTGGTGCTGTTCGTCGAACACCGCCAGCGGGGCAGCAAGTTCTCTGACGTGGTCAAGAAGTTGCACAAGCTCGGCTGGCGAGTCGTCGCTCGAGAGGCTCACCGCACCGACGCAGATGATGCCTCTTCGGGGGTGTTGGTGGTTGCGCGCTCCCACCTCGGTCTGACGAGCCAGACGTTTTCTGCAGGTGAATAGTCGGAGGCAGGCTCCTCCCGCTGGCTCATTTGCACGCTGCGCCTCCGGCGCGTCTCGCTCACGATCGTGCCTGTGTACCTGCGCACGGGGGGGCAGCTCAACGGAGACAGCTTGAGGCTTCTCGCCGATGTTGGTGCACACCTGAGCGTTGCTGGTGTGCCCGCCTTTGTCGTCGGCGATTGGCAGGTCGCTCATGAGGTTATTGAAGAGTCGGGTTGGTTGGAGCCTCTTGGCCTCGTTCCTGTTCCGATAAATGAAATCTCGGTTACGTGTGCCGGAGTCTTGTCCCGCCGCATCGATTATGTCCTGTGTTCTACAATTGTTTGTCTGCCTGCCGTTTTGCAGGAACCGTGCCAATGCCGTGGGGCACCCATGCAGATTTAAGCTCTGACATATTGGCCACGCCTCGTGCCATAATGGTCTGGAAGGCCATGCGGCCGAAACTCCTTCCTGTTAAGGGCATTGCAGCACCAGTGGCTCCTTGGGCGCACTTCCTTGTGCAGGCGCGACTCCTCAAGCATCGCCGCCCTGCGTTCTTTGAGGCTAACTTTCCTCGGGCCGCTTTGCTGCGTCTGCACCGCGACAATTCGGGCGTCTCTGTTGCCCTAGGGAACAGTCTTTCCTGGTGGGTCCTCGCTCTCGAGTTGGAGGCGTTCTCCAAGTTGGGCTTTTCCCAGGAAGATGTGTTTCAGTATGTTGGGCGTGGCCAACAACCCAGGTTGCGTGAGGTTCCTCTGATAGCTGCTCAGGTCGAGGGCCCGCGCCTCTCCGATCGAGCCGCTCGCATGTGGCAAGCATCATTTGTACAGCTGAAATTTCTCATGAAACTCGTGCCTTCTAATTCTGACCCTACCCTTCCTCCTCAGCCTGCGTTGGCTCACGCTGCGCAGTTTCGGTCTACCCTGGCTTGGCTCTCCCAGCAGGTGCCCCCGGAGCCTTCGGACCCTCGCAATGCGAAGCAGGATGGGCTTTTTAATTTGTGGTCGGCCCGTTTTAAGAATATCGCCTCCACTCCCTACGACGTCTCCTCCAGGTGGTGTCGTCGTCCCCTCTTCCGCCGTCCTGCGTCGCTCCTCTGCCTGCTCTCTCCCCCCTGCTCGTCCCTCGGGCGGTCGCCCGGGCTTCGCCCTCCTCTCCTCTTTCCGGCGTCGTGTCGCTCGCTCTCCTCCCTCCCCCGGCTCCGGGTTCGTCCTGGCCCCCGGGTGTCGTTCCCTCCTCTGCCTCCTGCTGCCGCTGCTCTCCCGGGTCGTCCACCGAGTGGGGTTTTTGGCGGGTCGGGCACGGAAGCGTAGATCTTTAGAGAGTCCCTGCGCATGGAGCCGGAGCCGGCGACGATGGCTATGCTTTGCTTCTCGCATTGTCGACGCCAGCGTACTGCTGTATATACTCATGCATGCGATCTGCAACCAATGTGCCGTCTAGGCACGGTTCACTTGACTTGACTTGACTCCCTACGACGGGCTGGAGGACCTGCTCGAGGAATCACGCCAGATGGCTGATCAGTCGCACCGCGAGGCCCTCAAGGCGCAAAACGCATCGTGGCAGGCATGGTTGAAATCTGCCCTGTATCGCAGCGCAGGCCCGGCGCACCGATTGCTCCGCACGCCAGTCGACCCACTCCCTCCTGACAAAATTGGCGTCGACGGCCCGTGTGCTTCTCTTGACCAGATGCTGGATTTCGAAGCCGCCGCTTGGTCGGCCATCTGGCAGCAGCACAGCCTTGAGGGCGCTAGAGCGGCGTTAGCTGACCTGCGTAAGCGTGCCAGGGTGTCTCCGCGTTTGCCACCGATAAGTATGCACGCGCTGGAAAGAGCCCTTGCTTCGATGCCGGGCGCTAGGGGACAAGGTTTGGATCACCTGGGGCCCTGCGTGGTCAAGGAAGCCAGCCTGGAAGCTAAGCAACATTTGATTTACATGTTGCATAGCATTGAGGAGCAGTGTACATTCCTTTTCCAGCAGTTGTTCGCCCTCATTGCTTTGATTCCTAAGCCTGACGGGGGTAAGAGACCTATCGCTCTTCTCGGCTTCGTCTATTCCCCCCACCTCCGCATTAGGAAACCCCTTATCACCCAGTGGGACCGTGGAGCCCATGGGCCTTGGGGCGCCACGGTGGGAGGTTCCGCGGATTTTGCAGGCTGGGTAGACGAGCTTGAAACTGAGCTCGCCCTCCACGCAGGTTTTCCGGTAGGCGGCCTTTTGCTGGATGTGAAGGAATACTACGATCAGGCTTGCTTAGAAGATTTGGTCGAGGCAGCAGTTGCTCTCGACTATCCTCTCCGCCTCCTTGCCCTAGCTATCGACCTTTATTCGGGCGTCCGTCGCGTTTCCTTGGATGGCGCGGTGCACCCCGGGATCTTAGCTCATGGAGGCATGCTCGCTGGTTGCGGCCAGGCTACTCCTCTTGCGCGTGCGCACCTCCATGAGCCCCTCAGGTGTGCTTACAGCTCTATCTCAGGCCTCCGCCTTCGCGAGTGAGTGGACGATGTTTCTGCCGGGCCCTTCGGCACGCATTATAGTATTTCGGCACCGTTTCCCACCTTGCTTCGAGCCCTCCTGGTCAGTCTGAAACGTCGCCGTTGTCAGCTGGCCGCTGATAAGTCTCATCTGTTGGCGTCGTCGCCAGAGCTTCGCTCAGAGCTTCTGCTGCTGCCGTCGCCGAGGGGCGTGAATTCGCGGTTTCCTTAGCCGCCAGGGACCCGGGGCACGAAGCGGCCCTCGGCGCGCGCCGCGCGGTAGCAGTTCGCAGGGAGAGGTGTTCGAAGGGCAGGCGCGCTACGTGTAGGATTTCCCAGTTTTCCAGAACAAATCGCAGCGCTTCCAAACGGTTTTACCCGAATGCTTTTGCTAAGGCCATGTGGGCCCCTGAGCTCCAGGGAGTTCCCCCCTCAATGTTGCGAGGGCTCAGAAGCATGGCCCGGGCTGCTCGCAAGAGACCCCAGAAGGGTGCTTGTGCTGCATCTGCTGTTCGGCTCACCTTTGGTCTGGGGCAAGACCCAGTGCAGCTGTATACTCGCAAGATTGTTAGGTCCTGGTTCTCACGCATTGCAGGCAACCAGAAGCTTCTTGAGCGTTTGGCTCCATTCTGGGATGCCTCGCTCGAGAAGGTTCGTCGAGGCCGGGCTCGGGTCCGAGGTCCGATGGCTGCCTTTCAGGCCTCCTTGCTCGCCACTGGGTGGGCTTGCCCCTCTCTCTTTTTTTGGGGTCTCCCCTTCTGGCGACTCATGGGAGATGAAAACGGGCGGTCGAGGACCCTTGGGGCCCCTTTTGGAATCCTTCGACGAATCGATCGACGCCCTGCAGTGGAACCAGGCAGCTGAACATCTCGACGGCAAAGGAATCCAGGGCCCGGTTTCGCTTTTCCACGTTTGGGAGCTCCTGGCCTCTCTTGAGAAGGAAGGCCGTCGAGATGTGAATTCCATGGTCAGGTTGATCGCTGCCGGCGGCTACTGGGCGGAGGAAAAAAGGCATTCTGAGCAGATGGCCCCTGACCCCCTCTGCCGCCGCTGCAAGCGTGACCCTGAATCTTCATCTCATCGCTTCTGGTCTTGCATGTGCCACGATAGCTGTACAGTTCCAGCTGTTGCCGATTCTCAGTACTTGCGCCATGCAGCGCTCCAGGAAGTGTCAGATTTCCAATGCTTTTGGGTCCGGGGGCTCATTCCCCTCTCCTGGTTTCGGTTGCCGCCTCTCCCCGATTCGAGGTTGCTCCGTGGCGTTCGCGTGCCTGGGCCCCTCGTGCCTAGATCTCTCCCCCAGGGATTGTACGGCACCGATGGGTCGGGATGCCCTTTCTCTAAGCTGCCTGTGCTCAGGCGCGTGGCTTTCTCTTTCGTCAGGATGGTCCCAGGGTCTGATTTTGACTGGGAATGTGCTGTTACGGGAGTTCTGGACTCTAAGAGGCAGACTGTTTTACGTGCAGAGCTTGCGGCCGTCGTTGAGTGTCTGAGGCTGGTCGACACTTCCCAAGATCTGCACGTGGTCCGTGATCATTATAACATAGTCCAGGCTTTCTTTTCAGGCAAGGCCCATTCTTCTAAGCTGGCAAATTATGACCTGTGGTGGGAGTTCTGGGAGCTGCTCGACTCTCGAACTGCCTCCTTCCGCCTCTCTCATGTTCCGTCTCACTTGCTTGAAAACCCCGTGAAGTTTGCGCGCTTCGGTGATTCAGCTAATTGGGACCATGTCGTCTTGAATGCCCTCGCAGATTCGTTGGCTGACGCAAGAGCGGAAGAGTGCCAGGTTCCAGCGGATGTTGTCCGCGATCGTAACGATTTAGTTCAGCAGGCTTGTGCAATTCTTAAGCGCAATGCGTGTATCATCCTTGAGTGTGCCGCTCTTAAGGTGGAGCCAGACCGACGTTTGAACAAGCAGCCCATTGACTTTGTGCTAAGGCGCCGCAGGTGGATCGAGTCAGATGTTCGGTCCAGCTCTCACCATTGGTCGCTCTCTGAAGGTGTGTGGTCTTGTTCGCCTTGCCAGGGCCAGGTCAAGGACACCGCCCCCTCTCTGCGCGCTCGCCTTGCTCCCACCTGCCTCGCGACCTTGGAGGGAGGAGCGGGGCTGTGTGTGCATGAGCGTGTGCGTGAGGGCGGGGAGGGGGGAAAATCTTCGAAGAAATGGGCCCGTCCAGGCAGGCAGCTTCCGCCTCGAGACGAGTCCCTGTGGCGGTCCCTTCGCTTGGACCCCATGCCAAATCGAATTTCTCCTTGGATTTCCGGCAAGCCTGTGTACCCCACGCACGTGCTGTGGCGTAAGGCTTCCTTTTACTTTTGTGGCGAGTGCGGGTCTTGGGCCAACAGATATCCCGGTGTTTTCTTGTGGGGTCCGTGCCCTGCCGTCACGATCGGACCGCATGCTGAAACCAAGGCGCGGTTGGAAATCTTGCAGAGGATTTGTAAAGGCCTTCCTCCAGCCAAGACTGTCGCATCTTGGGCTGATGCTTAAATTTTCTTCCCTAGCGGCCAGTCCCTGGCAGGTTCTCTGCCCTTGGAGCCTGGGTGTTAGCGGTGCACTGTAAACAATCCTCCTCCTCCTCCTCCTCCTCCTCCTCCTCCTCCGCCTCGAGCCCCCTCCTCCGCCTCGAGCCCCCTCCTCCTCCTCCTCCGCCTCGAGCCCCCTCAGGAGCTCAGCGCGGGCGCAGGAGGGCCGACGCTCCCCATGGCAGGTCGAGGCGGCGGAGGAGGCGGAGGGGGAGGGCGAGCCGCAGAGCACTGCAGAAGAGAACGACAGGCGCCGAAGCCGAGGCGGACGGTGAGGCGCGGGCGCGCCTGCTGGGGTAGCCGGCCCCGTTGCGGCAGACGCCGCCGATGAGCCTCGCGCACGCCGTGGCCGTGCTGGCGGTGACCTCGCCGCGTGGGGGGGGGGGGGGCGGGCGTGCGTGCGCAGCGGGCGGCGCCATGCCCGCCCCCGACGACGACGACGACGACGACGACGACGACGACGACGACGACGAAGCCGACGACGATGACTGGCGCCGCGACCGCGGCCACGGCGCGCGCGCTCGCGGAGCACGGCTCCCCGGGCGCACGGGGCGTCGGTTTTGTGGCCTCGTCGTCCTGGCGCGCGGAGGGCCGCGCCTCCCTGCTGTCGGCTGTGGTTGAAGGGGCCCCAGGACACACAAATAAATACACACAAGTAAAATAATCCCCCATATTTTCCTATATTTTCTGGGTTTCTGCCTTCCCCCCCACTTCCCATATTTTCCCAATATTTTCCTGGGAAATCGCCGATGAATTGTGTCTGTGTGTTTTTTCCCCTCCTGAGTGGTGCCGCCCTGGCAGGCGTCGGGCCCTCGGGCCGACGGCCCGCCTCCAGGACGCAAGAGGGCGCGTTGTCCCTCGCTCGCTCGGCGGGGGCCCGTCGGCGCCAAGGCGGCCCCCGCGCGCGCGAGCCTGCCGAGGGGCGGCGCGGGGCACGGCCGCGGCGGAGAGCAACGGCGCGGCGGAGCTGCGCCGCGGCACGCTGGCGGCCGGAAAAGAAACGCCGCAACCTGGCGGCAGCACCCAGACCCCTCGAGCAGGGACTGGCGGGTACGGGGAGGAGAAAGAGGAGGAAGGAGGGCGGAGAAGGACGATGAGGCTGATGATGATGATGATGATGATGATGATGATGATGAGGAGGAGGAGGAGGAGGAGGAGGAGGAGGCGGAGGAGGAGGAGGAGGAAGAAGAGGAGGGAGAGGAGGAGGAGGTGGAGGAGGAGGGAGGAGGGGGACGAGGAGGAGGAGGAGGAGGAGGAGGAGGAGGAGGAGGAGAAACAACGTAACCGTGGGCCGCGTCGACGCCAGCCAACTGGGCCGCAGGACGGGAGCGACGCGAGGAAGAAAACTGAAGGGAAGGGGAGAAGAGACGAGAAAAGACGCGTATGAGGAGGGAGGGGAGGCGAGGAGGGATTGGAGAAGGGAGTAGGAGGGAATCGGAGGGAGGAGGAGGATGCGAGGATGAGGAGGAGGACGAGGAGGATGAGGAGGAGGAGGTCGAGGAGGAGGCGGAGGAGGAGGAGGAGGAGGAGGTCGAGGAGGGAGGAGGAGGAGGAGGAGGAGGAGGAGGGGAGGAGGAGGAGAGGAGAAGGGGAGGAGGGGGTGGAGGAGGGGGAGGAGGACGAGGAGGAGGACCGCGGGCCGCTGGCGTGCAGGGGCGGGGCTGGCCCGGCGGCCTCGGGCTCCGTCGCCTTGCCGTCGAACCACCTGGCGGGGCCGCGGCGCGGGGGCACCCCTGGCGGGACGCACGCGCGAGCGCCACTTCGGGGGCGGCCAGGAGGGCGGCGTTCAAGAGGGGGGGGGCGCAAACCATGGCCGGCGGCATGTGCGCGGCCCTTGGGGAGGGGCCAGGGACGCAATGAAACGAGAAGGGGCGCCATGAAATCTGGGGAAATATCATGGCCCACGCCATGATATCCACCCCCCCCCAGTCATCACCCCCCTCTTTGCCGCCCCCGATCACTGTAAGGCGGCCGGACCTAGAAACGCAGCCGGGCTGCTGAACCAAGGAACGCCAGACAAGCAACGAAGCCCCTTCTGGCCCCACGAGCGCCTGGGTGCACGAGGGCCAGAGATGAAGCTTGCATTCGAAACGGTAGCGCGACTTCTGTTGGTGGGTGGGCGGGTGGGCGGGTTCGCGCCAGCCAAAGAACACGAGTTATGTTCGTGATGTTGGGTTTTTCAAGAGCAGCGTCCTTCCCTGGTCGTTCCTCGCAGTACGAGGACTACGACCAATGGAACGACCAGAGGGACAGCGGGCCCCTTCCGAGCCCGAAGTGGTCCTCCTCTCAGCGTCCAGGCTGTGCCCGCTGCCCCAGGCCTGGCCCATGCTGAGCCCAGGGTTAGGTCGGACATGTCCTCCTGCGGGCGGATTTTGATCGAAAACTAAAAACAAATCAAGCCATATTCAAGAACAGTCGAGGATAGTAGAGAAGCCGTCCCCAGACTATTTCTTTGTATTTTTGAACATCCTTTATGTACAGGGACATGCCCTCCTACAGGCGGATTTTGATCGAAAGTTAAGAACCATCAAACCAGATTCAAAAATAGTCGAAGGCAGCAAAGATAGTAGAGAAACCGTCCCCAGACTCTTTTTGCTGTACTTTTGGAGGTTCCTCATGTCGAGGGACATGCCCACCTTAAGCCCAGGGGCGGTGTGCACGCCCTCCTGGCTCGGCTGGGAAGGCGCGCGCACGCTCCCGGGCCCAAGATGGGCTGGGCCGTGGATACAGCTGGACCTGGGACCTTGGGAGGAGGAGGAGGAGGAGGAGGAGGAGGAGGAGGAGGAGGGGAAGGAGGAGGGGACGGAGGAGGAGGAGGAGGGGAAGGAGTAGAAGTAGGAGGAGGAGGAGGAGGAGGAGGGGAGGAGGAGAAGGAGGGGGAGGAGGGGGAGGGGGAGGAGGAGGACCAGTGTAAACCCAAGAGTCATCAACGATGTTGGAATAAACCCTCCTTCCAAGCTTCCTTTCATAGGCCCGTACAAGGGTTCATTTCTACTGAGGGAACTGCCTCGTTGGAAGACAATCATTTGAAGACTGGGATTCCAGCGCCACGGATCAACCTGAACGTTGCGTCTTGACGATCCAGAACCGTGCCAGAACGTCATTCCTGGGACTTCAACACATCGACTCAACGTAACTGTTGCGCCCTCATAATCCTGAATCCTTCCAAAACACCATTCCCGGTAGGCTGATCATGGGAGTCCGTGGAACTCTTGGACTTTAAAAAATGAATGCGCGCGGCGCTAAGGCGTGACCCACATTTTGAAAAGGAGCCGCCCTCAATCCTTGAAACTTTTGCAAATAATAAAAACGAGTGTGCGCGGCGTTCAAGCGAAAACCGCATTTTGAAAAGGAACCGCCCTCAATCCGTGATGTTTAAGACGAATGTGCGCGGCGCTAAAGCGAGAGCCACATTTTGAAAACCATCCGCCCTCCATCTGTGAAGTTCAAAACTGTTGTCAACGTGCAAGCTTCAGGGTCATAAGTGGTGAGGACGTCCCAAGCGAAACGCCCGGACCGCCCAACAAGCTGGCCTCGGGGTGCGACGGGGAGAAACTGCTTAGAAGGAGAAGGAGGGGCGGAAGGGCAGAGCAGAGCAGAGCAGCACCAGCGATCCGAGGAATCCGGACGCCTCGAGACAACCACCTGCAGGCCCCAAAGGAAAACAAAACGACGGATCAAGTGTTCGAGAGCCGCTCAGGGGGCCCGACAGTCTCTGGGGCCCCGCAGGGGAATTCCGCTGGCAGAGCGAAACCCTCTCAGGGGAACGCCACGAGGGCTCGCCTGTGCACTCCCCCGTCGTCCTCGCCTGTCGTCCGTCCTTCGTCTGCCGTGTCGTGCCACTGGGCTCCGTCATCGCTGGCAAAAAACGATGCGCTCCCCCGCTGTGCGGGGCCGAAGGCAGGATGCCAGGCCCCCGAATCGCACCCCCCACCCCCGCGCGCGGCCGCGGCGAGCCGCAGCGCGCCGCGTCGAGGCTTTTCGCGCGGCCTCCCGCCAAACTGGAGCACCTTCGGGGGCACGTCGGGAGCTCGACCGCCAGGAGCCTTCCCCAAAAAACAGCCCACCTCTGAGACGCTGCTCTTGGGGGGTGGGGGCGGGAACGTCACGCTCTCCATAGCAGAGCCACCGAGGCCCGAGGAAAACCAGAGGCACCCTGGAGGCAGGCACGGTGCTTCTTGGCACGGGCCTCCGCTGCACCCTCCCTCGAGATGCACGAGAGCATCCAACAGACACAGAGAACATCAGGGTACCCTCCCCGAGCCGACCTCGTTCTTATGCCTCGGCCCGGCTGCGTGTGTCGATCCCGCCGCCCTACGTTGCAGCGAGGGCGTGCAGCGCCGCAGCGCCCAGTGTGCATTCTCGCCGAAACTTGCTTGAAGATGATGGATGCCGTTGGACGGGGGCCGGCGAAGGTCAGGTCGGGCCTGTCCCCCCAAAGGCCGATTTTCGGGGAAAAATAAAAATATTGCAAAATGCTCAAAAGTGGGCAGGAAATACACAAAAAAACGTCCCCAGTTTTTTTGTTTTTCTTTGTGTGTGTGTGTGAGAGAAAATTATTGAATGTTCCTCCTGTAGAGGGACAAGCCCGACTTAAGGCAAAGGGGGGGGAGGAGGAGGATGGACGGAGGGAAGCTGGGGCCATCCCCGAAATCCGGGCGCCGCGATCTTGCGACCACGCTCGCGACCTCCCGCGCTTCCTCGCGACGTTGCCGGTTCTCCGTGCCATCGGATCTCAAGCGGGGCGCCGTGGCCAAGGCCATGGAGCCGAGGCGATCGACCTCGCAGCGACAGCCCGCGGCCACTTGAACGGGCCTGGCCCGTGGCCGCTGGAACCGGAGGATGGACGACGAGGCGGAGGAGGACGAGGAGGAGGGAGGAGGGAGGAGGAGGAGGGAGGAGGAGGAGGAGGAGGAGGAGGAGGAGGGGAGGAGGAGGAGGAGGAGGAGGAGGAGGAGGAGGAGGAGGAGGAGGAGGAGGAGGAGGGGGAGGGGAGGAGGAGGAGGGGTGGGAGTAGGAGGAGGACCAGTGCAAGCCTACGACTCACCAGCGATGTTGCAATGTTAGCCAGCGTGTACCCCAAACAGTAGGTTCTTGAAATCTACGTATACGGTGCAATCTACGCGGTGCAATGTATGCGATGCAGCCTATGTAATGCAATATATGCGGTGCCATGTACATATATATATATATATATATATGGTGCAATGTATGCGATGCAACCTATGTAATGCACTCTATGCGGTGCAGTATCTGTGGTGCAATGTATGCGATGCAGCCCATGTGATGCAATGTATGTGTGGTGCAAGGTCAGCGATGCAGCCTATGTAAGACACTCTGTGCGGTGCAATCTGTGCGGTGCAATGTATGCGATGCAACCCGTGCAGTGCAGTCTATGCGGTGCAACGTATACGATGCGGCGACGGGGCGACGGGCGGCACGGGTGGCGACGGGCGGGGATGGCGGCGACAGGCGGCGACGGCGACGGGTGGCGACTGGCGGCGACGGGTGGGGATGGCGGCGACGGGCGGCACGGCAGCGACTTTGCGGTGAGGGTCCCGA
Organism: Prorocentrum cordatum; assembly: GCA_963575745.1. Taxonomy (NCBI): domain Eukaryota; class Dinophyceae; order Prorocentrales; family Prorocentraceae; genus Prorocentrum; species Prorocentrum cordatum. The sequence continues at coordinate 82,796 of CAUYUJ010011625.1, read as the reverse complement.
GATGGTCAACCGAATCAAGAACCCCTGGTGCTGCAAGCAGTGCCTGGAGAATAAGCCCTCCCTCCAAATTCCCTCCTCAGAGGACCCCATCACAACGTCTTTGCACTTAGGGGAGTGCCCCGTTGGAAGGCAAGCGTCTGGCAATCCCGAACCCTGCCAAAACAGCATTCCTGGGACCGCAACGCAGCGAATCAATATTACTGCTGTGTCCTGACGATCCTGAATCGTGCCAACACACCGTTGATGGAACTTCAACGCCGCGAATCAACGTGACTGTCGCGCCCTGACAGTCCTACATCTTGCCAAAACAAAACTTATGGGACGTCAGCCGTACAAGTATTCTAAACCCTTAAGACGCGTGCGCGCGGCACTAAGGCGAGAACTACATGTTGAAACCGAGCATCCCTCCGCCCCATGAAGCTCTTGAGCACTTTGGAAAAGACTGTGCGCGGCGCCCATGCGAAACTCACATGTTGAAAACTGCCCGCCCTCAAGCCGTGAACCGGTTGCACGTTGTTAAAAACGAGTGTGCGCGTCGTTCAGGCGAAAACCACATTTTGACAACGGGCCCGCCCTCCGTCCGTGAAGCTCTTTCACATGTTGAAAACGAATGTGTGCGGCGCTGAAGCGAGAACGACATTTTGAAAACGCCCCGCCCTCGATCCGGGAACCTGTTGCAAATTTCAATTTCCAGGATCATAAGTGGTAGAAACATCTCAAGCGGCCCGCCTGGCCCGACCTACCAACTCGCTACGGGGTGCGACAGTGGAATTACATTGACGGAGAGAGGGGGGAGGACGAGGAGGAGGAGGAGGAGGAGGAGGAGGAGGAGGAAGAGGAGGAGGAGGAGGAGGAGGAGGAGGACGGGAGGAGGAGGAGGAGGAGGAGGAGGAGGAGGAGAAGGAGTAGGAGTAGGACGAGGAGGACCAGTACACACCCAAGAGTCATCGACGATGTTGGAATCACCCCTCCCTCCAAGTTCCCTCGCCATAGGCCCCCATAAACATTCAGTTCCATTGAAAGAACTGCATCGTTGGACGACAACCTTTGGAAGACCCTCGGGATTCCAACGCCACCGAATGTTGCGCCTTGACTATCCTAAATCGTGCCAGAACGCCATTCCTGGAATGTCAACACCGCGAATCCACGCAACTGTTGCGCCCGCATAGTCCTGCATCTTTCCACACCATTTCTGGTACCTTGATCATGGGAGACCGTGAAACTCTTGTACAATGTATAAACGAATGTGCGCGGCGGGAGAACCGCATTTTGATAAGGAGCCGCCCTCAATACGTGAAGCTCTTGCAAATTTTAATGCGCGCGGCGCAAAGGCGAGAACGACATTTTGAAAACGAGCCGCCTTCAATCCGTGAAGCTCTTGCGAATTTTCACAACGAATGTGCGCGGCGCTGAGGCGAGAACCACATTTTGAAAACGACTCGCCCTCAATCCGTGAAGCTCTTGCAATTTGTCGTAAACGAACGTGCGTGGCGCTAAGGCGGCAACCGCATTTTGAAAACGACCCGTCGTCCATCTGCGCAGCTGTTGCCAATTTTAACCTTCACAATCATGAGTGGTGAGAAGTCTCAAGGGAAACGCCCGGCCCGCCCAAAAAACTGGCCTCGGGGTGCGACAGGAAAAACTTGTTTATAAAAAAGAACTGAAGAAGAGGAACTGAATTACGTCATCCTCGCGGTTTCCACGACGCTCATGGGCAGCGTTCGGCATAGGCCCTGGCTGGCGCGTCCCTCGCCCTCCGGGAATTGCTGTCGCCAGGTGGCTGGGCGCCAAGCATGGCCGTCCCGGGGGGGGGGCTGGCTAGCGTTGGTACGACGCGCTGGCGCCCAGTACAAAACGCTGGAGCCGCCTTCGGCCAAGAAGCGAAGGATGAATACGTGGGAGGAGCGCTCAATTGTTCAATTGTAAATTGGCATGTGATTCAGCATCTCAGCCAGCCCTCCAATGGAGGTGGGCTCGAGGTAGAACACAGCTTGCAGTCAGTTAGCTGCCCAATGCCCCCATCGACTCTGGCATTCGAGCATCTGGTCTCCTAGCTCAGGGGTCACCGCGCCTTGGATCTGGCGAACAGACGGTTCTTTCTGGGAGTCGCGCGACGTGACTATATAGCTTCGTTAAGCCGGCGCGACGGTGCATTCAATTACGCGCGCTCTTTGCTGCTGAGACGCGTCGGCGTCTTATCCGCGCAAATGTTTATCTGGGCCGAACGCGGGGAAATGCGCGCGAAGGCTTACGTCGACGACAGGCTGGGGGGGCGACAGCAACGACCCCCCCCCGTTGCGGGCCCCTGAGCCGCCGAGCCTTTGCGCATCAGCCTTCGGCGCGCTTCGTCAGAGCGGGCCAACCCCGACAATATGTTGCAGCGCGGCCCGTCCGAATAGTTCCCGCTCCTGCCGCAGAGGCTAGGGGTCGGCTGCTCAACGATGCCCTAATTGATCCGAAAGGCCCACGGGGTACCCGGCGCGGTTCGCTCAGCTGGCGCGGCCCTTCCCGACAGCCCACCTTCGACCTCGCCCCCTTGGAGCAAACTGCCAACCGCCGCTCCAGTTCCAACGCAGCCCGCGCCCCGGTCGCAACGCGGCCACCTTCATCGCGGTCTTCCACTGGGCGACGACCAGCCCAGTGACCAGAGCTCTTGTTCTGCCAGGATGGCGACCCTTGCCAGGGCGCCGTAGAGGAGCCGCCGCATCTTCGTTTCGCCGCGAGTTCGGGCACGCACGCCCCTCTCCATTTCTTTTCAATTCCTGTGTTTGTCCACTTGTTCGCGCGATCGTCGCCGGGGCAGTGGGAACTGTGCCTCTTGGAACTGCTGCTTCTCCGGGGCCCCCGCTCGACCTCGGCGCCAGTTCTCCTCAAACAGCGATGTTAGCGACTTGTTCGCCATCTGCTGTCGTCAATTTCCCAATCGCAATCCCCGTGGTCGCTGTCTTGCCCGGGCTGTCGCCCGCCGCCGCCGGCGCCCGCGGCAGGGCTGCAGGCGACTGGGGCTGGCAGGCTGCCTCCGGGGTGTCTGCGCGAGCCATCCTGGCTCCATGGGAGATTGCCATCGACGCCTTGGCCGCGGCGGGGCGCAGCTCCTTCGACGGGGCGCGCTCCACTGGGCCAGCCGCGATAGTTTCCAACTTTCCTCAGGACTCCAATGTCCGGCGGCTCAACCTCAGCGTGCGCGCCCGGGAGGGGGGCCGGCATTGGCCCCCCCGCGGGGGGGGCCTCGCCGCGGGGGCCTCGCCGGCCGCCCGGGGCACCCGCGGCGCGGTGCGCGGCGGGCGAGGGGGGCCAAGAAATCCGCCAGGAATAATCAATCACTTTATTTTTGCCCCTCGGGCCCGGGGCAAAATCTGCGGGCCCGCCGCTCGGGGGCCCCTGGGCAGAGCCCGGGGCGCCCCGACTCTCGGCGGGCTCGCCGGCGCGAGCGCTGCGGCGTCGATCTCGATGGCCGGGCGACGCTTGCCGCCGATGCTGACTTCTCGTCTCCGCCCAGGGGCGCGGGGAATAACTGCGATGTCCGACGAAAACGAAAGGGGGCCCTAGGATCGAGCCTCTCGACCCCGCCCTCGGACAAATCTTCGTCGTCGAAAATTGACCCCCAATCGTTTCGCAGGTGCTCGGCGGGGGCCCCCCTCCCAGCGCCATCCGGCGCGCGGCGGCAGCGGGGCCCCTCCGGGCCCGCGAGCGACAACCCCGCGCATCATCGCGATGATTCGCCTGGGCCGGGGCGGCCGCGGCCGCGGCTGTCTTCGCGGGTTCGGGGGGGCGCGGGTTCAGCGCGGTGGGGGCCTGGCCCTGCCAGTGTGCGAATCTGTCACTCAGACGACGCCGGGGCCCCAGATGGCGCCTCAGCTTGACGGACAGGTCCGCGTCGATTTCTCTTCTGGAACACACTTGGAGAGGGGGCAATCGGGCACTTCGCCCCTCGTTCAAGGGCCCTCGCGGGGCAGGCGCTCGGGGGTCATCGACGCGCGCGAACGATGGGGAAGAGCTTGGGCTGTGAATGGGCGTGGCAGCTCCTGCAGCTCGGGATCTCGGCGAATCCCTTCGGCTTCGCGCGCCCCTTCGCAGCGTCGCCCCCAGTGGCGCCCGGCATCTGGTGGTCATGTAATGACGCAATCAACGGGGAGACAGGGCTTCATATCTTTCCAATTCGCTGGCCAAGTTCCCCTGGGCAATCGGACCCGCGTGGGCGCCCCTCCTAGCGTCGACGGGGCACGTGCGTGGCGCGCGGCAGCTCGCTGTGTGCCGCTTCTGGGGAACGGCCCGTGCGTGTCCGCAGCCCTGCTTGCCTGCGTTGTAGCAGCGCTGCTCGACGGCTCTTGGATCAACGCCACTTGTTTGTTGTGGTCCTTGACATCAGATCCATCGAATGCTACTCTCGCGCGTCGCACTTTCTATCGGGATGCCCCCAAGGCGATCCGGGAGACTCTTCCAAGGGGGAATAAAACTGCTGTCCCACGTGCGTTGTTGTGCCCTTGGTCATCTTTAGTGTGTCGGACCTTCCCTCCTCAAGTCGAGGGGGTCGCCGTGTTATTTCTTTTGGCGCCACCTTCGTAATCGTCTTGCACGAATCCGACTTTGAAGGTAAGGGTCAGCGTGGTTTTCCTGGAGCTCGAATGTCATGCCTCTCGGTGTGGGAGAACGCGACCTGAGGTCATTTTAACTTTATCCTCTCGAGGTGATTTTCTTGATGCTGGTCGTCGTGATAAGGATCCCGTGTCGGGGCGCTGCAGCTGCCGTGGCGCTCTGTGTGACGCTTGTCGTCGTGCTGTTTTCCGTCATCGGGTGGGCTTCTCGCAAATTCCTTATCACTTGCTTTTGAGATCTGACATTTAAGCATCATCCTTGCTCTGGTATCCTAGCTCAGGTATCCATTGTCTAGGATATTGCTAACGGAAGGATCATTCACGAAGCATGCGGCATGGCTATGATAGATCCGCTACGCAGATGAGAGCGGATTATGATACGCGGGCGCTGAAAGAGAAACGCGCGCACCGTCCTACGCATCAGCGCCCCGTCCTCGCAACTGTTGACTTGAGCCAAGCGCGCGCGGAAACACGGGCGCAGGCTTGCATGAAAGACAGGTCGGTGGAACGAAAGTAGCGACTCACTTTTCGCCCCTTGTGCTTCTCCAGAGATGAGATTCCGCCACCGCTCTCGTCGTGAAAAAACAGGACGGGCGGTTTTTGACAATCTTCGGCCTCCGGGGGCCCTGGGACAATCCCAAAACGACTCGGGATGAAAAGCCGGTCCCGCAGAAGGGGTCCAGACCTTTGCGGAGGGGAGACCGTTGGCGGCGCGCACCAAGGGGTATGGGGGAGAGAGGATGGCTTCATAGAAGCAGGCTGTTTATACAAGGCGCCAGCTCTACATGTATAGAGGAGGCCCACGCCTTCTGAGAAGCAGGGGTACTTCTAACAAGCGTTTCCCCCTCCCCCTACCCCCCTGTTCGCGTGGCTGACAGGAAGGGAAGAGTTGACCTGCTCTGGAAGGGAAGCGGTCAAGACTCCTCAGGAATTCTAAGGAATCTGGAGGAATCCCCAGGAGGCCCTGGGAATCCTTCGGAATCCTGGGGCTTCCTTTCGGATCCGACGGGCTCCTCAGGACTTCCGTGAAATTCAAAGGAATGCGAAGGAAGCCTCAGCAGTCCTCAGAAATCCTCTCATCCTCCTCATCCTCCTCCTCCTCCTTCTCCTCAGGGTGACGGAGGAGGGATAAAGGAGGAGGGAGGAGGAGGAGGAGGAGAAGGAGGAGGAGGAGGAAGAGGAGGAGGAGGAGGAGGAGGAGGAGGATTCCTACAATCGGCGACGCAACAACACGGACACGAGGAGGCGGGGCTGGCTGCACGGCGGCCCGCCTGTCCGGCATCCCGTGGCGGCAGCGCTGCGTCAACCGGTACTCCCGGCCGGCCTGGGCGCCGCCGGGAGGGGCTCCGCCGGCGGGGAGGGTCTTTCTGCTGCTGCTGCTGCTGCTGCTGCTGCTGCTGGTCTTCCCTCGCTTCTTTTTCCTCCCTCCGCCTCCCTCCTCCCTCGCTCTCCCTCCTTCGCCCTTCCCTTCCCTCTCTATCGTTCCTTGCCCCATGCCTCCCGTAGCCCTGCCCCCCCCTCCCCCGCTCTCTCCCCTTCCTCCTCTGCCCTCCCCCCTCTCTCCTCATAGCCCCGCCTTCCTCCTCTCCTCCTCCTCCTCCTCCTCCTCCTCCTCCTCCTCATCTCCTCCTCCTCCTCCTCCTCCTCCTATGCTTGCTCCGTCCTCCTCCGCCCTCCTCCTCATCCTTTTCCATCATCATGGGCCTCCTCTTCGTCGTCGACTTCGTTGTCGTTGACGTCGCGTCGTCGTCGTCGTTGTCGCCGCCGCCGCCGTCGTCGTCGTCGTCGTCGTCATCGTCCTCGTCGTCGTCGTCGTCGTCGTCGACTTCGCTGTCGTTGCCGTCGCCGCCGCCGCCGCCGCCCGCGCCGCTCCGCCGCCAACGCTGGCGCCGGCGCCGTCGTCGGTTCCGTCGTCGGTTTCGTCGTCGGTTTCGTCGTCGTCGTCCTCATCCTTCTCATTCTCCTCTTCCTCCCCCTCCATCTCCATCTCGTGCTCATCTGCACTTCCTCCCTCCTCCGTCGTCGTCCTCCTCCTCCTGCTTCTCCTCCTACCTCCATTCCTCTTCCTTGTGAATAACTCCTCCCTGTCGCACCACCAGGCATGTCCGCAGACTGGCCTGGGAGCTTCGTTTGATGCATACTCACAATTTACGATCGCAAGCCTTCAAATAGCATCAATGACATTGCGGGAGGCCAAGTCATTCTCAAATGTGGCTATCGCCGTAACCTCGCGCGCATTCGTCTTAACAGCTTGCAGCAATTGCACGGATGGAGACGGGGCTCCTATCAACATGGGGTTCTCGCTGCAGCGCCACTCACACCTATATGAATAAAGCTTGCAATGCCTGCAGGCACGGAGGCGGGCTCCTTTTCACAGTGGTACTCTTGCCTGAACCTTCCCATAGACATACAGTCGGGGCGTTGACCTAAGGAACCCTAAATAAGGAACACGGCCTCTTTTTCCCATAAGTTAAACTTCGACTTCCCATGGAACACCTAAGGAAAACAGAAGGCAGACTGTAAAACAATCAAGGAACACCGAGCCCCTGCCCAACGAAAAGGGATCCTTCTTCAGCGCCCCGACTGTACACAACAACAACAACAACAACAACAACAACAACAACAACAACAACAACAACAACAACAACAACTGGAAGCTTGTGCAGAAAGTGTGCGGATGGAGGCTGGGCCTTTTTCTAAACAGGGTTGTCGCTCTGGCGCCTCGCGGGTGGAACAGCTTACAGCACTCACAATCACAGAGGCCTGCCCCTCCTCCTCCTCCTCTCCTCCTCCTCCTCTCCTCCTCCTCCTCCTCCTCTCCTCCTCCTCCTCCTCTCCTCCTCCTCCTCCTCCTCCTCCTCCTCCTCCTCCTCCTTTCGAAAATGGGCTCCCGCCTCGGCGCCGCGCACTCTCGTCTGAAACCCTTCCAACGGTTGCAAGAAGGGAAGGCGTGTCGTTACCAGCATGGGGACGTCGTTCGAAACTTGGCCGCATCTACCCGCCAGGAGCGTGAACGTGTGTGCCGATTGCGCGGATGCAGGGCGGCTCCGTCTCAAAACGAGGCTCTTGCTTGCAACCTCCTCAAATTTCATGGCCAGAATCGTGAGGTTGTGAAGCTGTTATACACGGATAAGGGTATCATCTCCATTCCAAAATTGGGCCTTCGCTGGACAGTTCGTCAAACTGTATGACCACACCTTGTCGCACTCCGTACGCCTGACTAAGAGGATTCCCAGTGACACATCTTCAAAACTGCGCTCGCGTCTGAAGGGAGGCCAATAATGACTACCTACCAAACAACCCCAACCCAACCCGAAGACCCGAATTTCGCCCGAATTCCGGGTTGGGGGGTACGGGCTTCATGTCTTCCCCGACCCCCCTCCCTACTGGAAATGGAGGGCAAGTCGGGGCCTTCGGGTTGGGTCGGGGTGGTTTGGTGGGCGGTGAACTAAGGCCCATGTCTTTTAAAGGGGTGCTTTTTGCAGCGATGGGAAAGGCTTGCAGGGACATGTGGGGAGGGAACTTGGGCCGGACGGGAGTGTGTATGGCAGCGTCGTTCTTGCATCCTGGGCTTTCTCTGGTCCTCATCCCTCCTCCTCTTCCTCCTCCTCCTCCTCCTCCTCGCTCCTTCCCATTTTCCCCGAGGATTGGCGGCGGCCTCCCTCTTCCCCCCTGCCACTCGGAAATGGACGGACCCCCCTTTAGTAAAACGTGGTTTAGTGAAAACGACCTGAGGCCCAAACCTGGCGGGCGCAAGCCTGGAAAATAACGGCCACGGCGCCCTCTCGAGAACCGAAAACGGACAATTCACTAATCGACGTGTCACAGTTGAAGGTTCTGTCCACCCCCGATCCACCCGTATCCCTCCTTTCCCTCCGGCACGGAGGATGGGGAGTGGTGGGTGGAAAGGTGCGGCGCAGGCTGGCGTCGGCTGGGGGTCCGAGATGGCCCGGCACTTCTTCCCGAGAGCAGGGAGGTGTGGTGGGTTCGAGGCTCTGGGTTCGCGCACTTTCTGTTGCATTTTTCGGCCTCTGGGGGCCGTGTTCGAGCCCCGGGTCCGTCGAAAACGGATCCGAGGCTGAAGCATTGCACCAGGTGGACCCCGGGACGGGCCCGGGGGGACCGGTTTTTTAGCGGACGTACGCTGATCCCCCCTCCTGGCCGATGTTCTCGACTTCCATCCAGTTCGGACCCCCTGGATGCAACGCAAGGCTGGCCCCAGTGGGGCAGAGCAGCGAGGAACGAGGCGGGACAGGAAGAGGAGGGGCAGGAGGAGGAGGAGGGCCAGGAGGGGTAGGAGGAGGAGGAGGAGGAGGAGGAGGGGGAGGAGGGGGAGGAGGGGGAGGAGGAGGAGGAGGAGGAGGAGGAGGAGGAGGAGGAGGAAGAGCCGAGAATCCTGGGGCTCGCCGCCGACCGTGGGGGCCCTCAGAACGTGTCCTGGAGGTCGACGCTGTGAAGACGTGCGGACGGGGGAGGGCGACAATGGTGCCGTCGATCTGAGGCTCGTCAGAGATCCCTCGTGGCTCTTTGGGGGCTCCTCCTCCTCCTCCTCCTCCTCCTCCTCCTCCTCCTCCTCCTCCTCCTCGTCCTCCTCCTCCTCCTCCTCCTCCTCTGGGCAGGGCCTGCCGCCTCCGGCCTGCGCGGCAGCAGTGGCCTCACCCGGGCCGCCCCGGGGCCGTCCTGGAGGCGAGCGCGGCCGCCTCGGAGGCAGTGCCGGGAGACGCAAACCGCGACGGGAGGCCGGCGCGGAGCGTCCGGGGAGGCCTGGCGAAGCAAGGGGAAGGACCCGTCCACACATCACTCCTGAGGCCGCACACCGATGGGCGGGGTGGACCTGCTCTGTCAGGGGAAGCCCCTCCCCGCGGGTCTGGGTGGCGGTGGCCGCGACACGCGGCAGCGTCCAAGAGGGCCCATCCCTCACACGCAGCTTCAAGTAGTCGACGCTGGCCTCCAGTGCGGCGCAAGATAGCGCTCACTTTCGACTGGAATAGCCTCCAACATCCTTCCAACAAGGTTCCAGATTACCCTGATATGACTCGAGTCACCCATGGAGCCTCCCAAAGATGCCACCGACATTCCCGGACTGTCGAAACACACTGAAACTGGTTCAATTAATTTTCGACTTGACGTGTTTCTGCTTCCGACGGACTCCCGAGCCCTCACGATGTCTCCAAGACGGTCTGACGAAGGAATTCGAAGAGTGCCAAGGGGTCCCAAAGGCCCCAAGAAGCATCCCAAAAGAGTTTTTCAAGAGGGTTCAACACGTGTTTTTGTCAGGCTTCCATGAGGGCGAATGCGGGGTGGGCAATTAAGGACACCATTAGTTGACCGACGGCCTCCAGGGTGGCTCCAGAAAAACCAAACAACAACAAGATGACCTCAAAAGAGTCTCCAAGAGGGCCTCAAAAACTCACACACGGCCCCGAAGAAATCGTCAACATGGCAAGCCACCCCCGTTACCCTTCTCACGACAATCCGCCTGGGAAGCGTTCGTGGATAGGGGTTTCGGGAAAACGCGGGGCGTCGGGAAATTCAGCGCAGACATGTTGCGACAATTGCGACGAGTTGGATGTGAGAGGAGAGTGAAAGGAGGAGGTTGAGAATAAGGGGCATAGTGGCCACGAGGCAAGACGGTGAGACATCCTACGTACCCTTCACATCCATCCCTTCCCATTGCGCGGACGGACCTGGAACACCCACGAGGACGTTATCGTACCATGCGTAATCAGAAAAGAGGACGTTGCGGCAGCAGGAGGAGGAGGAGGAGGAGGAGGAGGAGGAGGGGAGCAGGAGGGGGAGATGAAGAACAGGGACGAGGGCGGATGTCGAAACTCGGAGGGGCTGGAGGAGGACCGCGAGGACACGCACGCTCCGCATCGGCCCCGACGTGCCCCCGAGCCACGGGATCGGCACGCCGCCGCCTCGCCGCAGCCCGCGCGCGCCCGCTCCCCCCTACTCCTCCCGGGCTCCGCCCCTGGCCGCAGCGCCGTGCTGCGCCCGGGCCCTCGGCTTCGCCGCGCTCCTGCCCCCGGCGCTCGGCTTCCCGTGGCGCTCCCTGCCCGCCGCCCGCGCGGCGGGGCGGCCCCCCGCCGCGCCGTGGTCCCTCCGGCGGGCCGCGGCGTCGGCCCCGGGCCTGTGCTGGCCGGCGCCCGCCGCCTTCCCCTGGTGAGCCTGGAGGTGCCCGGCCCTGCCGCTGGCCGCCGAGCGGTCCTTGGCGTGCGGCGCGAGCTTGCCGTGGCCCTTGCCGTCCGCCTTCGCCCCGTCCTTCGCCCTCCCCTTGGAGGAGGAGGAGGAGGAGGAGGAAGAAGAGGAGGACCAGCTGAAACCCAAGAGTCATCAACGATGTTGGAACAAACTGTCCCTCCAAGCTCCCTCTTCATAGGCCCAATACAACGGTTCATTTCCACTGAGGGAACTGCCTCGTTGGAAGACAGCCGTTTGAAGACCCTGAAGAATGCCAAAACATTGTTCTCGGGATTCCAACGCCACGGATCAACCTGACTGTTGCGTCTTGACGTGCTTGAAAGGCCATTCCTGGGACTTCAACATCGCGAACCAACGTAACTGTTGCACCCACATAACCCTGAATCCTGCAAAACACAATCTCTGGTACGTTGATCATGGATTCCGTGAAGCTGTTGCGAATTCTATGAACGAATATGCGCGGCGTCCAGGCGAGAGCCATCTTTTGAAAAAAGACTTCTCTGAACCCGTGAAATTCTTGCACATGTTGGAAACGAATGTACGCGGCGCAAATGCGAAAACCACATTTTGAAAACCATCCAGCCTCTATCCGTGAAGCTTTGGCGATGTTTTAAAACGAATGTGCGCGGTGCTGAGGCGAGAGCCACATTTTGAAAACCATCCGCCTTCCATCCGTGATGAGTATTATTCGTATTGGTATCACTAGTACCACTGTTTCTTATTCACATTATTAATACTATTATGGTTATTCGAATTAACTTTATTATCGCTACTACTACTACTACTACTTCTTCTTCTACGACTTCTTTTACTACTACCACTTCTATTACCACGGCTACTACTACTGCTACTACTACTACTACTGCTACTACTACTGTCACTACTACTACTACTACTACTACTACTACTACTACTACTACTACTACTACTACTACTACTACTACTACTACTACGACTACGACTGCGACTACTACTACGACTGCGACTAGGACTGCGACTACGTTATTACGACTACTACTACTACTACTACTACTACTACGACGACGAC
>CAUYUJ010011625.1:37500-62500 GCA_963575745.1 Prorocentrum cordatum | reverse complement strand
GTCCCAAAACCTTCAGGAGATAATCTTGGGGTGTTGCTGCTGTTGCTGCTGGTGGCGTCTGAGGCTGTTCGCGAGGTTTTGGGGCAGTTGGGGGAGCTTCTGGTTGGGCGTATTGCAGTCTTCTTCGGCCAGATGGCGTCTTCTTCAGCTGTGTGGGCGCGCTTGGGGCTTCTATGGGGGGGTTATTGGGCCGTCTTGGCGCCGCCCCGGGCCGTCTGGGCGTTCTCCTGGACAATACCAAACCCGCTTCAATTTTGTGGACGCCTCTGGGGACCTCTTGGCTGGTTTTTTTTGGGGGGGGGGCCCATTGTGGCGTTTGGGAAATCCTCCAGGGAGCCTGTCGGGCCTCTTTTGGGGCGCGCTGAAGCCCTCATAGAGCGATTGCAAGATGAGGTGGCCCCTGCAAAGCCGACGTTTGGAGGATGTCCCTAGCGAAAACGGACAATTTTCCGAAATCCGCCAGCGAGGTCTGGGACGCACCGCGCGCCCCACGAGTAAAGAAACCTTTCCTGACATGAACGGGAAGCGCGTGAAAGGAAAGAGCTGCACAATACCTCGCAGCAGCATCGCGACCTTATGTAATATAGCCGAACGCTCCGAAAGCCCACAGCAGATACGCATGGACACGCGCACCCCGAACGTTCACAAACGCATTCTTGACGTTCCTCATCACTTCCATGCGCGAGGAAGATGACGACCGACGAAAATGACGACTGGGGGAGGAGGAGGAGGAGGAGGAGGAGGAGGAGGAAGAGGAGGAGGAGGAGAAAGAGGAGGGGGAGTTTGGTTGGCGAGGGCGAGGAGGAACAGGAGGAGCAGGAGGAGGACGAAAATGATCAAGAGGTGCAGGAGGAAGACGAAGAGAAAGAGGAAGAAACATACTAGATCAGAAAAGGGGAGAGGAATATGAGGAAGAACAAAAGAAAGAAGAGGAGGACGAAAAGGATGAGGAAACCTGATGGAACCGAATACCCGTCCAAAAACAATTTTCGAGGGGATGTATCGAGTCAAAAAAGAACACAGTTCTAAACAAAACAATTAAAACCTATTGTTTTTTCGATCAATTCCGCTATATTCGGCCATCTTGGATGTCATCCAAGACCGCTCTGAAAAGATACTAGAAGACAACCTCTTACACATCCAACTTTTTCGATGATGTCTCATGCGAAATTACAACTTCCGGTGATTCGAAAATTAGAGCGTCGAATTCAGGCGAAACGTTCAGCCGATGATTCGGAAATCGAGGGTGTCTCAGGCGAAACGCCCATGTTTAGCATGAGGCGCCTCAAAATACGACCCTCAATTCCACGATCTGGCGAGGATGTCCCAAGCGAAACGCGCATTTTAGGAATCACCGCATTGGACCAACTAGGCCCTGGCAAAGCCGGGCCAAGTAGGCCCTAGCAAAGCTATGGGCCAAACAGGCCCTGGCAAAACGCATTTGACAACATCAACCTTCGCAACGCAACGGGCCAAGTAAGCCGTAGCAGAGCCATGGGCCAATTGAGCCCTCGCAACAAAAAACATACCACACATACCCGACGAAAAGGCATCGGACCATATAGATCCTAGCGAAGCCTCTAACTAAGTCGGCCCTAGCAAAGCCATGCGCCAAATAAGCAATAGCAAAACGATCGGTCCTCCAAATACACCCTGGGAACATGCATCGGACCAAACAAACCCCAGCAAAGCCGCAGACTCCGTAGGCCCTAGCAAAGCCAGGGACCAAATCTGCCCTTGCCAATTACATTTGACCAAGTATGCCCTAGGAAAAGGCAATAAGGCCCTAGCAAGGCCATTGACCAAACAGGCCCTAGCAACACGATTGGGCCAACCCTAGCAAAGCCACAGACTAAGTAGTCCGTGTCAAAGCCATGGGCCAAACATGCCCTAGCAAAACGGTTGGCCCAGATACGCGCCATGAACAGGCATCGGGCCAACTAAGCCATAGCAAAACCACAGACCGAGCAGGCCCTAGAAAAGCCATGGACCTCATGGGCCCTAGAAAAAAAAACGACTGGACCAAATGCGCCCTGCGGAAAGGCATCGGACCAAATCAACCATAGCAAAGGCACGAACCAAGTAGGCCTTGGCAAAGGGATTGACAAAATAAGCAAAAACATAACGGTTGCACCAAATACACCCTGGGAACAAGCATCGGACCAAACAGGCCCCAGCTAAGCCGCAGACCCAGTATATCCTCGCAAAGCCATGGGCCAAATTAGCCCTAGCCAAGCGATGGTACAACATATACCCAAGGACAAAACGCACCCGACCAAATAAAACCAAGCAAATCCACAGATTAAGCAGGCCCTAGCAAAGCCATAGACCAAACAAACCCTAGCAACACGATGGGGCAAAATATACAAAAGGGGTGAAGCATCCGATCAAATAAAAAACAATCAACGCCACGGGCTAAGCAGGCCCTAGCAACGCCATAAGCCAAACAAGCCCTAGCAACACATTTTGACAAACTATCCAATGGGAAAAGGCATCGGATCAAATCAACCAAAGCAACGCCACAGACTAAGCAGGCCCTAGCAAAGCCATAGACCAACCAACCCCAGCAAAACGACTGGCCCCAATCTACCATGGGATAACGCATCGGACGAAATAAATCCGACCAGAGCCACAGGCTAAAGTAGGCCCTAGCAAAGCCATCGGCCAAACACGCCCTAGCAAAACGGCGTTGGACAAATTATAGCATAGGAAAAAGGCACCGGACCAGATAAACCCTAGCAAAGCCACATACTAAGTAGGCCCTAGCAAGGCCATGGACCAAACAAATAGCTTGGCGAAGGACAAGTGTGAGCCACGCAATTGTGCATGACGTCTTCGGTGGAGCCCCGTAGGGGCCCACGAAAAGCGTGCAGTGCGTGCCGCAATGGGTGGCGGGGGCGCATGCGAACTGCGCCACTGGCGGGGCCTTCGGCGGAACTCCTATGGGGCCACGAGGCGTGTCAGAGGCGTGCCAAAATGTGCAGCGGTGACGCATGCGAGCTGTGCCGCTGGGTCCTTCGGCGGTGCTCCGATGGGGCCACGGGGCGCGTCAGGGGTGCGCCGAAATGATGCGGCGGGGACGCATGCAAACTGTGCCCCTGGCGCCTTCGGCGGAGCTCCTATGGGGCCACGAAACACGTGAGGTGTGTGCCGAAACGGGGTGGCTAGGACGCATGCGAACTATGCAATTGGGACCTTTCGGCGGAGCTCCTGTAGCGCCACGAAACGTGCGAGGGCGTCCCGAAAGGAATGGCGGGGAAGCATGCGAACTGCGCCAGTGGGACCTTCGGCGGAGCTCCTATGGGGCCACGAAGCGCGTGAGTGGCGTGCCGAAATGAATGGCGGGGACGCATGCGAGCTGTGCCACTGGGACCTTCGGCGGAGCTCCTACGGGGCCACGAAACGTGCCAGGGGTGTGCCGAAACGCATGACGGGGACGCATGCGCACTGTGCCCCCGACACCTTCGGCGCAGCTCCTATGGGGCCACGAAACGTGTGAGGGTTGTGCATATATGAGCGGCGAGGACGCATGCGGACTGTGCCATTGGGACCTTGGGACCTTCGGCGGAGCTCATATGGGGCCACGAAGCGCGTGGGGTATGTGCCAAAATGACTGGTGGGTGCGCGTGCGAACTGTGCCCGTGGCACCTTCGGCGGGGCTCCATGGTGGCCGCGAAACGCGTGAGGGGCGTGCCGAAATGGGTGGCGGAGGCGCATGCAAACTGTGTCACTGGGGGGGGGGGGCCTTCGGTGGAGCTCCTATGGCGCCGCTAAGCGTGTGAGGGATGTGCCTATACAAGTGGCGGGGACGCATGCGAACTGTGCCCCTAACGTCTTCGGCGGAACCCCATGAGGCTACAGAGCGCGCGAGGGGCGCGCCGAAAGGAATGGCGGGGACACGTGCGACCCGTGCCACAGGGACCTTCGGCGGAGCGCCTATGAGGCCGCGAAGCGTGTGAGGGGCGAGCCGAAAAAAATGGCGGGGACGCGTGCGAACTGTGCTATTGGAACCTTAGGGGCCACGAAACGCGTGAGGGGTGTGCCGGAGGAACTGGGGGGACGCATGCGAACTGTGCCACTGGGACCTTCGGCGGAGCTCCTACGGGGCCGCGAAGCGCGCGAAAAGTGCACCGAAACAAATGGCGGGGGCGCGTGCGAACCGTGCCCCATGACACCTTCGGCGGAGCCCCTATGGGGCCACGAACCGCGTGGGGGGCGTGCCGCAATGAGTGGCGGGGACGCATGCGAACTGTGCCACTGGCCCCATCAGCGGAACCGATTTTGGGCCGCGAAACGCGCGAGCGGCGAGCCGACATGGGTGGCGGGGACGCATGCGAACTGTGCAATTGGGCCCTCCGGCGGAGCTCCTATGGGGCCACGGAACGCGTCAAGGGCGCGCCGAAGTGCGTGGCGGGGGCGCATGCGAACTGCGCCACTTGGTCCTTTCGGCGGGGCGCCTATGAGGCCACGAAGCGCGCGGGGGTGCGCGTCGACATGCTTGGCGGGGACGCATGCGAACTGTGCCAGTGGGCCCGTCGGTGGAGCTCCGATGGGGCCACGCAACGCGAGAGGGGCGTGCCGACATGGCTGGCGCGGACGCATGCGGCCCGCGCCCCTGGGGCCTTCGGCGGAGACCCAATGGGGCCGCGAAACGCGCGGGGGGTGCGCCGAAAGTGCCAGCAGGACCTTCGGCGGAGCTCCTATGGGAGCCACGAAATGCGTGAGCGGTGTGCCGAAGTGGGCGGCGGATGCGCATGCGAACTGCGCCCGTGACACCTTCGGCAGAGCTCCCATGGGGCCGCGAAGCGCGTGAGTGGCGTGCCAAACTGAAAGGCGGGGACGCATGCGACCTGTGCCGATGGGGCCTTCGGCAGAGCTCCTATGGGGCCACGAAGCGCGCGATGGGGCGCGCCGAAATTTGTGATTGTGGAGGGGGGGGGGGGGCGTGGAGGAGAGGAGTGGGGGCGTGGGGCGGTATCTCGTCACAGCGGGGACCCAGCGCCGCAGGGTGGTTGGGGGCAACCTAGCAAAACGATTGGCCCCCATTTACCCCAGGTAAAGCATAGGACCACATGCGCCCGAGCAGGGCCGCATGCTAAGTGGGAAGTAGCAAAGTCATTGACCGAATAAGCAATAGCAAGACGACTGGACCAGACATACCCCTGCATTGGACTAAAGAAACTCCAGTAGAGACGCGGGCTAAAGTAGGCCCTAGCAAAGCCATGGACCAAACAAGCCCTAGCAAAACGATTGGCCTCGATCTGCCTTAGGGGCAGGCATCGGACCAAAGAAACCCGATCAGAGCCACGGACTAAGCAGGCCCTAGCAAAGCCATGGACCAAAGCAGCCCCAACAAAACAACTGGACCGACTATGCCGTAGGGAAAAATATCTGACCACATCAACCACCCAAGAAGGCCCCAGCAAAGCCATGGACAAAAACAACAGAACGAGTGGATCAAAGATACCCCGGGGGAAGGCGTCGGACAACATCGACCATAGCAACGCCGCAAACTATACAGGCCCTGGCACAACCATGGAACAAATATGCCCTAGCAAAACGAGTGGACCAGATATGCCCTACGGTAAGGCATCGGCCCAAATAACTCCGAATGACGCCAAATACTGAGCAGGCCCTATCATAGCCATGAAACACATCTGCCCTAGCAAAGCGATTTGCAGGAAAACAAAACGCAGGAGACGAAGGCATTGGGGCAGATGGCCCAAGGCAAAGCCACAGACTAAGTAGGCCCTGGCAAAGCCATGGACCAAATACGCCCTAGCAAAACCACAGACTAAGTAAGCCCTAGAAAAGTCACTGATCAACATGGCCCTAGAGAACGAGTAGACCGAATTTGCCCTTAGTAAACGCGTCGGGCAAAATAAACCCCGGCAAAGCCACGGACTAAGCATGCCCTAGCGAAACCATGGACCGCATAATCCCTAGCACAGAGGAGTGGGCCAAATATACCCAAGGACAAGGCATCGCACCAAAGAAACCCTGGCAAAGCCACATGCTATGTAGGTCCTAACGAAGCCATGGACAAACAATGCCCTAGCAAAACGCTCGGCCCCAATCTACCTAAGGAAAAGGCATCGGCGCAAATAAACCCAATCAGAACCATAGACTGAGTAGGCCCTAGTTAAGCATGTATCCAAATAAGCCTTGGAGAAGAACGATTGGACCGAATGTGCCCTAGTACAAGGCATACGACTAAACATCCCTTACAAATCCACATGCTAAGTAGGCCCTAGCAAAGTCATTGACCACGTAATCCCTCGCAGAAGGACTGGGCAAACCAGCCCAAGTATAGGGCGTCGGACCAGAGAAAGCCTAGCAGAGCCACTGACTGGGAAGGCCCCAGCAAAGCCATGGACAAGAACAAACACAGAACAACTATTAGGCCGAGTAGAACACAGGAGAAGGTATCGGACCAAATAACCCCAGGCAAAACCACAAACTAAGTAGGCCCTGGCATAGCCATTGACAAAATAAGCCATAGCAATATATACCCTAGGAGGCATCGGACCAGATGGCCCCCAGCAAGACCACGGACGAAGCAGGCCCTAGCAAAGCAGTGGACCAAACGAGCTCCAGCAACACGAGTGGGCCAAATCTACCCTAGCAAAAACACCAACAACGCCAAGACCGACAACGACAGCGATATGCGGCACGCGAATAGAAGAAGCAACACAAGAGAGAGAGAGAGAGAGAGAGAGAGAGAGAGAGAGAGAGAGAGAGAGACCCGACAAGAACAAACCACATAACGACACAACCTCTCAACCAAACCTAACAGCAACAACAAAAACTCTGAATGCTAACAAAGCAACAAAACGAGGCCGCGAACGCGGCCCCAGAGAGAGAGAGAGAGAGAGAGAGAGAGAGAGAGAGAGAGAGAGAGGAGGAGAGACGGAGGGGGAAAACCAAACATAACAAGCAAAACGACAAAATAGAGAGACAGAGAGAGAGAGAGAGAGAGAGAGAGAGAGAGAGAACGGACAAGTAGGCGGACCAGGGTCCGTCCGCGAGGCGCACTGCGGTGCGACAACCCGCAAAACACTATTAGCGGCGGTGCAGCCTTAAGAAACGAGGGCGGGCGACAGGCCCCCTCCCCCGGCGCAGTGCGTCTGAAGCTACTGACGGCGGACAGACTGTGAAGATCTCACGTGTCAGACCGCGTGAAGAAGAAGGCCCCAACGCAAGTGGCGACGTGAAAAACGTGGCTAAGGCGGCTTGGCGGACCGCCGGTTGGGCGCTTGGCCGCTGCGCGGCGCGCAGAGACGGGGCACCCCCCGCCCCCGCGCCCAGGCCCCGTGGACGCGGTGCCACGCGGGCGCACGGGCTGGCGAAAAGAGAAAAGGTGCACCAGCTGGGAGCCGCATGGCCCAGCACAGTGCGCAGTGACAGAGTCCGCGGCGAGGCGGCGGACGGCAGAGGGGCGCCAGACGCGCCGAGGAAAAGGTGCACCAGCTGGGAGCCGTATGGCCCAGCACAGTGCGCACAGGCCGAGAACCCCAACAGGAGCGGCAAAAGCTAGCCGACAGCACAGCGGCACCAGCCGCTGCCAGCTAACCTTTAGCCCCCATTGGCGGACCTCGAGAGAGACAGAGTCCGCGGCCAGGCGGCGGACGGCAGAGGGGCGCCAGACGCGCTGAGGAAAAGGTGCACATGCTGGGAGCCGAATGGCCCAGCATGCGCACAGGCGGGGACAGTGCAAGGGTGCAGAGGAGGCCCTCACAGCGGATGCACCCGCAGCCCTTAAGGGAAAGACCTGTACCCCCTTAAATTCCCGATCGCATCACTGAATGCTGCTGCTCCCAATCACTTCGCCAGGAGCTGTGGCGGAATACACTAATGTGATACAAGTCGACACGAAAATGCAATGCCGCGGGACCCTGCGAAAAACGACCCCTTTTGGCAGAAATGGGTCGTTTTCTCCGGCGGCACACATTCGCGAGGCGTGATGTCAATTACACACGGGTGCGTGGGGCGGGGCTGGAGCCGCCACCCCCGCCAGCAGGCACGGCACACCAGGGAACAACGCCCGGGTGAGCAAGGCAGGACGCGCACATGCGGCGAGGGCGAGGCCGTACCACGCTGGTCAGGATGAGGGCAAAGTGAATGAGAAGCCCCAGCGTTCTTCAAAAGCGTCGGACCACGTAAGAAACTGAAGAAGGAAAACAGTATCAGTGCGCAGACGCTTGAGTGAGGCGCGGTGGATGAGGCCTGCTGTGCGGCCGTGCGGGAGGCCGAGGGCCGCGTCCACGCAGGTTAGGAGCGTGTCCGAACTGCGGGCCAGAGTCGGGCGGGGGCCAGGAGCTCTCAGACTCCATAGGCGGAGCTCGATGCATCGGTGGGCAGTCGGCTGCGCGTCGGCCTTTCTCGGTCCGTCGTACTGTGGACCAGCTTCGCGGAACCAGTGGGTGTGCCTAGCGGGGCGGCGGTCGGGGACCGCCACAAGAGGCGGCAGGTACGCGGCCAACACCCATGACAAGAGGATCCGCTTGGCCCGGCGGAGCGCAGGAGCCGGAGCATCCTGGTAGGGTGGCTCCTCCTGGGCCTGCGCGGCGTCCCCGCCGCCCCCCTCGGCGGCTGCTGCGGCCTTGCGTTTGGCCCTCAGCCTCCTCAGCCTCCTCCTGTCGGAGCGCTCCTCAGCCTCCAGTCGTTGGAGCAGGTCCTGCTCCTTCAGGTGCGACAGCATCTCCGCGACCTCTCGCAGCGTGTCCGCACCCTGGAAATTGCGGCCGCTAGGGTCGGCGTCCTGCCTCCCAGCGGCGACGCTGCTGCTCACGGGCTTCGCCGCAGAGGGGCCGGCCGTAGGGGGGCCGTAGCTGGGGCCGTCGGCTGTGTACCCGATCGGGTCCCAGAAGCCCACGGGCGCTGGCACCCCGAGGTCGTGGTGGAGGTAGTGGTCGTCGGCGCCGTCGTCGCGTGAGTCTCGGAGTCCGACTTCACAGTCAGCTGTGCGTTCAGTCTGGGCGCGGCTGCCTGGTGGGACGGTCAGCGCAGGTGGCCTGCAGGGTACTGCTGCCGTGACGTCAGGGCGCTGTGCTGCTGAGGTACGGTGGCGTGGGTCCACTGCTGGGCCGGGCTGGGGTCCCTGAGTTTGGGCCTTGGTCTGTGCGCCCGTACTGGGGGACGGCATCTCGGCGCGGAGCGCAGGTGCAGGGACGGTCAGACTGGAGCAGCTCAGGTGGGCGGTGTCCCCAGACGACAGCGTGACGGTCCAGTGGCCGGGGTGCTCGCTGGACTGCCCCCGTACGATACCTCGGAGGCCGTTGATGGGGTTGTGGACTTGACCCTGGACGATGACCGCTGTGCCCGCGTGGAGCCGTGGTGGGATCCAAGCGGCCAAACGGCAGTTTACGGCTCGGAGGTGACCGATGGTGGCTGGTTGCGGTCCGAGGAAGCGCTCGAAGTGCTCCCGTACAGTCACAGTGCTAGTGCTGGCAGTGCTGGTGCTAACACGCGAGGTTGCGAGGGGGCCAGGACCCAGGGCAGGCGTGTGAGCATGCGAGACGGCCGAGGCTGGCCCCGCTGCCGTGCTACCAGGTTGTGGCGGGGAGGTCACCCCAGGGCTCGAGGCAGCGTGGGGACCGATGACAGGAATGGCAGGCGTGGTGCCATGCGGGGGGGCTGAAGCCGCCCCCGCTGGCGTGCTACCAGGTTTTGGCGGGGGGGTCGACTCGAGGCTTGAGGCAGTGTGGGGGCCGATGACAGGAATGGCAGGCGTGGTGCCATGCGGGGGGGCTGAAGCCGCCCCCGCTGGCGTGCTACCAGGTTTTGGCAGGGAGGTCGGCTCGAGGCTCGAGGCAGTGTGGGGGCTGATGCCAGGGCGGCCCTGGGCGGCCGTCTGGTGGCCTAGAGGGCGTCTGCGGTCGACGTCGCCCCCGCGCCGTCGGCGTCGCCGCCGCGCTGTAGCTGCGCTCCGTCGCCGCCACTCGTCGCGGAAGCCGATGAAGAAGGAGTACATGACGTACGTGGCGCACAGGGTGGCCCACGTGGACGGTGACACCACGTTGTACCACTCGATGACCTCCAACCACACACGCTCCACGAACGCTGCCGTGTAGGCTGACGTGGGTGCCACCTTTGGTGCCGCCGCGGACGACTCAGGGCGTGCTGAATCTGGCAGGGTTGGCGTGTGAGTTGTCGTCGGCGATGACGTCTCGGCTGCGCTCGGTGCCGGCGTTGGTGCTGGTGTCAACGTTGGTGCCCGCGTAGGCGTGGGCGTGGGTGCTGCCGCTGGCAGTGCTGGTGTCGAAGCTATGGACGATGCTGCCATGGATGCGAGCGTCGATGCAGACGGCGGAGTTGGCGTAGATGCTGGCTGCAACTCTGGCGTGGGTACCGGCGTAGGCGCGGGCGTGGGTGGTGACGCTGGCGGTGCTGGCGTCGGAGCTGTCGTCGGTGCTGGCCTCACTGTTGACGTCGGGGTGGGTGTCGGGTCTGACGTCGCTGCTGCCTGTGACTCTGGCTTTGGTGCCGGCGTGGTGGGGGCAACCGCTGGCGCTGGAGGTGCTGGTGTCAGAGCTGTCGTCAGTGCTGGCGTCGGTGCGGGCGTCGACAGGGACGTCGGTGCTGCCTTCGGCTCTGACGTCGCCGTCCAGGGGGCAGGCGTGGATGCTGACACTGCCGATGCTGGCGTCGGAGCTGCTGTCATTGGTGCTGACGTCTCGGCTGCACTCGGGGCCGGCGCTGTCGCTGGTGTCGGAGCTGCGTGCGGGTCTGGAGTTGGTGGCGCCGTAGTCGTGGGCGTAGGTGTTACTTGTGAGGCTGTTTTCGCTGGTCTGTAGTTGTTGCCCCACGGGGTGTCGCAGTGGGTGCCCATGGGGTACTGTGCACAGCACTGCCCTGACACGCTCTTGAAAAGTACAACGCATTTTGTCCCACCTATTTGCTCTGATACGTTCAGTGGTACGCATGTTAACGTAGACGATGATGCCGCCGGCGAGTCTGACATGGCTGCCGCCGTGGGCGGCCGCCCGAAAACTGGCACTGCCGATGCGGCCGTCACAGCTGCCGTCCGTGCTGTCGTCGATGACTGTGGAGGGATCGGGAATTTAAGGGGGTACAGGTGCGATCGGGAATTTAAGCGGGTACAGCCCCACTCGGACTGAGTGGCCTGCCCGCCCCACCAGGCCTTGAGCCAGCCTTGAGCAGACTGTGCCGATGCTGTCGTCGATGTTGTCGTCGATGCAGACTGTGCCGCAGTCTTCAGCTCTGACGTTTCCGTCCAGGAGGCAGGCGTGGATGCTGACACTGCCGATGCTGGCGTCGGAGCTGCTGTCATTGGTGCTGACGCCTCGGCTGCACTCGGGGCCGGCGCTGTCACTGGTGCCAGAGCTGTCGTCAGTGCTGGCGTCGGGGCTGGCGTCGACAGGGACGTCGGTGCTGCCTTCGACGCTGACGTTGCCGTCCAGGGGGCAGGCGTGGATGCTGACGCTGCTGATGCTGGTGTCGGAGCTGCTGTCAGTGCTGGCGTCGGTGCTCGCGCCTCTACTGACGTCAGTGCTGACTGCGACGCTGACGTTGGCGCCCGCGTAGGCGTAGGCGTGGGTGCTGCCGTTGGCCGTGCTCGCGTCGACGCTGTGGTAGGTGCTGCCGTCGATGCTAGCGTCGATGCAGCCGTCGAAGCTGGCGTCAATGCTGGCTGCAACTCTGGCGTGGGTACCGGCATAGGCGCAGGCGAGGGAGCTGACGTCGGCGTTGCTGGTGTCAGAGCTGTCGTCGGTGCTGGCCTCGCTGCTGACGTCGAGGTGGATGTCGGGTCTGGTGTCGATGCTGACTGCGACACTGGCGTCTGTAGGTCACCATGCTTCGGCGGGCCTGAAGGCGCCGCCGAGCAAGTGGCCATACAGGGAGCACAGGAGTGGCTGTTACTGGTGCTGGCGTCACTTGCGGCCAAATGCCGATGACAGGATCCTGTGTGGGCGCTTGCGGGTGAGGCCGCCGATGGGGCGTATCGCAGTGGGGTGTGGATGTAAGCATGGCCGCTGTAGGCGTGCAGACGTGGCTCCCTCTGTTTACGCGGTTCCGCCAACAATGATGTTGTGGGCATGGTCGCTGTGGACATCGGAGCCGCCGCTGGCAGTGCTGGCGTCGCTGCCGTCGATGCTGACGTCGGAGCCGGCGAAGCTATCGATGCTGCCGTCGGAGTCGGTGAAACTGTAGGCGGAGCCGTCGTCGCTGCCGTCGATGCTGCTGTCGGAGCCGGCGATGCTAACGATGCTGACGTCGGAGCCGGCGATGCTAGCGATGCTGCCGTCGGCGCTGGCGATGCGAACGATGCTAACGGAGCTGCCGTCGGAGCCGTCATCGCTGCCGTTGATGCAGCCGTCGGAGTCGGCGAAGCTGTGGTCGTTGCTGCCGTCGATGCGAGCGTCGATGCTGACATCGGAGCCGGCGTCGGTGCAGCGTCGTCATGGTCGTCGTGGTCGTCGTCGTCGTCTCCTCCTCCTCCATCGGGGCGGGGCGAGGGAGGGGGCGGGGATGGTGTCGAGTCTGTGCCCCCCGCTGGCGTCGAGGCTGCCTGCAGTGCCGTCGTTAGAGCTGGCTTCGGTGCTGTCTGCGGTGCTGGGGTGTGGTCCGTCATGGACGTGGGCGTGGGTGCTGCCGAGGACGATGCTGGCGTCGATATTGACGTCGATGCGAGCATTGGCGCGGACGCTGGTGTCGACAAGGCGGACGGGTCATAGCATGGCAGGGCGGCCCCACTGGCGCCAGGTGCGCCTGAAGACTGCGCCCTCGCCAGCGGCCCTGGGCGAAGCGTCAGGACAGAAGATGTTGAAAGGCTCATCAATGCAGGTGCCGAGGACATGACATATCGTGGCATGGCGGCCCCAGCAGCCGAAGGTGCGCCTGAAGACTGCACCCTCGCTGGCGGGCACGGGCGAGGGGGCAGGGCAGGTGATGACGGTGGGCTCGTCGGGGCTGGCGTCAATGCGGTCGGCAGTGCTGGTGTCGATGCTGAGGTCGATGCGACGACAAGCATGACGGCGGCGAAAATGGTGGCCCGTTTGGGGCGGGCCCGACGCGCCGTGCCCTTGGAGCCGCAGGCGGTGCCGATGGCGCCGAAGATCATGCTGCCGACCTTGACGGCCCTTTTAGGGTGGGCTGGACCCGCCGTGCTGGTGGAGTCGACGATGTTGTTGACGACGCTCCTGGTGCCCGTGCCGATGGTGCGCAGGACCGCGTCGACGATGCCGAGAACGATGCCGAAGATGGGGCCGAGGACGCACCCGAAGTTCAGCGGGGTAATGCCGGTGAAGGCGAGGGCGGTGCTGGCGAGGCCGCGGAAGCGCTCCCGGGGGGGGGTCGGGGTCCGGCTGCTTGTCGCGCACGGCGCGACGACGGCAGGCGTGGGAACAGCCCGACCGCTCTCAGCACCGTCTCCCTCAGCAGTCGGGAGCCCGACCCCCCCCCGATTACCTGGCCGTAGCGGGGTGGGCAAGTGCTGGACAAACTCGTCGGTGTCGGCGTTAGTGCCGTGTGGGTGAGCGTGGTGGTCAGCTCGGTGCGCGCGCAGCTCAGCGCGCAGGCGGTGCACGTCGTGCTCTAGAATGCGGAGATCTTCGCGAAGATTCGCTCGAAGCACGCGCGGGGCGTGGCCAGGTGGTTCAGGAAGGTCGCGCCCGTGCAGGGCGGGCACGTAGATGACAAGGTTCTGGTGCCTATGCTCGATGAATTGGCAGTGGTATTCTCGAAGCGGGCCAGGCAGTAGCTGAGGGTGAAACGAACTGCATGTGCGGGCATTGCGGCGCTGGGCTGGTGGCTCCATGGCGGCAGTACCTGCGAAGACTTGGGATGGGGTAGGAGGCATCAGCATGACAGTCTCGCCGCGCGAAGGCTGCCTCCTGGGGCTCGCTCTGAGTGGATACTCTCGAGCCGAGACTAGAGAGAGAGAGAGAGAGAGAGAGAGAGAGAGAGAGAGAGAGAGAGAGAGAGAGAGAGAGAGAGAGAGAGAGAGAGAAGAGAGAGAGAGAGAGAGAGAGAGAGAGAGAGAGAGAGATAGAGATAGAAGAGAGAGAGAGAGAGAGAGAGAGAAGAGAGAGAGAGGAGGAGGAGATAGAGAGAGAGAGAGAGAGAGAGGAGTAGAGAGAGAGAAAGAGAAGAGAGAGATAGAGAGAGAGAGAGAGGAGAGAGAGAGAACGAGAGAGAGAGAGAGAGAGAGATAGAGAGAGAGAGAGAGAGAGAAGAGAGAGAGAGAGAGAGAGAGAAGAGAGAGGAAACAAAACAAGAGGGAGAGAGAGAGAGAGAGAGAGAGAGAGGAGAGAGAGAGAGAGAGAGAGAGGAGAGAGAGAGAGGACGAGATATAGATATATATATATATATTAGAGAGAGAAGATAGAAGAGAGAGGAGAGAGAGAGAGAGAAGAGAGGAGAGAGAGAGAGAGAGAGAGAGAGAGAGGGAGAGAGGGAAGAGGGAGAGGAGAGAGATAGAGAGAGAGAGAGAGAGAGAGAGAGAAAGAGAGAGAGAGAGAGAGAGAGAAAAAAAAAAAAAGAAGAGAGATAGAGAGAGAGAGAGAGAGAGAGAGAGAGAGAGAGAGAGAGAGAGAGAACACAACAAAAAGAAACAGAGGGAGAGAGGGGGGGGGAACGGGCAGTGCCGAAGGCTAAGGGATACTTCGCAAAGCGCGACGAGCCCCTTGGCGTCGTGGCCCCCCAGCCTTCCGGAGGGGATTCGCGCCCTCTTGCGCGGCGCCAGCCCCCTTCCACCTGCGGCCGTCCTGAACGCGCAAGCGCGCCGCGTCCCCGCCGCCAAGTCGACGTTGTGCTCCCGAACCGTGTGGCTCTCGGAAACGACGCCTGCGCGCGCAGCTCGTCGAATCCCCGGCTCCGCGACGAGGGCCTTCCAGCAGCTCTTGGGCCGCGCCGCCCCGTCCAGGCTCGGGTCGCCCAGGAAAGCCGCTGGCGCGCGGCTAGGGGTCGCGCCCGCGATGACGTCCCCAGGGCGCGCGCCCCATCACACGCAGACTGAAAATGCCCGGCTGGGGCGAGGCCGACCGAACTGCCGCCCCCTCCTCGCGAGCCCTCTGCGCGAAGATGTTTTCAAAACGCGCCGCGCTCACGCTCTACGCCGATGGGGGCACAGGAAATTCCAGGGGCGCGCGTTCGGTGGTGGCGGAGGGTTGGCCCCGCCACGGCAACCAACAAATCCATGGATTCGGAATGGCCAACTCAACTACCTGAAAACCTGGCATGGGAAAACTCACGAAAAAAACTTGTCCGCGGGGTCAAAGAAAAATATGGTCGACAAAAGTCGGGGCCAGAGTGCAGTGGAGAAGGGCAAGTGGGAAGAGGAACCTGACAAGGCAAACTGCAGTGAAACATTGCGTCCTCGATTGCCTGATCTATTACAAGAGCCATGGCAATCCGCTGGCCCCCAAATGAGAGAGCATGCCTAGCGTAGCACCTGCGCGCTGGCTTTCCCGAGCTACCACCAAACCCAACGCCCCGCATGATCTTGAGTATCCCACCCAGCCCGTTCCATGACCATCAGGGGCGCACACCGCAACCTGACGAGAAAGTGCCATATCGCTGACCAACGCACCCACCGCAATGGGAACACCGCTACCACCTGCGCTGATGACAGAAATTGTGGACTACTCTTCCTTCCAAACACACGCATAACCCCGATTGGCCCTCCCAACCCCGCCTTCCTGATCGCCCGCCTTCCCCCGCACCCTGCCGCACCCCCGCCCCCTGTCGCGGCGTCGAAGACGCAATTGTTATGTTCCCGTCCCCGCCGGCCCCGACATCCTCGCTACATTTCGCAACCGACCCTCGGCGAATAAGAAAACGCGCCACCAACATTTAAACAACGAAAGCCGCGATCGCAGCGTTGCAGTAGCTCCTTGTTAGCGGCCGCCATTGGCATCGTAATGCGCCGCGAAGAGCCACCGAGCTAGTGCTGTTACAACTTTCGAAGACCGATCGAAAACTCAATTGCGCCTGCGCCATCGAAAATCGAAGTTGTCGAATTTCGGACGCCAAACCCTGGCCGCCCCCAGAGATATCCCCATCCTCTAATCATCCGCCCCTTCAGACCCCCATCGAGTCCCAACACAAATAATGAAAAGAAACGTCCCCTGACTATGTGGTTTCACTATTTTTGGATATTCCTCCTGTAGAGGGACACGCCCGACTTCACCATAAACAAAAATATTGAAAAAAGAGCGCCCCAGATTATATATATATATATATATATATACTAGAACCATCGCGCGCGCTTCGCGCGCGCTCAAGTTCTAGCCAGGATCCTCACCATCGTCATCATCGCAATCATCACCATCGTAGTCATCGTCATGGTCGTGTTCACCATTACCATCACCAGCACAACCATCATCATCACCACCATCATCGTCAGCATCGTCAGCACCATCGTCATCATCGTCGTCGTCATCGTTGTCCTCACTATCATCGTCGTCGTCATCATCATCAGCATCATCATCGTCAGCATCAGCATCAGCATCATCAAAGTGTCCGAAATCGCATGGGGCTCGTTTCGGTGCCTGCTCGGGGGCTCTTGGGGGCCTCCCGGGGGGCTCTTGGGGGCCTTTGGGAGCCTCTAGTGGTTTCTGGGGATGCTCTTGGGGCCGAGGGCCCGTAAAGTGCGCTCGGATCCCGCGTCTGGGCCCCTTCTTGGAGCCGTGTTGGGACTCTCTTGGGCCGTCTTCGAGGCCTCTTAAGCGGTCCCGGGGCGCTCTTGGGCCGTCTTGGGGCCGTCTTGGTGGCCTCTTGGGCCGTCTTGGGGCGATCTTGGGTGCCTCTTGGCCGTCTTGGAGCGCCAGGGAGCCCAAAAGGAGAGAAAGCCAAAAACATCGAAAAACACAATGGAAAATCAACGATTCGAGCCTCTTGGGGCCCTCTTGGAGAGCCTCTTGGAGGCCTCTTGGGGCGTCTTGGAGGCCCCTTGGGCCGTCTTGGGACCATCTTGGGCGTCTTGGAGCGATCTGGGACCGCCTCGGGGCCCTCTTGGACCATCCTGGGGGCCTCCTGGGGCCGTCTTGGAGGCCTCTTGGGTCGTCTGGAGGCTCCTTGGAGGCTCCTTGGAGGCCCCGGGGAGGGGGTATTAAAAAGCGTTCCCCGATGGTTGCGGAGTGGGCGGCCCCGCCGGGGGGGGGGGGGCCTATTTGTTTATATTATATATACACATATATATATATATATATATATATATATATATAACATTATTTTTGAACATTCCTCCTCCAGAGGGACACGCCCGAGTTTCAGCACAGGCATGGGCCTCCACTGCACGTCGCCGACAGGTCGGCGACGGGGGCCCCGAGAAGCTCGGACCCGCGTGCTCCCGGGGGCGTGGCGGGCGCTCGGACCTCGACTGGCCAATGCGGTGCGCGACTGGGGAGCCGCGGCGTCCCGCCCGGGGCCCGAGCCCCGGAGGGTTCCTAAGGCACGCAGAAAGCATCTATACACCACCGCCGTGCCAGGCCAGGGCCACCCTGGGCCCTGGGATGGCGTATGCGCCCTCCTGGCCGAGCCAGGAGGGTCTATACACCATCCTGGGGCCCAGGATGGCCCTGGCCTGGCACGGTGGTGGTGTATAGATGCCTTCGCTGGACAAGGGGGTTTTTGGGAAGGGGGTTTTCCAGGAGGGGTCCCCCAGAGGCTTCGCAGCCCCTGTCTCAACGAGGCTCCGAGGCCCCTGGGGGGCTCTCTGGAAGACTCCCTTCCCCCACAAGCCCCCTTCGGAACCCTCCAGAAGCTCCGTCCCTGGTTAGGTCAACGTTCTCTTATTCGGCGTCTCGACATCGGGCGGGAGGGGGGGGGGGGAGGGGGGGGGTTATGGCTCTGGACCTCTGCTTCGTGCGGCTGTTTGGAACGAGGCGTCCATTGTGGGGGAGACCCCACCTGCTCGAAACAGGTGCACTCCATGGGGGGGGAGGAGGGGTTTGGGGGCCCGCGCCGATCGGCAAAACGAATAAAAAAGATCACTAAGGGGAACAAGCAGCGACGTAAACATACAACGTCGCAGGTCCGCCCGGATTTCTCGGATCGGCGCTGGGCCCCCCCTCCCTGGCGCGCGGAGCGCGCCAGGGGCGGCGCCGGAGGCGCCGCCAAGGTCAGCGCCCCTCAAACGGGGACTCCACTAACGGGTACTTTGGCCAGTGACCCAGCGAACCCAACCCTTCCCGATGCGGGCAACGCTGCATTGCTAGAAAGAGGCCCCAAAGTGGCAACTCTCGTCAAAATTGCAAAGTACCCGTCAGTAAGTACCCGTTGCGGTGCTGTTGACAAGGGTGAAGGGGCCCACAAACACACAAATAAATACACACAAATAAAAATATTCCCCATATTTTCTCATATTTTCTGAGTTTTTGTCTTCCCCACCACTTCCCATACTTTCCCATATTTTCCTGGGGATCGACGATTAATTGTGTCTGTGTGTTTCTTCCCCTCCTGAAAGGGGGCCCCAGTGCCGATCCGAGGAATCCGCGCGGACCTCCGAGTTCGCATGCTCATGTCGCTGTTGCTCCCCCGCCTGGTGCCTCCCGGGCCACGGCCCGGGCCTCTCCGGCGCCCGCTCGGGGCAGCCCGGGAGCGCTCCCTCGGCGAGGCGCCGCTGCTGGAGGACGCCCCGAGGCTGGGCAACTGCCGAGGACCGACAGGAGCGCCAGCAAGCCTCGAACCTCGAGCCATTTCCCCCCCCGAACGCTGCCCCTGACCTCGGTGTACGGCACGCTGTCCTGGTCAGAAGGAAGGGCAAACAGGCACACTCTGGGTTTCTCAGGAAGCGTGGGGAGTACCACCCCCGACGGGGGTCAACCTCGCCTCGTCGTCGCGCCGCGACGGGGGTCGGAGCGCCTTCGGCGCGCAGTGGCTGCCCGCGACGGGGGTCGATGCGGGGCTGTCGGCGGGGGTGACGCCCCCCCGACGCTTATTGAGAAACTCGGAGCAGACAGAAACCTTCCGAGGCCCGCGCGGATTTCTTGGGCCTGCGCTGGGGCGGCGCCGGAGGCGCCGCCAGGGGCGCCCAGGCGGCGCAGGCCCAAGAGACCGGCGGCGACCTCCGAAAAGCTTACGCCTGTGCAGTCGAATTCGCTCTTCGACGGGGGGCGGACGTCCGGACCCTGCCCCCGCCAGCCGCCGCTCCTCCTGCGTCCATTGGGGCCGGGGGCCGGGTCCGGATGCCGCCGCGTGCTCGACGAGCTCCGAACCCTACCCCCGGCGCCCGTCGAGTGGCCCGAGGCGTTGGTCGGCGAGCCCAGACATCCGACGCCTCGACTTTTTCGAGGCGCGGGCCCCCGACCCGTCGACCGCTTCCCCCGGGGGCCGGCTGCTCGTCCCGAGCCGTTGCTAGACGGCCCCGAGGCCCGGCATAGACTCAGAAAGACATCTGCCCCGATTTTTCCGAGGCGCCAGACGTCGGGGAGGGCAGGGTTCGGATGTCTCCATCGATCAGAATCTTGGAGGCCTGGAAACGGGCACCAACACCAGCACAGGGGGATGCCTCCACAGAGGGAAGGCGATCCTGGATGTCGGTGTTGGTGGTAATAGTTCGGCCACCCTGGAAGCCAGAATAGTACCACCATCACCGAGATCGGGATCCTCTTCCCTCGGTGGAAGCACACCGCTGGCATTGGTGTTGGTGTCAACCTCTAGGCCTGCGAGAGTCCTTCTTGCCGAGGAGGATCTGGTCGGTCTTCGAGGCGGGCATGCCGATCGGCAGCTTGCCCTCAGGCGCGCGGTCCCCGAAGAGCACGGAGGCCCACGCGTGGGCCGTCTCCTCCGGGGGGAGCCGAGGAGCTGGCAGAATCCCACCAGCCCTTTAGGGCGTGAGCGGTTTAGCGAGCCTCCTCTTCCAACCACCCTTCTCTTCCCCGTCGAGTAATGGTGTGCCCCTCCCTTTGCGTGAGGGAAGCGGGTCGCGAGGGAAACGGGTCCTGGACCCAGGGCCTTCCCCCAGCACGAGGTCTTCATCCTGAGTCGCTTTCTAAACACTCCTGGGGCCCGTGGAGGGCCCCGGGAGTCCGAAAACGGCGACAAACCTCAGGACCCGTTTCCCTCAGGACCCGTTTCCCCCATGGCGACTCCCCCTGCCCCCTCGCAGGTCTGGGGGAGGTCCAGGGGAAGACTGCAAAGATGCCCAATTTCTCGGAGCCCCAGGGGGGCAAACACGGCAACAGACATAAACCAGGGCTGAACCCAAACGGTGTTTTTCGTTCTCGCTTTGTTTTCGTTTTCCCTCGTTTTGGCTTCAATCCGCCGTTGCCGCAAAACGAAAGTCGAAACGAAAACGGCCCACGAAATCGCCAGAACACCGTTTAGGTCCAGCCCTAACATAAACCTTCGACGCTGCGCGCGGATGGCTTGGATCGGCGCCGAGCCGCCTTCCCTGGCGCGCCGCCACCGGGGCCCAACGCCTGCGACACACCCCGCGAAAGGAGGGGGACAAGGAGGAGGAGGAGGAGGAGGAGGAACAGGAGGAGGAGGAGGAGGAGGAGGAGGATCTGGAGGAGGAGGAGGAGGAGCTGCTTCTCAGTGAAGGAGGCTGCTTCTTAGAGGGGGGCTGCTTCTTGGGGAGGACTTCTTAGAGGGAGGCTGCTTCTTCGAAGGCGCCAGCCCTGCATCCGCAGACAAGGCCCGCGCCTCCTGAGAAGCAGGGGCGCTTCGCATCCTCACTCGTCCTATACCCCCCTTCTGCGCCTCGCCATGGCTCGGACGTCCACTCCCCGTGCCTTCTTCGACCTCGTGCGTGTCTTTTTCGCAGGATGACACAAGATGCTTCACGATGGTCCTCGCCGAGGATACAAATGCACACGCCCGAGCGATGCCAAGGAGGAGGAGGAGGAGGAGGAGGAAAAGGAGGAGGAGGAAAAGGAGGAGGAGAGAGGAAGGAGGGAGATGCACTTTTCGGCTCCGTGCGCGTAATCATATGTTCGCAGTGCGACCCGACGTGTTCCTCGATGGCCCTCGCCGCAGAAACACTGTACACGCCTTAAGTCGGGCGTGCCCCCCTACAGGGGGATCTTCGACGAAAAATAAAACACACCATGCAAATACTGAAACAAGAGTCCAAAAATGGTCTGGGCACTATTTTTTAGTATCTTTTGACCCTCTTTGGGCACTTTGGGAGTATTCCTTGTTTTTCGTCGACATATCCCCCTGTAGGAGGACACGCCCGACTTAGCACACGCCCGAGACGTGCCGAGAGGCGCGTGGCCCGGCACCCTCGCAGGGGGCCCGCGCCTCCGAGAGGCCGCGCGCCTCTGCGCCGTGCCTTCCCCGGGACAGCGAGGCACCGACGCACCGCCGCTCCCCGGAGCCCCCTCCCCCGAGGGTGCCTCCTGTAGACGAGCGCGCCCCGCTGCTCGCAGAGTACAGGGGAAACAAAAGGTGGCATAAACATAAAAACTCGGAGGTCCGCGCGGAGTTCTCGGATCGGCGCTGGGGCCCCCCGGCGGCGCCTCCGGTGCCGCCCCTGGCAGGGAGGGGGGTCCAGCGCCGATCCGAGAAATCCGCGCGGACCTCCGAGTTTTTATGCTGATGTCACTTTTTGTTCCCCTACTCCCCGGAGGGTGCCTTCTGTAGACGAGCGCGCTCCGCTACTCGCAAAGTAGCTGCTCCCAAATCGCCTGGATCCTTCGCGGGGAATCTACGATAAACTACATCGAAGCAGACATGTGTTTCTCGGGCGTTTGCGAGTAGGCACTTTGCGAGTAGTGGAACGCGCCGGGTGATTCTGACCCGGATGCCAAGGCAGGTCTGCGCTGGAACGGATCGCGAAATCGGATCCGGTCGAGAGCGGGTCGGATCGCCAACGAACCGTTCCGAACCGGACCGGTACCGAGTCGCCGCGCCCCGCTTCCGGCTGGCCCTGGCCTGTGAGTGGAGCCCGATCGCATCGAAGTGGAATCGCGGCCCCAGCTGGCCGAATTATTCGTCTTTTTATTATTCGTAGTATTCTTCTTCGTATTTTATTATTAATATTATCATCTGTATTATTAGTATTCTTAATAGTCGTCTTCGTCTTCTTAATATTCTTACTATTCGGCTCGTATGCGGCCCCGCCAGCGGAGGCGACGAGGGCCTCCCAGGAGACCGACAGAGGGGAAAGCGGGCGAAAGGCAGCAGCATTGCTACCCTCCCTGGCATGCGACGTCCCGGTGTTTCCAGAACCCGCGGTCCGCCGAAGTCCCGACCCCTTCACTGGGACTGGTCTCTCCTCCTGGGCCGCTTCCTGACGGCCCCGAGGCCTGGCGAGGGCCTCTCGAGGCCGAAAACGGTGAGAACCCCTCAGCATAATCTCTTGCTACGACGCGGCCATGTCTCGGCTTTCCTCCGCTGACTTCTCAGGGATCTTCTGACCCGGGTCAATCAAGACCCGGGTCAGTCGGGCCTTGCAAGATGTTGCAAGATCATGCAGGATCCTGCACCCGAGCCCGGGCCAGTGCGGCCTTGATTCTGCAGGATCCTGCAAGATCTGGCGATCTGGCTGACCCCTGCCTGCACTGACCCCTGTCTCTTCAGCCCCAGGAGGAGGAGGAAGACCAGTGTAAACCCAAGAGTCATCAACGATGTTGGAGTAAACCCTGCCTCCAAGCTCCCTCTTCATAGGCCCCTACAACGCCTCATTTGCCTCGTTGAAGACAACCGTTTGAAGACCCTGAAGCATGCCAAAACATTGTTCTCGGGATTCCAACGTCACGGATCAACCTGATCGTTGCATCTGGACGATCCTGAATCGTGCCAGAACGCCATGCCTGGGACTTCAACGCAGAGAATCAACGTAACTGTTGCACCCGCATAATCTTGAATCTTTCCAACACATCATTTCTAGTACGTTGATGATGGGAACCCGTGAACCTCTTGCAAATGTTTAACACGAGTGTGCGCGGCGCTGAGGCGAGAGCGACATTTTGAAAAAGAGCCGCCCTCAACCTGTGAAATTCTTGCAATTGTTTAATTCGAATGCGTGTCGTGTTAAGGCGACAGCCATATTTTGAAAAACACCCGCCCTCAATCCGTGAAACTCTTGCAATTTAAAATAACGAATGTGCGCCGCGCTAAGGCAAAAACCAAGTTTGAAAAAAAAACGTCCTCAATCCGTGAAGCGCGTGCCCATGTTTTGAACGAATGTGCGCCGCGCTAAGGCGAGAGCCACATTTTGAAAACCACCCGCCCTCCATATGTGAAACTGCTGCCAATGTTTAAGCTTCAGAATCATAAATGGTGAGGAAGTCTCAGGCGAAACGCCCGGCCAGCCCTAAAAACTGGCCTCGGGGTGCGACAGGAAAAAGCTATGTATAAAGAAAAGGAATGGAGGAGGAGGAGGAGGAGGAGAACCAGTGTAAAACCAAGAGCCATCAACGATGTTGGAATAAACCTTCCCTTCAAGCTCCTTTTTTCGTAGGCCCCATACAACGGTTCATTTCCATGGAAGGAACTGCCTCTGACACGTTGATAATGGGAACCCGTGAAACTCTTGCAAATATTTCATACGAATATGCACCGCGCTAATGCGAGAACCACAATTTGAAACGGAGCCGCCCTCAATCCGTGAAGCTCTTACGAATTTTGAAAGCGAATGTGCTCCGCGCTAAGGCGATAGCCACCCGCTCTCAATCTGTGAAACTCTTGCGAATTTTGAAAGCGAATGTGCGCCGCGCTAAGGCGAGAACTTCATTTTGAAAACCACCCGCCCTCAATCCGTGAGGCTCTTGAACATAAAACCAAATGTGCGCCGCACTCAGGCGAGAACCGCATTTTGAAAACCACCCACCCTCAATCCGTTAAACTCTTGCAATTGTGTATCACGAGTGTGCACCGCGCTAATGCGAGAACCACATATTAAACAAGGAACCGCCTTTAATCCGTGAAGCTGTAATCAATTTCAAAGGTTCAGAATCATAAGCGGTGAGGAAGTCTCAGGTGAAACGCCGGCCCGCCGTAAAAACTGGCTTCGGGGTGCGACAGGGAGAACTTGTTCACAAGGAAAAGAAATGGAGAAGGAGGAGGAGGAGGAGGAGGAGGAGGAGGAGGGGGAGAGGGAGAGGAGGGAGGAGGAGGGAGAGAGGGGGGGAGGGAGGAGGAGGGGAGTCTTCCTCCGCTGACTCCCTTCGCCCCGCGGTCCTCGCCGGCCAGGAACAGGGAGGGGGAATAGGAGGAGGAGGAGGAAGAGGAGGAGGGAGGAGGAGGGAGGAGGAGGGAGGAGGGAGGAGGAGGGAGGAGGAGGGAGGAGGAGGGAGGAGGAGGGAGGAGGAGGGAGGAGGGAGGAGGATGGAGGAGGGGGGGGTCCTCGCCGGCCAGGAACAGGTTCGCGATGGCGCTCACCTCTGGGCGGCGAGCGCCCCGCGGGGAGGGCGGGGGCGGGCCTCCTATAGGGCAGGGCGGCGGGGCCTCCTCGGACAGAGCGCTGCGTTTTTCAACTCTCAAGTCGGGCCAACAAAAAATCAAAAAATAAGAAAATAGCCAACTCCAAGAAGCCATCGAGAGACCGCCTCCTCGTCCTCATCCTCCCCTCTTCATCCTCCTCCTCCTCCCCCTCCTCCAACTTCTTCTCGCTCGCCACGAACACACAAACATATAGCACCAGCGATACAATGTGGGCCGGCGGAATGAGCGAAGCGATTAAATAATCAACAAATAATAGGAGGGAATCTGGATCAATAGTCCAAAAACAATAGGGGGGACTATTTGTTTAGCATCTTTTTGGGCATCTCTTGACTATGTTCTGGATATGTTGTATTCTTCGTCCAAGATCCCCCCTGTAGGGGGACAGGCCCGACCTAACTCAACGCCTTCGGGAACGCCTGGTGCGCTTGGCAGGCACTCGCCTTCGCAGCCGCAGCGGCACTTCGGCCAGTGGCCGCGGCGCATCGGGGCGGCGCGGGGCCTCCTCGGAGGCTCTCCCGGTCCCGTGGGAAGCCGCCCGGGCCTCCCAGGTGGACTGCCTGCCAGGCCACCCCCAACCCAACCCCCATACCCCCTCGCGTTGTGAAGAAATCACGGCGGGAAGTTTTTCGCTATCTTCGGC
>CAUYUJ010011625.1:0-35000 GCA_963575745.1 Prorocentrum cordatum | reverse complement strand
CGGGTGTGGGGGGGGCATGGAGTCAATATATATATATATATAATATATATATATAATATATTATAATATATTTATATATATATATATATATATGTATCGGAGGTTTGGGGGGTGAGATCGAAGTGGAACGGAGAGCCCCCCTACCGGGAAATCGATTTCGGTTTTGTGTTCGTGCGTGCCGTGCGGGCGAGGCGAAGCTGCGTGGGCGGGCGAGAGAAAGTCTCCTGTGGCTGAGGCGCGGCCGGACCAAATGTCTCCCTTCCGGGCGGCCGGGGCCCGCGGTGTCCCGCCGGTGTCCCGCTGGTGTCCCGTGTGGCTGAGGCGCGGCCGGAAAAATGACTCCCTTCCGGGCGGCCGGGGCCCAGCGGGTCCCGCGGTGTCCCGCCGGTGTCCCGCTGGTGTCCCGCGGTGTCCCGCGGTGTCCCGCGGTGTCCCGCGGTGTCCCGCGGTGTCCCGCCGGTGTCCCGCGGTGCCCCGCGAGGATGATGATGATGAGATGATGATGATGATGATGATGACGACGATGATGATGATGATGAGATGATGAGATGATGAGATGATGATGATGGTGTCCCCATGAAGATGATGATGATGTTGATGATGGTGTCGATGATGATGATAGTGTCCCGATGATGAGGACGATGATGATCATGATGATGATGTTGATGATGATGACGATGATGGTGTCCCGATGATGATTACGATGCTGATTATGATGATGATTCCGATGATATTGGTCATGATGATGTTGATGGGAATGGTGTCCTGGCGATAGTGATGTTGATGATGATGATGTTATGATGAATATTGTGTCCCAATGATGATGCTGATGCTGATGATGGTGCTGATGATAATGATAGTGATGCTGATGGTGTCCCGATGATGATAATAATGATAATGACGATGTTGATGATGTTGCTCATGATGATGATGGTGCCCCAATGATGATTATGATGATGCCGATGATGATGATGATGATGTCGATGATGATGATGCGATGATCATGGTGATGATGGTGTCCCGAGGATGATGACGATGATGATGATAATGTTGATGATGAGAACGATGGTGATCATGATGGTGTCCCGATTACGATGATGATTCTGATGATGCTGCTGCTGATGATGACGATGACTGTGCCCCGATGATGATGATGATGATGCGGATGAGGAGGTGATGATGGTGATGATGATGGTGATGTTGTCCCGATGATGATGCTGACGTAGATGGTGATGTTTATGATGATGATGATGACGGTGCCCTTATGATGATGACGATGTTGGTGATGATGCTGTTGTTGATGATGTTGCTAAATTTTCCATCCCAGGTCCGTAATCCATGATCCGTGGCAGCAGCGCAGCAGCAGGCCATGCCTGCCAACATTGAAATCCGCGCAGGAGGGGGGAGCAGCGGCAGCAGAGGAGCAGCGAAGGAGGAGAGAAAGGACAGGGTACTTGACTCCCGTGCACAACGGGTGGCCGATCTCCGCCCACCCGTGGGAGGTGCCGAGGTACCTCGCGCGCGGGGCGGGGCGGGGCAGCACCGCCCGCTGCCGATCCCCCCGAACGAGAGCCCTCGGCAGCGGGGGGGCGCACTCGGTGACGGGGGAGGACAGGGTCCTCGCCCCACAAGCCTCGGGCGCTTGCAACCCAGGCCACCGTCGCCACGACCCGCAACCCAGGCACGAAAGACGCCTAGACAAAATCGAGAGGCAGGCACCCCACCTCCCAGAGAGGCGCAACGGGCACAGTTGAACAGGTCGTCGACGGGGCGGGCGGCGGGGGCGGCAGGGGGCGGCGGGGCGGGCGCACGCGCGCCCCAGCGCGCGCTCCCCCAGCCAGGGGGGGGCCCAACCCCAGCAGCAACGGTGCGCGCACGGCGGAGCAAGCAGCAGGAGGACCGAGGGGGCGGGCCGGAAGAAAGGCAGGGGAAAGAGGGGAAGGCAGGGGCGGGAAAAACCGAGGACCCAACAACGCCCACCCCGCAGGGAAGGAGCAGCGGCAGAGGCAAGGGAGACGGAATACAGCAAGCGACAGGAGAGGCAAGGGAACACAGAGAGGAGCACTAGAGCACACGCGCGAGGGATGAAAGGGAGCGGTCACACTCAGACGACATCACTTCATGTGGCAGCCCCCACAATGCGCCGTGCCCTGAACTGTCGTGCAACACCAGTATACCGACGAGCCAGAAGACGCAATCGGGCAACGAAGACCTGGGGCGAGGGGGCCTGAGTCAGGCGCCGATGATGGGCGTGTGTCTTCAAAAATGCATCGATGAAGGCAGCGCAGGCAACGTCGCGGTCGAGCCCCCAGGAAGGTCCCATCAGACAAAGACAGGTAAGCCAGGTATCTCGGTGCTGCCACGTCTCCCTCCACGGCGCGGGTAATGCTTCCAGCCCAGGGAGACGGTGCAGTGCCAGGTCACGGAATCGACCACAGATTTTGTAGTGGTGAAGGTCATCAGGGGCCACGCACCCAAAGCAGCACCCACGGTCATTCGCATGAAGACGTGCCGAAGTACACGCGCCCCTGGACAGTGCACGGAGAACGTTGGTAGCAAGATGTGTGCACGTGGCGCGCTCCGCAGCGCGCAATCTAGTCCGCAGACGGAACATATCCTCGAGAGATGCTGCAACTAACCACCTCGATACCCGTACACTCAGACACAATAATGGAGTGGCAGTCATACGAACCGACCGTAAGTGCCGATGGACCTTGGCCTGGATAAGACGGGCAGTTCGATCAATGGGAGAGTTCACGAGGTCCGCCGCATCCTCATTCGTCGTGCGTATCATCGAATGGCACCACCATCCAGAAAACATACGGGCATGAATAAATTCATCATCAACCAATCCACTAGCTAAGCCACCGAACTCATATAGCGCATAATCTAATGCCTTGCACCGCATCACCACCCGAAATTTCGTAGCTTTATCATGCAGTCCCAGGTCCACGAATTCTTGTGAGATCCCCAGGTCACGTAACTGGGTGAGCATAGTGTAGTTCAATGCATGCCGAGGCCCCGCTGTAAGTATCTGCAAGGCTTCCCTATACTGACGCCGAACCCCCTGGGGTGACCCTCACCAGCTGAATCCGATACTGCAGGACGGAGAGGCAATTAGAGTGGAACAGGCGGATGGTGGTCGCCAAGCCCAGCGAGAGAGAGCGAAGAAGACTAACTCGCTGCCAGAACTTATTCATCGTTTCCACCCAGGCCACCTCATGGGCCGATGGGCCCACCCAGAATCCGAGGTACAAAACTCTGGTGGCGAAACGGACTGAGGCGAAACGGCTGCCCTTCCGAGCCATGTGGGCAGCGAGGGCATCTCCATTCAGCGCCCCGCAGATCAGGACGTAGCATTTCCCCACATTCCACGAGAGACCAATCGCGGAATAGAGCAAGTCGAGAAGCAGCAAGGTGGGCATGAGATCTATGAGAACGTCACGTAATCCAAAGCAACAGTCATCAGCGTACGCCAATTGGACACCTACACGTTCGACACGGCGGGCACGGGTCCAGCGCAGTACGGGGTCCAGAGACAGAGCAAAACGGGTCATTGACGCAGGGCCCCCCTGCCGCACACCTCGCTCCACAGGGGGAACCGTTTCGGCAGCGCCCTCAAAGCAGGCAAGGGCCGTATTGTTGGCGCACAGGGCTTTGCAGAAACCCACGGTCTCGCTGGGAACCCCCATGGCCACCAAAACGGCAAAAAAAATCCACTCGGCCAGGATCGAAGGGGACGCCGCCTTGAAATCGGTGAACAAGACCCCCGCTTTATCCCTCCCACACATGTGTTGGATAACGCCCCATTTATCAACCTCAACGACATTGTCTAGAATGTTACGCCCATCGAACCCCACCACGCTGGGAGACATCCACAGTCTCGGGAGCAACGTCATTGAGTCCCAGACAGAAGGCATCGGAGAGCATCTTCGCATCCGTATTCGCAAGGGAGAGCGGGCGGGTGGAGGCAGGTGCACGCGAGACAAAGTCGCTGCGATCACGGGGGTCGCTGCCCTTCGGGAGGAACACCATGCGACTAACCCGACACTCAGGGGGGAGAGCACCTCCGGCACTGTGGAAAACCTCCTCGTAAACCTCGAACAAAGCATCGGTCGCCTCAGGGACCTTCCAGCATCCATGCGGGATCCCATCAGGGCCAGGAGCAGAGAAAGTTATGGCCGACACGGCCCCGAAATTCATCCGCGTCAAGATTCCACCGTGAGGCAGGAATACAATCGCCAATAGTCTGAACGTGGGTCAGCATTTCTTCCCAATGAGTCGGGTCGTAATCCGCCTGTGCAAAGACCTTGCTCCACTGGGCAACCAGTGCCGCAGAAGCCGCTTCTGGGGAGGCACACGGGGTCCCGCTCTCGCCCAATACGCCTAGCAATCCAGTCCTCCTCCTCATGAGGCCCCACCCACGCCTAAGAGCCACCAGCCTCCGTCTCTTCTTGGTCCTGACCTCCTCCACCTGGTTACTATGATCCAACTCCCCCAACTCCGCGTCAAACCAACGTCCCTTCAAGGTTAATACCAAGCTGTGGAGGCCATCGGGGTCGGCGCGCACGCCGCCGTCGACGTCGAAGAAAGGCATGGGAGAAGCGCAGCAGCGAATGGCACGAAAACAGTGATACCACTGCCGACCCCTCCATCCACGGTGTGCCATGCACGCAAAGTGGAGCCGTTCCGCATCGTTGCCCGCTGGTCGACACTTAAGGGCTTCCTTAAATTCCACAGCAGCCGTACCAAAAACCTCTTTCACCCCCGCGAGTTTCTGGGCAGGGTCCGATGGGAGCGTCAGCTCCCGTACCT
Source organism: Prorocentrum cordatum (assembly GCA_963575745.1). Lineage (NCBI taxonomy): Eukaryota > Dinophyceae > Prorocentrales > Prorocentraceae > Prorocentrum > Prorocentrum cordatum. Next base: position 30,185 of record CAUYUJ010011625.1, on the reverse strand, counting down.
GTTCGGAAACCATTCTGTGGTAGTCGGCATGCTGGCTAATCCATTTCGGAACCGAGAACCGACCCTTCGGGGTCGGGATGGAAACAGTGGCAGCGACGGGAATGTGATCGGAGGAGGCCCCTGGATGCATGAGGGTGCCGACAGCGTTGGCAACAACGGTCATCTCATTGAGAATACCTGCAGGAAGGGTCGTGTAAATCCGATCTAATCTGGCCAGCCCCCTCAGTTCCCGATTCACAATATCCCTTCAGGTCGGGGCGGGTTGGCATAATTCACACCAGTGGCTACAATGTTCCTGAAAAGCATCACATTGCAATCGGTCCCCAGGCCCAATCTCCCTTGAGACAAGAGGCCTACCATCCTCCATCGTACAGAAGTTCCAGTCCCCCAGAATGATAACCATGGTACGCGCTGCCGCAGGAAGGGCGGCATTGATGAGGCGTAAGTACTGATGATAGATACGAACGTCATCGCACGTGTTAGGCATATGCACATTGACCACTGCCAAGTCGCCTCGAGGTCCCCGACCATGGACGAGTAACACCCGCCCAGGAACGACAGTATTCGGAGCGATCGGGTCGAACCAGTCACAGAGATCCGAAGACAGGAAGGTCCCCCCCCCCCCCCCGCGTTTCGATCGCCCAGAAAGCTCTCAAAAATTTGCCCAGTCCGCATTTCGTCCCGAAGGGTAACCAAGTCTGCTTCAGATCCGTGCGTCTCCTGCAAACACATGACCTGATACTGTGAGAGCAGCTGCTTAGCCCGAAGGAAGCGCGAGCGTGACCGAGATGAACGAGACGAAAGAGAGGCGAAGAGCGCGCGCGTGTTCCAACTGCAGAGAGACAGAGGACGGGCAGGACGGTAGACACCGCCAGCTTCCCCAGCAGGCGGCAAAAAAGGATAAAGCACTGTCACTTGCGTGGCGTGCATCAAACTGGGCGGAGAGGGCGGACGAGCCCTCAGTGGCAGAACCCACTGGACTTCTTCCCGCCGCGCACTCACCTGTCGAACTGCTCCGATACTCACCGAAAGGGGCGGATCTCTGCGAACCTGGCGCGCAGACACTGTGCATGCTGCTGCCCTCCCACTTCCGCCAACCCCTCAATCTCGACGCCACGCTGCACGGTGCCCGCGGAAGGGGCCATCATCAACACTAGAAATCTTAACCACTTGCACAGGGACTCCGTTGTCCTTCATCACATGCACCGCACCTCCTAGCCCCGTCGACCCCACTTTGTCCGCCCCGAAGATTCTGGAGACATGCTGTCGCATATTCCCGAGATAGTAGAACGGCTTCCTGGAAGAGGGGGGGGGGGGGGTATCGCGTCGGACCCGTAGCTGTAAGTCGGGACCGCCCTCAGGGTTCGGGAAGGGGGACGTGCCCACGGACGATGCCATTCCATGGAACGTGGAGGCCTCTAGGTTGGAATCAAAGTCCAGGAACACCTTCTTGCTGCAATCGTAGGCCGTGACCTGAATCGAACCCAGAGTCGAAGACGGAGCACAGCGGGAGAGGATACTCTGGACAGCTTCACGGAGCGTTTTCTCCATCGGCGGCCGTGGAAATCCAAGAACCACAAGACGCGATGGGGTTACCCACTAGCCCAGAGTCGACCTTCCGACGGACTTGCCTTTCTTCATCCCCACGAGGAGTCGGGGTCCCTAGCTCGACGACTTTCTGAAGGTCCTGGATCTCGTCACGCATCGTCTGGATCATCCTTTGAGCTCATCACAGACGGCGGATTCTGCGGTCTCACGGTCCTGAATGCACTGAAGGAGAGCCTGTTCGTGGATCGCACGCATCTGCTCGAAAATGGCTGCCGTCTGTTTTGCCAGTTCCGCGTGCGCCTGCTGTAATGTCTGGAAGTTCTTCTCAGCGGCGATCATCTGACCCTGGATTCCCGAGATCTGTTGGTTTATCTCCTGCACGCCGAGATTCAACTGACTGGACAGGCTGGCGACCGACGACGACAGAGGAGCAATCATATCACGCATGGCTGCAAGGATCTTCTCCGTGTCCCTCATACCCTCCGTGGACATACCTCCAAGCGCCGCCGGGGGGTACTCATTCCTCCAGGGGAGGCAGGAGGAGTGGATGTGAGCGATACAGGCCAGGACTCGCTGACCTCGGACGGCATAGCGATGGGAGGGGAGGAGGGCGCGGCCGCGGCGGGCCGAGGGAGAGCGGCCCCGCGGGGCCAGGGGAGCGCGTCCGCCCCCGGCCTTGGTGCCTGGCCACCAGGCGCCTCGAGAGAGGTTGGAAGTTGAGGAGCAGGCCCCTTGAGCCATAATGGCTACGGATGTTGATGATGTTGATGATGATGATGATGATGATGATGATGATGATGATGATGATGATGATGATGTCAGGCTCCATAGGGGGGCTGGGTGCCTTGCGTCAGCAGCTCTCGAATGGCCCTCTTCCGCTTGGCCACTGCGCGGGCCCTCGCCCGCATCAGAGCCTCGACCCTGTTAGGGCCAGCCTGGGCCGACTGAGAGCGCAGCACGTTATGCGTCGAGAGCAAAAGATCATGCACAAGAATGGCACCATGCACGGCTCTACAAGACAGCATAGGAGGCCTCAACAGCAATCGATCGATAGCATTCCACTCGAGGAAATCAAGCGGCAGCGACGGAATGATCCTAGGGAGAAGTGGCAGCGGCACAGGGCACTGAAAATAGTGAGCAATGTGGTCTGAGTCTGCAGCACCGCAGCCCATGACGCAGCAGCGGTTCCCTGATCGAAATCTGGCCGACGTGGGCCACGCATTACATACTGATTTGAGGAGAGAGGAGGCAACGAATGGGGCTTGTTTGGTAGCGGCGGTTAAAATGGCTCGAAAAATAAACTCGGCGTGGCCTACGGGGGCCTCACTCCAGAACTTCCGAATCCTTGGGAAGAGAAGGGTAGGCATAGCAGGGCGTCCCATGTTCTCGGCAACGGCAATCGTGACTTTTCGCTGGACATCGTGCGTGTATTCATTGATCGACGGGCAAATCGTCATGAGCTCGTCCCAATTCTTGATCAGGGAGCCGCACATAGACTCTGCAAGCCAAGACCTGTGCCGAACAACAGCCAGTCGTTCGAGGTCTTCGTGCTCAAGAAAATGCAGGCGTTCCTTCACTCTAGCGAAGGCTGAACTCTGAAGAGCGACCCGAAACATAGCGGCCTTGTTCGTGGCCTGGAGGTGGCGGGGCTCGACAGGGAACCCAAGTTCCAGGGAGTTCTGGAGGACAAGGGTGGGGATGGCGAACCTTGGGCCCATGGTCAGCCTTTGAAGAGCGTTCGTTTCGGCTCGAATCACCTCGGGCCTAACCGGCAGTACCTGCATCATGTACGTCAAGATCGGGAAAGCTAGCGAGTTGTAGGCATAGATGTTCTGAACTAAACCGAGCTTCAGCGTCTTAATGTGCCCGATCCTGGAAAGAAACTTGACCAGCACGGGATGCCACGATGCCGCAGGCCCAGTAGGGCCGATCATCACCCCCAGATATTTCCCATGAGTGTCGACCTGGAAAGGCTTTATGTTGATACCCCACTTTTTGAACTCTTGGTTAAGCTCGGTTCTATCGAACTCCACGGCAGTGACAATCACGCACTTCTTCAAATTCGGGAGCAGACCTGTCACGATCGAGCTCCTGAGAGAGTGCTTCATCATCGCGGGCACTGACTGCCTCAAGTCAGCCATCGCAGCGCCTACGTCGTCGGCGAAAGCGAACGGGGAGGAGGGGGTCGGTAAACGAGTCAAAATCATCTCCAGCTTCCGTAAAATAGGGTCAAAGGCCAGGGCGAAGAGGGCTCCTGAAAGAGGGCAACCTTGTTTTATGCCACGAGTGATTCGGTACCCAGGGAACCTTTTTCCAGCGAAAATGATGAAGGAGTAGAGGTCGGAATACAGCTGGCCAACTGCGCGGAGGATAAACTCGGGGATGCCCATCCGATGCAGCACGTGCAAAATCCATCTGTGGGACAGCGACGGGAACGCCGCTTTCAAATCCAGCAGGAACAGGCCAGCAAATGGACAGTCGTTATAACACGCGTATTCTAGAAATTTGCCTTCAATATCGAGGATATTGTCGATCAGGTATCTGCCTTTCACGAAGCCTTTTTGCATCGGGTTAGTAGAAAAAACTGCCTGCTGGCCCATGGGCACACATATTGCACTTGCCAAAAGCTTGTTGTCGGTGTTGCTAAGAGTGATCGGCCGAACTTGGCCAGATGGGCGAACTATGGATTCATGATCGTTATGAAGGATATCTTTGGGAAGAAACACTGTTTGCCCATGATTAAACCCCGAAGGCAGGCTGGCTCCTGCACATAATGCCTGGTATGCTTCAAATAACACTCGGTGAGCGCGCTCTCCTGCGTGTCTCCAACACGAGTAGGGAATTCCGTCAGGTCCACAAGCAGAATCGCGGCGACTGACGACGATCCCTTGGAAGGTCCCGAAATCGATTTCCCATTCAATACCAGGGGCAGCCCAAGGAATATCATCCGAAAGCTCGTTCATGATTTCCAGAAATTTTGGGTGAAGTCCAGGTCCCTGAGAATGAACCTCTCCCCAGTGTGCCGCCAGCGCCTGTGCACATTCGTCTAGCGAGCCAAGCGGGGAACCGTCAGGAGCAGAGATGCCACTCAAGTTGAGACGCCGCCGCTTCGGCGACCATGATTTCAAACGTTGGTGAAGCCGAGATCGCTGCTGCTCGACTTCCTGTAAACAATGCTCAGTACTAGGTAGCTTCGCGAGGTCATCCAAAATTACTGCACTGCTGAGCTCATTCAGGTGATTATGGAACGCGTTATAGTCGTAATACTTGCAGCTATCAGAGTCAATAAACCTAGACAAAACAGGGTAGGCCTTCACACACTTTTTGATCCAGGAAGAGGACTGACTCCGGGACGAACCAGGAGAGAGAGCTCGAAGGGCCCGCATGGCTTTTAGGCACACCGCGATCTTTTGCTTGTCGGTCAGGACCCCGCCCTTGAACATCCGATGAGTCAGCTCCTCCCTGGCGGCGAAAAAGATGTCCTTCAGCAGGCGCAGCTGTTGGAACGGGGAGCCGACGAGGCCTACTATTCGATAGCAGGACCGAACTCGGGATGCTCTGAGACCCATCTGGGAATGCTCTGACTCTTAGAGGAACCAGGAGACAACAGCAGATAAACAGGAATGTGATCGGACACCTCATCGATGTCGTGCGCGAGACCAATTGTACCAGATTTGGGGTGCCAGTCGAGTATTTCTCCAGTTGGGGCATTCGTGTAGATCCTGTCGAGCCGAGCGACCGAGGTGACCATGTTACGTACTTGAGTCCTGTGGGTGCAGTCCGTCTGCGCAATCTCGCAGAAGGATGGGAAGACGGTGCCGAAGTGCCTGGCCAAAGTAGTGCTCCCTACAGTGGGCTCGCTGCCATCGAGGGGGATGCGCACATCGTCCTCCTCAACAAAGTTAAAATCTCCAGCAAGGAATGAGAGGCACGAGTTGCTGCTAGGAATACTTCGAGCTGCACGCGACATGAGATCATACTTAGCATGGTGAGGCAGGAGGGGTTCGATGTGTATGTTCATGATCAACATCGTGCCGTTCGCGCCAGTCACCCGCACGGAGAAGCATCGCCCTCCACTGATATGGGTGATCACGGGTTGACCTTCAAACCAATTCATCACTGACTTACGTATTGAAATAGTGCAGCCACCACTAGACGAGACAGAGCAGAAGGAGCCGAAGTGGGCGTGGGAGGGGAAGTCGCGCTCTAGAGAGCTTAAGTCGCCATCGGAACCGTGAGTTTCCTGACACATGACAATGTCATACTTGTTGATAAGCTGTGTTATCTTTGCTAGTTTCTTTCTTTGTCGTGCATGCGAGCCGCGCACGCTACCAAACAGAGTGGCCGAATTATATGTGACAATACTTAACTTGTTGCGAATTATGAAAGACGCACTCTCTTCAGCACCAGACGGAGGGGGAGGCACAGGAGGGGGAGAACTGCCGTCCAGCGGATCTTGTGCGTGGGCACCCATAGCCAGCAAGGCTTCGCCGCGCACACGATCTGCCAACCTTGGCGAGCAAACGCCGTCCTCCAGACGGCGACGCGAAAGATGCGGTGCGAGAGTGGCACAGGATATCTGCACAGGAATTTCCTACTCCGCCAGCAGCGCCTGGACACGGTCTGAGATCCCGTTCGTGAACGATTCCTCCAGATGGAAGTGCTTGAAGCTCGTGGCGTCTACGTCGATCTCGAAGCGCCCGTCGCAGTTGCTGTTCACATCCTTCAGCTTGACCATCTCGTATGGGTCGCCGTTCTCCATCAGGTAGAGGATGCCTTGGAATGGGTTGGTGCCGAGCTTCATGGAGGATGCGTTCCACAACTTCTTACTCTTCATCTCGGCCTGGATGATGTTGTAGGCGAGGCCCAGGGCGTAGGCCTTGTGCCTGACAGGCAATGGCTGGTCTTTGCCGAGCCGAAGGTCGTGGGTCTGCGATGTCTGTGGGTCGATCCATCTCATCGCGATGCCTTTGAAGTGGCCCCAGCAGCTGTCAGCCTGAGCCTTGTTCTCGAAATCGATTGCGTACGAGTACTTGAAATTCTGGAATTTTGGCGTCACCTTGGACGCGAGCTCCGATGGGAGATTCGTCTTGAGGACTGAGTAGTGCGCCTCGAACTGCGTCTGCATCAGCTTCCGTGGGAAGCCTCTAATCCAGAGGCGGCACGGGTTGCTTGCATCATATGGTCCAGCCGATGTCGCGCGAGGCCGACGTGCTTGAGATCCCGACGATGTGGTGGAAGAAAGCGATGGTGGCCTTGATAGTGTCGATACCTGCGAGCTCAGTGTGGTAACCTGATCCTGCAGTTTGACGAGGATGTCGGCTTTGTCGCTGGGGACGCCTGTGTTCATGGCGTCTATCTTGGAGTGTAGTTCGGCGAAGCTCCTGTTGGTGCTCTCCTCGAACTGGGCCATCTTGGCTTCGTTGGCCTGGACCCTCTCGCTGAGCATCTTGCATTCGGCGAGTCCCTGATCGACAGCATTGAACCTGGCCATGATCTGAGCAAGAGCATCCCCATTGTCGGCCGGCGAGCCCATGACTGGGGACGAGGTTGTGGCGTCAGACCTGGGACGAGAGGATTGCTCCCACCCTCTGGGGGCCACTGGTCGGGAGACTAGAAGTCACAAGTGAAGGCCCTGTGCCTTCCAAAGCAGCTCGAGCTCCCCGTCGGCTGCGACCAAGGTCGAAGCGCCAGGGAAACGTTTCGACCTTGAGCCAAAATGGCTTGAGCCAAAATGGCTTGAGCCAAAATGGCTACGGACTGATGATGATGACGATGACGATGACGATGACGATGATGATGATGATGATGATGATGATGACGATGGTGATTATGGTGATGATGATGATGATGATGATGATGATGATGATGATGATGATGATGATGACGACGATGAACCACACGACTGACACACAAGAGACAGCGCGCGGAAGCGACGCAGAGGCAAGAGGACACGCGTGCACACATGGCGGCGGTGGCGGCGCGGTACGACTGCGATCCATCCGCCCCATGCCCCATAGGTGGCAGATTCCCACCCGAGCCCCTTCCTCCCCAGTCCGGCGCCCGCTCGCCCACTCGCTGCCGATCACGCAGGTGGGCTGCTCAGGCGGGCAGTCCCAGACCTTGCGGGCCCCGGAAAAGTGGGCGACGGCCACGTCGATGGCCTGCGGGCGTGGATGTGGCCGACGACGAAGCGGGCGGAGAGGGAGGAGAAGGAGGGGGGTGAGGGAGGGCACAGGGAGGAAAAGGAGGGGGGTGAGGGATGGGAGAGGGAGGAGAAGGAGCGAAGAGAGAGGAGAAGGAGCGGAAAGGGAGGAGAAGGAGACGAGAGGGAGGGCAGAGGGAGGAGAAAAAGGAGGGCAAAGGGAAGAGGAGCACAAGGAGGGGGAGGAGAAAGAGGGGGGAAAGGGCAAAGGGAGGAGGGCGGGGGGAGGGGGGGGGCAGCAGCGTGGCGGAGGTCCGAGAAGACGAGTTCCCACTCTCTTCCGCAACAAGACCTCTGCCCTCTGCAGGTGCACTATCGTACACATACGCTCACATGCGTACCCGTCTGCTGGAAGAGGTAGAAACATGAAGTAGGAAGGCGTTGGAAGTAAATCGGGCTTCCGCCCAGGGCCCTCTTGAAGAGGAAAAACAAGGTGAAACCACTCGACCATTGAAGTAGGAAGGCACCTCAAGTAGACGAAACCAAAAAAAACAACCAAAACTACTTTCAACGACCTGGTATGCAGGTGTACCTGGCCAGCCGCGATCGAGGCTCACACATATGCGCTTCCCTCAGCATTGTCGCGAACATAAATACGAACTAAATTCAATGTAGGTATGTTGTTCTCCCTGTGTCCCCCTCATTATCTATCCCTCTCTGTCGCTCTTTCGCCCCACGCTCACCCTCTCACCTCTCTCTCTCTCTCTTTTATTATCTCTCTCTCTATCTCTCTCTTTTTGTTTCTCTCTCTCCCTCTCTCTCTCTATATATATATATATATATATATATATATATATATATATATGTATTCACATCCCTCCCTCCCACCACCCTCCCCCGCGCCCCTTCTCTGTCCGCCACCATGCCTCATGGCACGCTGATGCGTGGCAGGTTGCCAACTGCTGCCTGGTAGGGTTTGTGTAAACCTTTTGTCCAGGGGCGCCTCCTCCGGTCACTCCGGCGCGCGCGCCGTCCAGCACCCCCTTGAGACTCCCTGGGCGGTTCGACGTTCCCTTCTGGGGCTTTCCAAAGCTCTCCAAGGCTTCCATGACGGCCCCAGAAGGCCACCAATTCTGCCAAGATGGCTCAAGAGGCGCCCAGCTGCACCCAAGACTACCTCAACAGACGCCGAAGAGGTCCTTCGAGGTTCTCAGGACCCGAGCAAGGGCAAGAGAGTCTAAAGCTAGTTGGGGGACCCGACCAGATGCTCCGCCGAAGGCGAAGTATACGTCCAACCCTGTTGTATCGCATTAGAGATAATGCCGGAGGTGGGGAAGAGCCGCGTGAGCGGCGAGGGAACATCTCAAGAAAGAAAAGTGGAACCTCTTCTGTCTCTATGTCAGAAAACGGACCGCAGTGCGACACGGTCAAATTGGCGGCTGGTCGCTTGAGCCCAAGCGGCCGCGGGCAAACGCTCGATACTTCTCGCCTTTGCCCTTCCTCCAGAATCGGGGGAAAAGACGAAGCGTGAGTCCGCTACCGGCCTATTCAACAAAACAGCTATATCACAAAAGGAAAGGCAGCAGCCAGCGGGCTCAACCTTAGCAGGTCGCCCCGCAGTTTACTAATCCTCGGGCGGCCCAAATGGTTTCGTCTGGCCAGCCCTGTAGGGAATGTGCGTCGCTTCAAGTCGTGCTTTAAGGATTGTAGTCCTTCCATACCTTGTGAGAGCATCTCTGTCAATGCCCCCCTTGGTGTGACCATCTGCAGTCATGTTGCGGGTGTCACACCACTGCACACAACGCACGATACCACGCCCCATCACTTGCAATATCAAACTGATGTGACCCAAGAGGCTACATTCAGTCGGCTTCTTCCGGTCCTTGCTTCACAAGGATTCGAGGACATATTTCGCATCAGTGGTCAGGGTGACCTTAATGTTGAGGCCACCCGACTCAAGAATGCCCTTCAATTGAGTGGGCGTCAGCGGCCCTGCATGGAGTTCGCGTAGCGCAACAATCGTGGGATCGCAGTCCTCCAAGTTATGGGCTGCTACTAGCGTTTCATCTAAATGGCTTGGGCGGACCTCCAAGCGGTGAGACTTGCAGTCAGATGGGCGAAGGACTTACCAGCAGGCGCGCGCCCGCACCTTAGCAGGTTTGCCCCGCGAATAACATGGCCTTTGACCTCGTCACCGGCATCGCCGTTCAGGCGGCGGTAGCCGGAATCGCTATGCAGATCGACCTCGCCCGGAGGTGTCATCGATTTGAGGACGATCTGCTCGTGGCAAGCCTGCAGCTTCCGGGCAATCGCGACGAGTCGTCGCATTCACATGCTGGTAGGTTCTTGGACGCGCTGCAATGGTGCAACATGAAAAGGCGTCAGCCAGGGCGCCTCTGAGGCCAACAAACATGTCAGCAACCATATCCGATGCTTTGGCCTCAGCATCTGCGCCCGTGAGTTCGCGGCGCTGGGTGGGGTGGAGCTGATGCGTGTAATTCGCATTGGTCAAGAGTGCCATTGCCGTCGCTGTCCTCAGCATACCTCGCAGCACAGCTGGTGATTGCACGTTTGCTAAGTCTACATTCCCCACAGGCATCCTCAACGCACTCGACGCATTTGTCAATGGCGCCCTAAGTACTGGCCACGTTCATATCATCCACATGTTCGGCAGCGAGAAGGTCGGGGCCCGTCTCGAACTCCTCGTCGCAAGACGCGGGCGCGAATCCGAAGCCCCTCGAGGTCCCCCTGCGTTCCAGCGAGAAGGCCCACGGTGCATCTTCGGCGTCGGCGCCTGGCCATGGCGTCAAATCCAGGGGGAGATCTGAGTGCTGATGCTGAACCAAGTGGCAGGGTAAAGCGCCCCGCTCGTTCCTTTCCAACGGTCACTTCAGCGAGTTCTTGACATGCGAGCCCCTTCAAGAAGGCCGCGTTGATGTCAAGGGAAGCATCGATTCACTGCTTCCCGCACGCTGCCGCATTGGCGAGCAATCGCTGGATCGACCGCAGCGCCGCTCCCGAGAACGTTTCTGCATCGAGGGCTTCGAGGTCCACGGAGTCCCGAAGTGCCCGGCGCAATCTGATGGCGCGCCCCATGTCGCCCTTCTCGTTCTTCACGAATTCCCGTTTGTATGCGTATCTTGAAGTCACGATGTTTGACGCCTTGGATATATCTCGCGGCTTGAAACACTGGTTGTCAAACCATGTCTTGAGTTCAGTATATGGGGCTTTCGATACCTTCACTGGATTCGCCCAGATATCTGCCTTCGTGAGAAGGTCGCCCTCCTTGGCGACAAGAGCTCGTCTGGCTGCAGCGGAAACATATACTCGCATCGTGGTAACACGGCCGAGGTCCAGCATCCTAAGTTGTTGTTCGGATAAAACTACCTTTGACAATTCTGCCGCAAAACAGATTTCTACATATTCTCATGCTCGCCTGAGTCTCATCCACAACTGTCATCTTCGCCCTTGGAACACAATAGGACATGATATTTCTCGGTTGTGTAGATGTCCTGTGGGTTGCCCCTCGCAGGCAAGTGCCCTTGCTGTTCTTCGGCTACTGCGACAAGTACGCTGGTTTCACAAAGATTATCTGCGCGGGTGCAGCATAGAGTTCTTCTACTGGAGCTGCGTCCAGCAATTCCCTTTCGTCTTGTAGCTCGGCATACCACACTTCCATTATGTGTGTGTCTCGAAGTCCGCCTCTGATTACTCATAGATTGTGGGAAGCCCGCCGTCTGCCTGGTGGTTCGGCTTCTGGGGCCTCCCTGGCATTACTGCCTTGCGTTGGCACGTCTACCAATTCGTCGAATTTCGCCATGTCTTGATCGAAACCCGCTTGAAGTTTGGTGGATTTCAGGCGCTGGAAAATTCTAGAATGTGGTGATCCAGTTATATGCTGAATAATTACGACAGTGCCTTCAGCATCAAAGTAATGCCAACTTGGGTTCACGTCGTTCTCATAGCGCACCAGCGCACAGCTGTCAGCATACGTTACCGGAGGTAGCACGTGGATGATCTTAGCTGCCCTCATTAACAGAAGCAACGCTTTCGATGCGGAAGAAGCTCCAGAAAAAATACTGGAGATCTAAGTGCCCTTTGGAGATGATCGGCTCGCGCTCGTCACTTGGAGCGCTCCCTTTCTGGTCGGGATATCGCCGAGCGCCATGGCAGGTCGACCCGCAAATAGACTGGCCACGAAGGCCAACGCAGTCAGCAAGGCTGCGTTGCCCGAGCCAATTTCTCGAGTGATCAGAGCTTCAATATACAGAGAGCGTCTTGCATCACCGTGCTGGACTTGTGCAGCGCGATTGCCAATCCGCACGGCTGCTTGGCTCCTGTCGGGATCGTTCCAGACGACCGGGAATGGCCAATTCCAGCCGTCCCAGACATCTTTCGTGGTGGCGGGGCGACGGTAATCAACGAGATCCCCCTAGTTGTAGTTATGCTGACCAGAGATGGTCGTCTGGGTTCGTTGCGCACGGCTTGTCTTTGCAATTGCAGTGGCTTGTGTGAAAGCCTCAATGCTCACATTCTCGATTGTGATCGGATGCGTCCGTCTGCTGCCAAGCAGAGCTCCCCCAAGGAACCGCGCCGATTTCAAAATGGGAAAATGTCCAACATGTTGCTCCCCTCAAGCTGGACCGCGGGGAATCACCGTGGAACGCCCGCGCGCCATCGAATCGCCGCGCGCCGCCTGCCCCCACCATTGAATACCGCCGGGCGAGCCGCGGAGGCGCGACCAACGCGGCCCCCGAGCCAGACCGCCGCGCGAAGGCCATGGAACTCATCGCCGCGATGATGCTTCATTCCGCAATCGTCGGGCATAGCGTCCGCGCGAATTTGGGCGCGAGCCGCAGTCGAAGCGCAGGCGGAATCGGCGCGCGCGCGCAGACGTCGAAGGCCAGGTGCTGCCCCGGCCGCGCTTCCGATTGCTTGCGCGGGAGAAACACCCCCCAAGCTGATTTGAGATGAAACGCGCCGGCGCGAGACCGACGGACCACAAGGAAGGGCCACTTTGGAGACCCCGGGCGAAGAAGAACGCCCGAGCGCGAGCGCCACGTGGGGAATTGGCGGGGCGCCGGAGGCGGTTGGATCTCATGCCCGCGCAAGTTGAGCAAACTCCGCTTCAGGGGGGTAGCGCACGTGGAGCCCACCGCGGGCGCGGGGGCCGCTGTCGCAGACTCTGCCGCAACTGCGGCGAGGCCCTGGTGTTCTCCCCCGGGGGCCAAGGCGCGCGGCTGCGCCGGTGGCGGAGAAGAGGGGCCTTGCGGCAAACGTCGGCATCGAAGCCTCAACGGCCGGCCGCGGGCGCGGCGGCGCAATCGCGAACCCGCCGCGCGAGGCAGCGCAGCCCGCCGCGAGGGCATCCTCTCCAAGCGAGCGGGGGTCCCTGGGGGAGCCCATGGCCCCATCCCCGACCCCCCCGCCGCCTTTCCGCGGCGCCCTGATCCCCCCCCCGTTCGACCGCGATTTTTGACCCTTTGTTGCAACGATTTGGCGCACTTTTTTGGCCCCCCTTCCGCGGGGGCGCACTAAATTGACAGCGATTTTTCTGGCAACTCAACCAATGAGAAAAAATCGTGTTCAAAATCGTGGGTGGTGCCGTGGGCATTGCAAGGGGGCGCGGAATCGCGGCCGAAAATCGCAAGCAAAATCGCGCCCGAAATCGCGGGCAAAATCGCGTCCGAAATCGCGGGCGAAATCGCGCTGCCGAAATCGCGGGCGCAGAATCGCGGGTCTGCCCGGTGCGCCGGCGCGCCAGGCAGGCGCGCCCGCGCAACAAAAAAAAAAAAAAAATGAGAAAGAGGCAGCAGCGGCAGGAAGGCCAGCAGCAGCTGCGGGAAAAGGAAAGAATGGGAAGCAGCAGCAGGAGAGGAGGAAAGGAGGAGTCGCCGAAATTGGCCCGCCCGTTCGTCGCGCGCCCCACAGCGCGCTGGACATGCTCCTCGGGGGAGACTCGCCGGCCCCGCGGGCCAGAGGCGCGCGAAGATCTCCGGCAACTGCCTCGTGGCAATTCTACTTCGCGCGCGCGGGGCGGCCTGGAGGGCCCCCCGGGCGCAAAGTGCCCCGGCCAGGTCGGGCCAGAGATGGTTCTTCTCCTGGGCGCGGCTCCCAGCCGCCCCGAAGCGATGCAAGAGGGCCCCAAGGCGCCCGAGACGGTCCAAGAGGGCTCCGAGTCGTCGAACGATCGGCCCGCGACACTCGCGATGGCTTCCAGACGGCCCACGACGCGCGCAAGACCCCCGAAGAGGCCACCGCGAGCTGAAACAACACCCGAAAACGCGACTCTGAACTTTGGAGAAAAATGGCTGCAGAAAGACAAGGCGGAAGCATACCGGGGGCGACGCCGCTCGAATGACGCGTCGAAGCGAGATTGCGCACAAGCCGCACGCCGAATGCCCAATGTCGGAACGGGAACGGGTCGGCGACGCAAGAAATTCGGAACAAAAGAAAACATGCAAACTTGGAAAGCTAATATTCTTTGCCTCGGAAAAACAAAATTGTTGCACCAATCCGCTTGGGGGGCGCAGCTTCATGACGTCTGTGGTTTGTGATCTAGAGAAGTCTGGTCAGGAAGCCTGGTTGGTTGTCGGCCAAACAGCGCGCTAGATGGTGATACCTCGATGTAATAGGTAAACGCACTGCTGGCAAACAAGGCCCCATGCCATAGTCGGGTGAGCGCAAATGGTGTCTAAACTGGTGAGTTCAGCCTCCACGACGTGAAGCAGGTGTCGTAATCTGCCACTTCTGGCTTCAATGGTAGTAGCGCAGTGTCCACGCGCGCGTAGTCTTAGCTCAATGCCTTCTGCCATAAAGACTGCCTTCGCGGTGCCCATATTTAGAGCACCCTCTCCGTCAGAGTATAATACTCTCGCAGGTCAAAATTGCATCCAGCACTGGTGGTACGCATCTAGGACGCTGGTCATAGTTGTGTCTGGTACCTTGTTCCCAGCACCGCGTCGAATGCAACGATCGATTACGCCAGATACCTGATGTTCATATTCGCAGAGCATATAGGTCGCACTCGAGATCATCTTTGAATTTGCCAGGTAGTGCGGTAGACAACATTATAAACTGCCCAAGCCTCCCCCAGGCCCTGCACTCCCGGCATGTATCGCAGACGCCTTCTATCAGGTTTAGCCTAACAGTTGTAAGACCAGCCTTGGTTAAGATGGATCTCACCGCAGGATCCTTGGAGTGGAACTGTCGCGGATGTAGTTGTCGCAACTCGCGTGTTCTGCAGACTGATCTGCACGTCAAACCTCGACCAGTGTGGAAGCCTTGGACGGGCAGCAGGGTCCCCCGCAGGTGGCGGTGGAGGTGGATCACCTCCCTGCTGTCGCCCACGTCTGGCTACTACCTGTGGTAATCGTCTGTGGTCGTCCGAGCTGCGGGCGCCGCTGGGTTCTGCAGCATGTCTACCTACTGTGATGTCGCGGCTGCTGGCGCCTGCCGTCGGCCCAGCTCTGCAGTCGGGCTTCGGAGCACGTCGCTGCGCAACCTGCGCAGCTTGTCTGGCGGCCAGTGCCTCAGGGGCAGCTGCCGCCGCAGGTGGTGCGTCGGGAGCAGCTGCCTCCGCAGGTGGTGGGGCTGCCGGTTCAGCGGGGGCTGGTGGCCCCTGCCAGCGGTTATCTGGCAGCTTCCACTGTTTGGCAGATCTGCATTTGCCACCTGTAAATAAGTGGCCAAGCATAGATGTCCCAGAGTTCTTTTGGAAGGTTGGACATTCCCAATAATAATCAGCATTGTCATTCCGCCTGCAGCGTTTAGGGTTTCTGCCGTGCGATGGGGAGTGCACATTAATATTGTCGCCACATGCCGGACACCCCCATCCTCCTGATGTTGGTTGCACGATACGTCCGTCCAAATGTATAGGGATCGCTGGGTCATCCAAGTCAGACCCGCGTGCACTTGTGACACAATCAGGCAGGGTACGAGGATGATCGTGAAAAGGATCGCGGTTACCCGCGAACATGTCATGAGCAATTCGACCTGTCTCAACGAAGAGGGATCGCATATTGGGGGTATGTTGTGCTGCCTTGGCCAATTCCTCGTTGCAAACTGAGGCATGTTGGCGGTGGCCAATACACCGTACGTCAGAGGGTGTCAGTAGCGAACGGTGGTTGGCCATTACTCCGATAGGTTTGCGCATATGCCATGGGCGTCACGAGGTCCTGTAGTGCATTGGTCTATATGGATCTTGCGAGTGCCCTCGCAGTGGGCTCGTGTCGTCCATGGCGGTATTTCATCCACCCAAGTACCCGCTGGTTGCCTTCGTAAGCAAAATAATCGGAAGTCGTCCTGACGCACGGCGGCACTTCTACAGTACCCGATGTGCGGGAGGTACTCCTTGCGTTGTTCATGCCACGCGTCGTAGTTGACCTGTGCATTGAAGTAGGAGGTAGTCCAGTGTTTCTGCAGTTACGTTGTAGGGTTAGGATCTTGACGCAAATACATCCAAGTAGTGCATTACTGCGTCCTGGACTTCCTTGTTTCCAGGGTCAGCATAATAATGTTTGACGACGTTGCCCACTGAGTACAAACATCGGCCGAATGCTCGTTGTGAGATTCCCCCGTCGCCTCCACATAGTTCCAGCACGTCCACCTCGTTGTTTCGTCCGTAGCACAAGGCTGGGACTCTGGGAAGCACATCGGCATGTGCACCCGCAGGTAACCCCGCCAGCAGCGCCACGAGGGCTTCCTCATCTTCATCACTGTCGATGTCCAGAGGAACATCGGTGTAGTGTGCCCCACATCCAAAGCCATTCAGGTCCTCGCCGCAACCGTCGCTGCCGCCTTCGACCTGCTTGGGAATCTTGCGTGGTTTGATGCTGGCTTCTTTGTCCTATGTCTGTCTCTCTTTTTGTTTTATCCGGGCAGGAGTCGGTAGCGTTGTCCGCTGGCGCTCGCTGTCGGGCATAATGAGCGAAGAAAATTCTGGAATAGAGTTAGCGCGCGGCAGCGCTCAATCGCAGGGGGGGCAAGTCGATCGCCATCGACGGTCGCAACCCGCCTTGGGCGCGGTCGCTGCCCCTCATTACTGAGCAAGGCTGGGGCCGGAGGCTCCCAGTACAGTCGAGTGCTGATGTTGGCCACTCCACTCGACAATGGAACTACCCACTCATTTCCGACAAGTTGGTCCTGAACCTTGGTATCTTGCATTGCAGTATTGTCGTCAAGGTTCGTTGTTACCCGGCGTACTACATGGCCCCATTGAGGGCAATTCTTAAGAGACTGGACCTAACTGCGGACTCCCGTATCTATCGAACGTGTACGCTGAGATGCATAGCGCATGTATCGTTTCTGTGTGTTTCATGTGTACCAATTGGGTCAAACAGTCGTGCAGTTGTGCACGCTATTTTATTGTCCCGCCATTCCGCCTTCTGGGAGCCTCGGCCTTGCCGATCTAATTCGCGCTCTGTTCTGTCGGCGGGCCCCCACGCAGCTCGGCGCGCCCGCTTCCACGGGTTAGGTGTCGCTACCGCCAGTAAGTGCGAACCACCTGGCAAGCGACCCGAAAGATCGAACCCACGACCGAAGTAACAACTTCGCATTCGCGTGACTTGCAGGCCTAAGTTTCGATGCCATCGCGCATTGGCCACAGTTTCCAACGGCGCCCTGGGGGCCCCATGAGCACGATAGACATGCGGGAGACCTGGGCTTTGACCATCAAATTCTGGATACGCTGATAGCGTGGCCCCGCCCGCTTACCATGCAGTCGCGCATGCCACTCAGCGGGCGCTGCCACTGATAGGAATTGAGAGTCCCCCGACAGTAGAGAACCAAAGTATTGTGCACCCGTGGAGGTCATGACCTCTGCGCGCCCTATACGATCGGATATGCGCCCACGGGCCCGGAGTTCAGCGCAAGCTGTTCGTATATCCTCGATGACAAGAGCAGGATAATGATAATGATAAGATGAGCGATATTTCCCCCCAGCGGCCGCGCAGCCGGGCCCGCTGCCGCCCTGGGCGCGCGCGGCCGGCGCCAGGGAAAAAGTAGGCAGGTGCCCCCGCGCCTGTAGAGAGCACCTCAGGCGTCGGCCTGCCCAGGCAAGCGCGCGTGGCCTTAGCGCGTGCTTGCCCTATTCACTCACTCTCGAGCGCAAGGGGAGTCCACGTGGCCACATGGCTCGGGTCCGCGTCCGGGCTGTAGGCCACAGAGTCACCAGGTGAAATTGGCGACGCGCTGCTCGAGGTGTAGATATCATATCTCTCGGCAGCGTCGCTAGATGCAGCAGGTTGCCCCGCGGTAGCAGGCTGCCCTGCGCGACCTTCCGGCGGCGCCCACTTGGCGCCCTCGTCGCGGATGGCCAGGTATTGATCCATAGCCGTAGGATTGCTCCCACGCACGGTGTTCCTTCGCGAACAAATCATCAAGGCGCTGCCCACCATGGCCTTGATCGCGAATGCGAATGTCTCCTCATTGATGCTGTAGCTACTGCAGACGGTGTTCTGAGTCATCATGAACGCGTGGGCATCCACAAGAGCAGGTGACCCCGCGCCGCTTGAAGCAAGTTGCCCCGCAGTAGGCCCCGCATCTGCGGTCTCCTCGACGACGCGCCGCAGGGGCATCCCTGAGCATCCGGGTTTGGCCGTGATGGTGAATGCCGTGGCTCCGTCGGCCTCCGTTGCCACGTCGTATCCGTCGACCTTCATCGCTAAGTGTCCTGATGATGTTTTTCCAGGTCAATCACCCTGGCGCCCTTTTGAGCCTGGGATGGCCCGCATGTTTGCCATGCCCCTCAGGCCCAAGATTGCAAGCAAGTTCTCGCCGGACCCCTCGGCCACGTCGGATGCATAGGTGTCCAACTCGGCAATGGTAGGTTGCCCCGCAGGGTTACCCCTGCATTCGCAAGCAATTCTGCAGTGCCCTGACGTCCTGCACACTGCTGCTCCAGCGCCCACTCCGGTCACGTACAGTGGTCTGCGCAGATTCAATCTCTCTACACCTTGAGCGTGGGTGCGCGAGACCCGCTCAAATGTCTGCGCCATTTTCAGACCAATGATCATTATGTTGCTACCAATGTCCAGCAAGATAGTCAACGTCCCGTCGATCATGGTTCCATGACGGCCACCGAATTGGCCCTGGACGGTGGCCACTGCTGCGCCATGCATGCCCTTGAGGCGCCTTTGGTCCAATGCCCACTCGTTCTCCCTCATGGAGGTGAATACGCTCATGCCTGCTAGGTTTCTCCCTCTGTGACTGGATATTGCCGGAGAAACCAATCAGAAGGGTATTCGCCATATCGGAAGGGATACTGCTGCGTCAGTGTTAGGTTCTCAAAGGTATCCTCATCAGCGCGTGCTGCATTCTGGCCGCCCGCGATGACCATCAATACCGTATGCAGCATGTCTCGTTCGGACATGACGCCGGCGCCACTGCGCGCTTACTGGATCTTCAGTTCGACGTGGGCGTAGCGGGTTACCCCGCATTCTGCCGCAAGGCGCGTTAGCTCTTCCACGCGCCTGAGCCATGCTTCATTGGCAGGCAACGCCGCAGGCGCAGATACAGCAGGTGTCCCCGCAGAGAGCAGCTGGCTCAGCTATTAACGGCATCTGCGTGTCTGCGGTTAGCATCGCTGCTGCTGGGTCTGGCCGCATGCACGGCGGTGGCGTGGCCGTAGGTAACTGCAAATTGCGCGCAGCAGGTTGCCCCGCAGGTTCCGCGGGCGCCCCCGCTGGCGCCGTAGACCCGGCCGTGATGGTCGTAATCCTATTCGATTATTCACGAAGCTCTCTGAATTCGCTCGCCCCGCGGAATACATCCTCGCGACGGTTCTCGGCGCCCTGCCTGCCCGCGAGGGCGTGACGAAATTCAACCGTGATCAGTCCTGCGCCACGGCGCACGGCGCGCGGCGCCTCGTTAGGGGCACCGTCAATCTGTCGGTCGACATGTGACTGGGACACTCGGCCCCAACAGATTGCGCGAAATATGTGGCCGCATTGGAGCCTCCAGACCTTATCGCGGCATGCAAACTCACCGAGACAAATCGAGCACTTCGTGCAATCACCGTCATTGATGATCGGTGGTGTGGCTGATGGCCACGTGCGCAGGTGCCGCTCAAATTTGGCCTCGCCAATTGCGCAGCGGCTCAGCGGGGCTGCAATGCCCATGGGCATCGCGGCAGGTTGCCCCGCAGCCACAAATCCCATAGCAGGTTGCCCCGCATGACTCATCGCGCGGCGCGCCCGCCGTGCCCGATTGCGCTGCTGGCGCGCGAGCTGCGCTGAGAGGCGCGCCTGCTGCGACTCATGCATGGCCAATATTCCAGGCCGCAGCTCCCCAGCGACGCAGGCATTGTCAGCTCTGGGCCGCGTGGAAGGACATCCTGGTCCATTGAGGGCGCCAAGTACCCGCAGTGCGGCACCTGGCCGGGGGTGCCAGACTCGCACCCCGTACCCCTCGTGAGCTGAGACCTGTAAAAATCGCCCGCTCTTGCCCTGACGCGAGGGTTCTCGGGTTGACTCCCGACCCGATCCACCCCTGTGGTCTGCGCATTGTAGTCAGGGAACATTGCCGAGTCCATCGGCAGTGCCACTGGCCCGTTGGCCGCTGTCGGGTCGTAAGTTGGGTGGCTGAAGAACGCGCGCGTGCAGACATGCCAGTTCGGATGGTCTGGCGACTGGTTTGCGCCAAGCACGCGCCCCCAGGGCGGTGTCCACTTTGCGATCGGCAGATCGACCCCATCCCGCCTCGCACTCTCCATCGCGTCTCGCATCTGTGCATCCACTGCTGCTGTGCCAGCATGCTTTCCGCACTCTGGGCCGTCTCCGTTGTGGGCTGCACGTTGCCATGCTGGTCCGCGATCACTGGCTGCCACGTCGGCAAATGGTGGTGCAACAGCACGTGGGGATGCGCAAGGTGATGTGGCCTGTGCGGCCTGGTAGAGCTGGGGTCCATCCGCATGCTCTGGAGTCTGGCCTGTAGGCTGCTGAGGCAACCTGCGCTCCGCTGCGTGCCAAACGGTGTTGTGGGCCCACTCGTGGGCGCACATGCAACAGGTTGCCCCGCGGGAATTGGCAGCTGCCGTGCCTGCGCGCGCGCCGCAGATCGTTGGCGAACAGCCCATCGTCTGGAGCTACACCACTGGAGGTGATACCTGACACGTCGGCGCTCTGGGCCTGAAACCAGGATCCATTTGAGCCATCTGGAGGTATCCCCGATGGATTTACCTCCTGCAACATGAGCACGGATGCATGATGCGTCTCTGCAATGGGTGTGTTTGGCATGGGTATACGCAGATTGAATGGTGTATCTGGAGCAACCCAATATTCCAATGTGGAAGGGTCGAATCGGCGTCCGTACCAGGCGCGCGGCACGGATTGAGCGCATTACTACGCTGTGTTTCTGCGTAGAGCTTTTTGACCCCATACCTGTTCAATTCTGCAGTACTTGCAGCCGGAGTTGTCCTTGACACCGACAAACTGGACAAGGGAGCTCACCGGGATGCGACCCTTCACCCCCGCAGTCACACTGGTACCATTGGCGGATCGCCACGCTGGAATGCCGTCGCGAATCAAGTTCTCGAGGCTTATCCATATCAACACCTCGGTGCCCGCCCGCAAAGCCGACTGGATACGCTGTTGCCCAAGCAGAGATGGGCATCCATGAATCATCTGTCTACATGAACGCCCCTTAGGATTGTCTTCGCTTCGGCATGACAGACCGACATGCAATATGCTCGGGCTGTAATAGCGCGGTGCTCCTTCCGCTGTCAGGTCTGTCACCTGCGAATGGAATGACTCTGGGCACCTTGTGCCTGGACTGCCGCGCCCGTTGCCGGGCCGCGTGCAAGTGGTCGGGCAGGTTTCCCCGCGGAGAATGGATTTCTTGACCTGGGGTCGCTTCGTCTGCGTGCCAGCGATGCAGTCGACCATCTCATCTTCAGCACTGCTAATGCTCGGCACGCCCAAAGTTTTCACTTGAGACGCTGCACGACGACGCCAAGGTTTTTCCCGCGATAATTCTCGCAGCCTGCAGGTGGCCAATTTGCCAGCAAGTCACTGAGGCATACCCAACCGTCGAAGTCGTCATGCGAGACAACCGCATCCGTGAACCGATGCGGGATCTTGTCTTTCTGAAACGGCTTGTGTCGGAGCAGCAACGCTGGCCATGCGCACTCGGTAGCCGTGTAGACACTTTCGCTTCGTTGAGCATCGCCGTCAGTGCTTCATGTTCAGCTGGCACATGGCGTAGCTGGCCATGGACGCGCTCGCGTTCGGCACATACCTCTGCCACGCACGTTGCCGTGCATATAGTTGAGCACTCGAAGGCCCTCCATCGGCTCGATCCATCATCTGCGGCACCATTATATGAAGGGTTGACTGGCATCTCAAATGGGGTAGCCAGCTCGACGGCGGGCCCGGCCAGCAGCAGCACCGCGCAGCGCGACGGATTCCTTCGGTTCGGGCGCGCCGCTGCCCTGGAGCGCGTTCCGAGAGCCGGTTGCCCCGCGGGCTTGCCGTCAGATCGCTTCGCTTTGCTTCTTCCAAAGTCGACCTCTCCTGGACCAGTCCGCTTCGTCGACCTTGTCGACCTCGGCGAGCCCGAGGATGGAGACAGATTTACGTCCTTCGGCGCTAGCGCTTCGGGGGCTTCGGGCGCCCATCTGCTTTCCTAGCGGGCCCCCCCGCATCTGCGGGCCAGGCAGGTTTCCACGCGCTCTCTCGAAGGGCGATCTGTCGGAGGCTCCCGCTCGCGTCGGCAGGTAGATCCTCGCGCGCTCGATCTCGGCATTCTGTTTGCAATCAAAGTTATATATGCCATTGGGCAGTTTGCGTCGCACTATAGAAAGCATCCAGCCTCTGCGTTGGCTCCGATACCACACTGCGACGCATTGCTCCAGGATCGTGTCCTCCGTGACTTGCGCATCGATGTCCACGTCTGCGTCGGTGGCTTCGTCAGTATAGGACTCGTATTCATATCCAGATGCAGGCACAGTGGGATCGACAGCTCGTGCGAGACCAGACGCCCTGTCTTCTTTCTCAGCCTGAGCCGGCGGGCTGCCCCGCTTCCTCTGGCCCTTATCAGCACCTTCGTGAGAAGAGTCAGGTTTCCCCGCGAGCATTAAGTCGGGCCTCTCGAGCGTGGCGATCGTGATATGCCCAATTGTGACAAAGCCGGTGCTCCTCATCTAGGACCTGCCAACCCCTCTCGACAAGCGCTGCCCGGGCCGCATCCAGTGGTTTATAATACGCCATAAGTCAGGCGCAGGCGGCTGGGGTTGCAGCCTGGGTCCACTTTGCGGCCTTCCCCATCCCCATGCGACCAGACCGAGGATCTTCTCGAAGTTACGGCTCCTCGAAGGGCGCCCCATCGGGCAATTCGGCCCGTGGTTCGCGAAGTGCCCGCATCCACAGACCTCATCTCGGTGCTCTGTCTGGTCCGCACAGGTACCTCTTTTGTAGGCCCCCCGCCCCGCCGTTTCACGCTGTCGGGCATTGCCCTTTCTGTTGGAACGGGTCATTTTCCATGCGTCAGGATTCCGCTGCGCATTCCGCAATGACCAATCATGGCGGACTTGGTGGTCGGACCAGCCCTGTGGCCGCCTGTGCGTCATGGAATCGTCTGGTACCTGTGGCGCAACGGCGTCAATATGTTCCCCAACTTCCCTGAATCGAGACTGACCTTCGGGCTCGCCCGAGCCTTCATCGCCCTGTTATAGGATGCCCCGCGACCGCGCCCTTCCTGGCGGTCCACTCGGAGCCGGCGGGCACGGGCGCTAAACGCCGCTTGAGCGGGCGCGCAAATGCCTTCGCGAATGACTCCGCCGGCGATGGCATGGCGGATTGCTCCCAGCTCCCCACTCATCATCATCGTCATCAGCATCATCATCATCATCATCATCATCATCATCAGCGCGCCCCACACTTCTCCCAGCATTACGGCTCGGGGGGCGGTCGCGCAATGCGAGAGAGCGTGATCCCTCGCCGCTTTACTATGGAAAATTGCCCTCCTCTTCCTCCGGAACCCGCCGCCCCCCCCTCACCTTCCGAAAATCCCCCCCTGCTGCCCCACCCCCCCCTCCCCTAGCCCCCCCCCTGCCCCCTTCGAAAATCGGGAGGGGTCACTACCGGTTCGAACCCCTCCCCCTCGAAAACCGGAGGGGGGGCGACTGCCGGTTCGAACCACTCCCCACCCCCCCCACCGGAGGGGCGGCGACTACTGGTTCGAGCCCCTCCCCCCCCCACTCACCGCCAGCAAGCGACTTCTGGCCCCTGCCGCCGTCCGCATCACATCCCCCGCTGTTGTTCCCAGCACCACTGTCCTCACCACCACTGTCCCCGCTGGTTCCACCACCGCCCATACTGCCCCCACCAGTGCCCCCACCACTGTCGCACTGCCCCCACTGCCCCCGCAACTGTTCCCACCGCGGCTCCACTCTCCCCACTTTCTCCACGGCCCCAACCACTCACTGCCCGACTATCCCCACTGTCCCCACTGTCCCACTGACTCCTCCGCTGCCCCACTGAGCTGTCCCACCGTTCCCACCGCTGTCCCCGCTGCCCCCACCGCTGCCCCCTCTGTACCTCTGCCCCATTGTCCCACCGCCGTCTTCGCCACCGCCTTCACCGCTGTCCCCACCGCCACTGTGCCCTCCATCCACTGTCCCACTGTGTCCACCTCATTCCCCACTGTCCCCGCACCACTGCCCCCGCCGCCACCGTCCCCACCATGGTCCACTGCCCCCACTGTTTCCACCATTGTCGTCACCACTGTCCCCGCCACTACTGTCCCCACCACTGTCCCACTGTCCCCACCATTGCCCCGCTGCCCCCTCACCGCTGCCCCCGCCACCACCGCCCCCACCGCTGCCCGCGCCCCCACTCGGTTTTTGAGGGTTCGAACCGGCAGTGGCCCCCCCCGGTTTTCGAGGGGGGGGGGGGTCGAACCGGCAGTGACCCCCCCCTTTTCATGATGAGCTGCGGGGGGGGGGAGGGGTTTCAACCGGTAGTGACCCCGCCCGGTTTTCCGGAGGGGGGGGGAAGGATTCGAAACGGTTGTGACCCCCCCACCGTTTTCCGCCAGCAACGGTAGAACACGCTCTTTCCGTAATACAAAAGTAAAGTGCTAGCCATCAATATGTCAGAGTTCGCATTGGATTCGCTCAGAAAGGTCACCAGCATCGCGCGGGTTACACCGCAAAGGATTATCATCGCAGATCACCCGGCATGTAGAGCCCCCATGTCGCCCGCGGTAGGAGCGCCAACTGCGCTTCCTCCTCCGCGGCCGGCATCGCGTCGTCATCGGAACCATCCAGCTAGCATCCATCGGAGCGCGCAGGTGCCCCCCCCCCCCACTCGCGCAGCCCGAGCCGGCGGAGGATCGGCGCTCCCAGATGATCTCCATATACGCAGATTGCCCCGCGATCAGGATACCCAGCCAATCTGCGAGGTCGATCTCGTCGCGGCCAACGAGAACCTCCTCGCGGAGCTCCACGGCGCACCTTTCGAGGGGCACGCCGGCGCCAATGTGCCTCGCAGACGTGAAATGGGCAGCGGCAGCGGGTTTATCCTCTGATTCGGGAAAATGGATTCGAAATCGACATGCCGAATGTCAGAATCGGTTTGAGCCACGTGCATCGACGGGCCCCTGCCTCTCCCGTCGCCCCGGTGGCATTCACGACGAAAACGCTGTGTGCCATGGCAGATATGACATTCCATGGTTTTCCGGCTGGCATCCTTCGGCTTACCCCAGCCGCGCCCACGGCCTCTACCCTCCTCAGGAAGCTCTTCTGATACTGGGTTTCCGTAAGGGCGGCCAGAAATGTTAGCATCCCTCTACCATGCAACCGTCGTCGTTAACCTTTGCCGCACACCTGCCCTTTGACTCAAGCGCACGTCGAACCGCGCGCCGTACCTTTCAAACTGATTTCTTCATAACGCGTCTCCATCGGCGCTGATGTTGCTGATCGCCCAAGAATACCATTGCGCTTGCTGGTCCTCGGTGGGGCGCCCAGGCATATCAGAAGTCTAAGTTGCCAACTCCTTCATCGGCCGAAGTGTCAGCATCTTCGCCGGAGTCAAAATCGGATCCCGCGGGATGCCACGCCGAGACCACTAAAGCAGCGGCTTGGGCAGGGGCCGCCGTTGCAGACGTTCCCCGACATTGAGCCCAGGAGTCTTGCGACCGCAAGGGCTGGCCACCTTGTTGACTCCATAAAGTGGTGGCCTCGTTCGACTGTGAATCATCGTTCCAGACGGCGCTGGCAGGTCGCCCCGCATAAGTGCCACTGCGGAAGACATCAGTAAGGAGCCGAATTGTTGCTGGATCCTTGGCATTCGGTGTCTCAGTGGTTGTGGTAGTTGTTGTGCACGCGAGACACCGACACCTAGGGCCTTGAACAGTATGACTGTCAGGATTTGAAAATTTTGAACGTTGAACCTTGCAGCGTCGGCTTCAAAGCGCGCGCTCTCGAAACGCGCCAGCGCCTGGTCGATCCATTTTCCTGCATGGACGCGGAAGGCAATGAGAGCAGTTTCCGAATTCAGTTGTCTTTCATCTTCAAGATTGTCGAACTTAGGGCTGGCGAGGAACATTATGTAGGTGGCCCCATGCTGTAGAGCGGCGGCGTGCTGGGCGGGAGTCATAGGGCCTGTGGTCACGCTGATCCAAGCATGCACCACGCGAACACATTCGCGGAAAAAATACGTTACCAGCAGGGTCCCAGCGGGGGCCGGTAGTGCGCGCGTCGTCTGCACCGCGTTGCATGCGTTCAACAGCGCACCCGATTGCGACCCAGAGGCCCAAAATAGCAATGCCAGTCCAGTGGTCTCGTAGGTCGGCGTCGGTTAAAGGTGGCCCTTGTTCGTGGAGTGACGTTGCCGTCAGTTTGCGAAAAGGTGCAGGCGGCGCGATAGCATAATGCATGCTACCACGCATGGTATCTTCACAGAAAGTGCCAATTGGCGTTGGCGGGTGGGCTTCAAGAGCGTAATTGCGCGGAAATGTATGGGCTCAGGTAAGAGACCTCCGCGTGAGCAGAGGCTTCAGCAAGTGTCCTTGCGATGGCCATGGTCTCACCGTGTAGAGCCACTGCGCCCTGTTGGTCCACCGTCGCAATAGTCCACTAGATAACGCCGTGGATTGCAAGGGGTAGAACTAAGGCTGACCACCAACGGCCAGCTCCGCTACCAAGTTTAAAGCTAGTTGGGAGACCCAACCAGATACTTCGCCCAAGGCGAAATATACGCCCGGGGCCCAACCCCGTCGCATCGCATAGCGATAGTGCCAGGAGGCAGGGGAGAGCCGGGTGGGCACGAGGGAACATCTCAATATGGAATATGTTATGTCTCGATGTTAGATGGCGGGCCGCGGCGCGACCCGGTCAAATGGGCGGCCGGTCAATTGAGATCAAGCGGCCGCGGACAAACACTCGATGCCTCTCACCGCTGCCCTTCCTCCTTCAGAGCAAGAGTCTGACCATGGAGGCCACCCGCAATCGCTTGAAACCAAAGGCCCCGCTGGATGTGGACTGCTTTCACATTCGGGCCCCCCGGGCTCGAGCGGCGGGGCAATCCACGCGGCGCCCGGGGGATCCAGGCGGGGTCATCTGGGCGGCGCGTCGGCAGCCAAAGCGCGCACTGCCTTTGAGATACGAATGCGGTGGTCAGGCTCCACGAGCTCATTGTCGGGGGCTCCTGGGCGAGACGGCGCAGCGGCCTCGGCGGCCGCGTCCGCCTCAGAATTCCCAGCGCGCAGCCAGCGCCCCCGCGCAGAAATGCCCGCGTCCCGCGGCTCTATATGGGCTCCGACTTTAACGACCGACTCGGCGAGACTCACACCGACACGGAACAGCATCACGAGCCCAGCGAAAGGTCGCTTATAACTCAACTGCACAGCGCAGGGGGCCTCGCACTGCGTGGCTACATTCGAGCAGTCCGAGAAAAAAAAAGAAAGGTCCCCAATCTCTATCCCGCCGGGGGCTATCCCCGCAAACTCAGGAGAGCGCGCTAATCCCATGTCGAAGGCAGCTGCCATCGACGAACATGCGACCTGCAAGCGCGGCGCCATCCTGGGCGGGCCCGCCCCAAAGATACCCGGCTTGGACGCCGCCCCCTTCGCTAGCAGGACGGGGGATGGCATCTCCAGGATGAGGGGAAAGGCCCCTGTTGAAGAGCAGGTAGTCGAACGGGTCGGACGTATCCGCGTCAGCGGCCATCCTCAGAATGTCGGGCTTCACCAGCTCATCGAGCAGAGACGCAAGAGACGGGCAACTCAAGAGACGATGAAATGACGCGTCTCCCTTCTGCCCGCAGAGAGCGCGCACATTGCTAACAAGGCACCCTGCATTTTCTACTCTGTCATGCGTCCACAAGGCTTCGCACACTAGCGCCCGAATACATCCCTTCCCTAGGTTCGAGACCTTAGACGAAAGCAAACGATGCCTCGCAACATCGAAGCAAAGCCGAGGGCAATCGACCGTGGCCTTGACAGCAGCCTCTCTTTCTAGAGAGCGAAGAGAGTCCGCGCGTAATATTCCCTTCAGCGTAGCTGGTGGGATGACCGCGAGCAAAAAAGACTATCCAACATCATTGGCACATGTTACGACGTCTGTCATCTGCCATCCGGCCCTTTTAAGGACAGCCTGAGAGCAGACAGCGGCCCCGAGACCTGTCGCCATGCATGTTCGGGCTTAGAGAAAACTAGATCCCATCCTTCGCGAAGCTGAGCCCAACTTCAGGACTAGGGGTAGGAGTGTGTCTGCAAGGACCAGACCTCTTTGGAATAACGCACGATGGGTGATACAACTCCGAACCAAACAGGGCCGCCATGGAATAGCATGGCGGCAGCAAGCGAGCGCCCTTCGGCACCAGGACGCAGCACATAACCAGCCCCCCGCCGAATCTTGAGCAACTCGATATCAGAAAGCCCACTCACTTCGGCCCCACAGAGTACACCTGGGAGAGCCACTGATCCAAATCCTGCTGGAGTACTTCCCAAGACCGCACTCCATCCGAACAAGCTTCCTGGTCGTCTGCTCGAGATGTTCAACGCGAGCTCGAAACTTGGTCCCTCGACGGGCGGCGCGTCCAGGCATGCCCCCAGCATCGTCAATGCCGGGGTCGACGGCGCCGTCGGTCTCCGCGCCGGCCTGCTGCCCAAGAAAAACCGCATGGGCCGCGTCGCGACATGGCTCGAGCTTACACGGGCGGCCTTACCAACAGAGATCTTGCAATCACATTCGCGCGCGATGGCATGAAACAACTGAACACTAGCACTCCTGAGACCATGCGCCACTCCTGACACTGAGCCGGCCGCCGAGACTCCGCTTTCGTCGATGTGCTGGCCGAAGAGAACGTTGCTGGGGAATCGCATGGAGGAGCCATCTACGGCGTAAGCCTCGACGAACGAAGTGGCGAAACTGCGACAAGCCATGGCACCTCAGAAGGAAGGCCCCGAGACATGCCCCGCGAGTTACACGAAGCGAGCCGACTGGTAAAAAGATTTGGCAAGCTTAAATATTGCAAGATGGAAAACGAATTCAATGCAGTGGTATTCCAGCCGCTGGAAACAAATACATTCGTGGAACTTAGCCATGTCCCATAACAGCTTAGCACTTACCTTCCCAGCGGCATTAAAAATCTCTGCCCTGAAACTTTGCCTCCATACAACATCACTGACAGCGGCGAACGACTGGCCCGCGTGAAAACAAATCTTCTCCGGTGCTGCAGTTCCCACTGGAGCGCGTGGCATCGACGGCGGCGGCCCCAGATGCGGCACATCGAGCAGAATAGCCCTATGGGCCTCCAGCCCCCAGGCGGTTCCATGACGCAAAAAAAATTACGCTACCGAGGAACCCCACATACTTAATTTAAATATTGTGTTTGCTTAAGTTTGTAATACATGCGCATGTCTGCGTTCTCAGCCCTCGTCGCGAATGTTCCCCTATGTGTCATCCAACGCCATATTGCTTGAACCTCCTCCCTCTTCCTAGCCTTCTATCCTCCATCGAGGACAGATTCGAGCCAGCCAGCTGCCGCGGTGAGGGACCACCCCCTGCGCACACTCTATGGTGTCGAGAAGGTGCCACGCCTGCTATGCACTGGGCGACCGTCGTGCATAGCGGCCGCGGTGAGGAGCCACCCCCTGCGCAGCCTCTATGGTGTCGAGAAAATGCCGCGCCTGCTATGCCCTGGACGACCGTCGTGCATAGCGGCCGCGCTGAGGGGCCAACCCCTGCGCACCCCCTATGACGTCGAGCAAGTGCCACGCCTGCTATGCCCTGGACGACCGTCGTGCATAGCGGCCGCGCTGAGGGACCACCCTCTGCGCACCCCCTGCGGTGTCGAGAAAGTGCCACTCCTGCCACGATCTGCGAGCGTGTCACGGATAGAGGCCGCGCTGAGGGACCACCCTCTGCGCACCCCCTGTGGTGTCGAGCAAGTGCCACTCATGCCACGATCTGCGAGCGTGTCACGGATACAGGCCGCGCTGAGGGACCACCACCCTCTGCGCACCCCCTGTGGTGTCGAGACAGTGCCAC
>CAUYUJ010011624.1:0-17500 GCA_963575745.1 Prorocentrum cordatum | reverse complement strand
TCCCCCCCATCCTGGCTCCCGGCCCGCGGAGAGCACACGTGTGCAGAGCACCGCCCGTGCCTGGCCATGGCGCCGGCCGGCCAGGAGCCGCCTGCACACCACGTCAGGACCCGAGGAGGCCCTGGCCAGGCACGGCGGTGGCGCACACGAGGGGCAACGACCGAGGGCGACCAGCTCAACGCGGGGAGACGTCGAGCTGGCACTGGCGGCACCTCTCGCCGAGGCAACGGCGGCGGGCCCTCCACCTCGGAACGGCACGCTCCTGGGCAGGGTGGACCACCCGGCCCCGCTCGGCGACGCGTGGGCAACTGGGGATCGATGCCTCCCTCCTCCTCCTCCTCCTCCTCCTCCTCCTCCTCCTCCTCCTCCTCCTCCTACTCCTCCTCTCCTCTCTCCTCCTCCTCCTCCTCCTCCTCCCTCCTCCTCCTCTCCCTCCTCCTCATCCTCCTCCTCCTCCTCCTCCTCCTCCTCCTCCTCCTCTCCTCCTCCTCCTCCTCCTCTCTCTCCTCCTCCTCCTCCTCCTCCTCCTCCTCCTCCTCCTCCTCCTCCTCCTCCTCCTCCTGAGCCTGACCCCCCCGTCGTTGCCCCCGGGTGCGGATGGCTTCTGCGGGTCCAGGGCCGCTCACCGAAAGCGGAGGCCGCGGCCCGCGCCTTGCTTCAGGCAGTTGCGCTGCAGGCCCAGCAGCAGGGGCTCCACGGGGCTCGGTCGGCGCAGAGGTGGCGGCGTGGTGGGCGCCCTGGGCCG
The DNA here is from genome assembly GCA_963575745.1 of Prorocentrum cordatum. Classification (NCBI taxonomy): domain Eukaryota; class Dinophyceae; order Prorocentrales; family Prorocentraceae; genus Prorocentrum; species Prorocentrum cordatum. The sequence continues at coordinate 16,755 of CAUYUJ010011624.1, read as the reverse complement.
AGCGCGCGGGAGGAGGAGGAGGAGGAGGAGGAGGAGGAGGAGGAGGAGGAGGAGGAGGAGGAGGAGGAGGGAGAAGGAGGAGGAGGAGGAGGGGGAGGAGGAGGAGCAGGAGGAGGAGGAGGGGGGAAGAGGAAGAAGAAGAAGAGGAGGAGGAGGATGAGGAGGAGGAGGAGGAGGAGGAGGAGGGGGGAGTGATCGGGACGACCTCACTGTACTTGCCCCCGTCAGGACAGGCCGCCGAGCTAACGAACCAATGCTTGACCTTCATAGATTATGTATACGGGGCTGCTTGCAGGGCAGGACCGAACTCAACCAAAACCAACCTAATTGCAAATGTTCGTGACAAAGGTGCCTGCAAAGCTTCTGCTTCTGTTTCTGGTGAAAGGTGTCTCGAAATTAGGTCGCAGTCCTGGGGGTCGTCAGGCTCCACAAGATATTGGGATCCCAATGAGACGGTGGAGGCAGCTGGAAACCCGAGGTCGTGGCCCGATGTACCAGGGCTAGGGGAGCCCTCAAAAGGAGCGCCCTGTCTCTGAAAGCCAAGGTCGTTCTCGCCAACGACATGAGCTCGTCCAGTATGTTGTTCGGAGCTCCCACTCTGACCAGACTTCCCGAGGCCAAGGAGAAACAAGCAACGACGGCTCACCTAGCCGTTGATCGGACCGCCCTGAGCCTCGCCAGCACTAACGACGGTGCTGTACACACAGCATCCGCTGAGGTTCTGTTAGGTGTGAGGATGTTTCCCACCCAGGCCATGCTGACGGAGGCGCGCCTTCGCTTTGCCCTGAGAACTATCATGACAGCGCCCCCCGCCGTGCGCCTGCAGGCTGACTCGACTTGGGATGAGTCCCGGGGGTGGATGACCATACTAGAAAAAAGACGTTGACTGGGTCAAGTGTCATGCTTGAAAGTGCCCAGGACGACCTGCCAGATGGTGATTTTTTGCAGGCTTGTTTCGGCATGGCTCGAAGTGAACCCCATGCGTTCCTTGCTTCAGGTCACCACCGCCATCACGCATGCACGTCCTTACTGCCAGGACCTGGCTCATTCAACTGTTTGTAGAAAGAAGCTGCTCAAAATCGCCTCGGGCTCCCCGATTGGCGGTTTCGAAGGACCCGTGGGAACGCGCTTTCTCTGTTATCAGTGAGGGCTGGTGGTGGCCACGGCACAGCAGCTCCGGGCTCACGTGGGGAGGGCTCACAAATCTACTGATTCGCATTTAGCGCTTGCAACGGGATCGTGCAGCCAGATTTGTCTCTGAGATGTCGGAACAACCTTCAGGCGTGTGAGACGCCTGGGCAAGGCTCCTGCTCGCAGAAGATTATGGGAGCCTCCCCGCTTCGACAATCAGCACAGGAGGTGCAGACGGCGCGTGAGGCCGCCAAGCCGGAGACGACCATTAACTGTGCGAAAGGACGACTGGACCGGCATGCTAGCACTCCCTGACTTCACTGCTATGACCATCCTATAGCCCCTAAGCTTGCTCACTCGAGTAAGCAGGAAAAGGATCTAAGTATTGGCTGCGCCGCTAGCTCCACCCCCTCCAGCACCCGAAGACTCACCATGGACCCCGTATCAGGCTCCCTGTGAGGCCCGTGAATTTGATGTCGCGCTTGTTCTCGGGACAGGAGACCTGGGGACACCCAACACCGCACTGAAGAGCTCCTCTCTCGCTGTCCCCTCAATCTTCCTGTTCTTAGTACCGATGTGGTAGATCATCATATCCTCGGGGATCTCACGGCCACCGAAGAGGTGGCTCTACGGCCGAATATGCTGAGGTCTGGGAGGGTTGCAGCGGTCAGCGTGGGGCCCCCGTGCGAGCCATGATCGATGGCACGGCCCCGTCCTGATCCGAGTACCCAGCGATGCTCCCCACGCCCCCTTCAATCTGATCGGCACCTGTGGGGACTGGGGCACCTATCCAGACGCGAGAACATGTAACTCGAGCCATCATGGGACGCCCTGAGGAAAAGCGCACACATGATCCTGACTGAATGTCCGAGTGAATGGCTGATACCCGAGATCCGTGCCCCTGCCGCTCGACGGGGAGACTCTGAGCACCTAATGCAGCAGTGCGTTTCGGAGCAAGAGTTCTCAAGCCCACAGCGCTCTTGGGCGCGCACCTGCTGGCCGTGGACATCGAATTAGCAGCAGTGGCGGGGGGACATCCGCAACCACCCCCGCCCCCGATCCTGCCCTGGAAAGACCTTACCCGTGACAATTGTGCGGGGCACCGCTTGCGCCGAAGCCTGCCCGTCGGCGTCGTGCCGCACCAGTGCTGTCACCATGGTGCCAGGAGGCCAGAGATAGATAGAGAGAGAGAGAGAGATGGCCCGAAAGATGTGCTGGTGCTCCCACGTCCCCCCCGCCCCCTTGCCCTCCTGGTTCCTGGTACCTGTTGTTAGCACATAGCCATTTGGATCCAGAGACGGAGGAAGGATAGGCCGTAGGGACCCAGGCGGCAACTGGTCACCACCCAGCGGGGGTCCTTGCTATCACAGTGAGGCTGCTATGGACTGCACACCTCACACAGGGAGGGGGGCACGATGACCACACCGAGTGCCGACGAGGACTGCTTTCGACCCCTGTGAAGATTCAAAAATCCGTCCCCTCTCCATGGACTGCTGCTCGGAGTTGTTTGCCGTGCACACATCTCCAAGTCATCCAATGAAAGGCACTGTAGGGAAGGCTTACCGAGCCCACAGGGTTCCGCCAGGCGCGCCACCTTCTAGGCAACACCTACATTGTGAGTCGGAGCCTAGCGTAAGGGCCCGAACTGCGCCTCTGGCAATAAGTGTGAGGTCTCGACGGGGGGGAGGTCTACCCTTTGTGCACGTGTCGTTGTCTACCCTTGATCCGCCTTGGGTGTCCATCCACTCTGGGCTCCTGTTTGATAGCAGGACGACACCATGGCGTCGAGCAGTGCTTTGGACTTGATGGTCTGGTGCTGCCGCCTCCCTGTTCTTCACCCAGAAATCCTCCCCCCAGCTCTCCATATGCGCATCGGCCCTCCTGCGCAGCGACCGACCGACCGATCGACCGACCGAGGAGAAGGAAGGAGGGGGTGATGGAGGACGAGGAGGAGGAGGAGGAGGAGGAGGAGGAGGAGGGGGTTCCTGCCTCGTCCTACTCCGCATCCACCCCCCTGTTCCCCCTCTTCTCCTCCCCCTCCTGCCCCCTCCTCTTCCCTCTCTCCTCTGCCCCCTCCCCCTTCCCCGAAGATGGCTGGGGAATGCCCCGCCACCCTCCGCGTAGAGTTTTCCACCTTCACACACACAGGGTCTTTCCTATGGTTTGTTATATCTGAATGTTTTCGGGTGTCTTGCGCCGCTACTTGTACTCCAGCTCCTGCTGCTGCTGTTCGTCCTCGTCCCCTATCGTTCCTCATGATTATCATGCTCCTCCTGCTCATGCTCCTGCTCATCCGCCACCTCCTCCTCCTCCTCCTCCTCCTCCTCCTCCTCCCTCCTCCTCCTCTCCTCCTCCCCCTTCTCCCTCCTACTCTCCTCCTCATCCTCCTCCTCCCCCTCCTCTCCTCCTCCTCCTCCTCCTCCTCCTCCTCCTCCTCCTCCTCCTCCTCCTCCTCCTCCTCCTCCTCCTCCTCCTCCTAGGTACGCAGCTCCCTTCACGATGGGGTCCTCTTTGGAGCTCCAGGTCCGCTACGAGACGCGTCCGCGGACAGAAAAGAGATCGACGCAGTGGGAAGAGGGATGGGCGCGAGGGTGGGATGTCAGATCTGGCGCGGGCGCACGTACAGCTAATCCGTATACGAAGGATGCGCGGTGAGGATGCAAGGGACTTGGAGGGCCACGTTCACTTTTTTGAGCGAGGCTGGCCAGCGAAAGCGGCCAAGGATGGACCGAGGAGGCAAGGATGCAAGGGTACCCTTTGGGAAGGTTGCCCATCCTTGTCCTCCCTTTCTACGCCATGCCGTGCCGTGCTCTACGGTGCATCGCGCACCCTCTCGCGATCACTGCCCTGCTCGACATCCGACTGTGCGAATAGAGAGGATAATATCTACGCCATAGTTAGACGAGCGCGTTCCCCTGCTCGCAAAGTAGCTGCTCGCGAATGGCCCGGATCCGCCGCAGGGGGACGCACGATACGGCACGCGGAGGAAGCCACAGACTCGTGCCGGGCACCTGCGAGCAGGCACTCGGCGAGCCGTGGAGCGCGTCCGGCGCATGGCATCATGCGTGGGAGCGAGGGGCAGGACGTCAGCTACGACGCGAGCGCACCCATAGGGGAACAAAAACTGACATAAACAAAAAAAGTCGGAGGTCCGCGCGGATTTCTCAGATCGGCGCTGGGGCCCCCCGGCGGCGCCTCCGGCGACGCCCCTGGCGCGCTCCGCGCGCCAGGGAAGGGGGTCCAGCGCCGATCCGAGAAATCCGCGCGGACCTCCGAGTTTTTATGCTTATGTCACTTTGTGTTCCCCTATACGACGCGAGCGCACCCAGCTGGCCTCTCGCCCCCTCCCCTCCTCAGCTACACGTAAGAGTGACCCTGGGTAAGAGTGACCTTTGGTGCGCGGCTGTTGGGGGGCCGCGGGGAGGCCAAATCCAGGCGCGCTAGCCGCTGCTACCGCTTCGCGTTCGGCCATCTGGGGGCCCATCCGTGCCCGCACCAAAGGTCACTCTTACGTCTAGTCGACCTCCTGCCGGCGGGCCGCCGAGGAGGGGGGCCGGCCTGGCGGGCCCGCGCGGCGTGCTCGGCGGGCTGGCAGGGGCCGCCCGCGGCGCCCTCGGGGTGCCGGGCGACGGAGCCATGGGCACCTCCCGGGTCGGGAGCGTCTCCTGCGGGCGCGGCAAGAAGAGCGGAGGTGGAGGGAGGGGAGGAGGAGGAGGGGGAGGAGGAGGAGGAGGAGGAGGAGGAGGAGGGGGAGGAGGAGGAGGAGGAGGAGGAGGAGGAGGAGGGGGAGGAGGAGGAGGAGAGCAGGAGGAGGAGGAGAGGAGGAGGAGGAGGAGGAGGAGGAGGAGGAGAAGGAGGAGGAGGAGGAGGAGGAGGAGAGGGAGGACAGCGGCGACGGCACACTGGGAAAGAGGGAGGGGGGGGCGAGGGCGAGGGAGCGGGGAGGGCGGGGAGGGGGGCGAGGGAGCAGGGAGGAGGAGGGAGAGGTAGGGCGAGGAAGAGGGGAGGGAGGGGAGGAGGACCAGAGGAGACACAAGATTTACCAACGATGGTGAAATGCCCCCACCCGCCCCAATCACCTCCTAATACGAACGCCCCCCATACGAGAAGCTTTGCTGGCTACAGGAAGCGCCTAAGCTTGGCTGCTCCCTGCCCCAGTTCAAGTTTCAAGTCTCCCATGATGTAGTCCTACGTTCGGTTTCCTATTCTACGTCGTTGAAGTCCGCGCGAGGGGGGGCCCAAACCACCTTTCTACAACGCCCAAGCCACGTGCTCTGAATTCCTGCGGGGCCGTGGGACACATGAAAATATATGAGACTCGCGCCCCCCAGATTGCGACCCCTCGTAAATTACACCATACCCGCGTCCCCCAAACGACGATCCCGCGAAAATTACAAACTGTTCGCGTTCCCGAGACCATCATCCCACGTAAAGTACGCAATGCTCGCGTCCGTGAGGCGACGATCGCTTGAAGATTACGCTGTCTTCCCCCGCCCCCGAGGCCACGACACTTTTTACAAATTCTACTATGTGCGCGTCCCTCCGAGGCCCGATCCGACGTAAATTATGCCATGCTCGCGTCATGTATGTGCGTGCGTGTGTTCGCATCCCCGAAGCCACGCCCTCTTGTAAAGTGCTTCGTGTTTGCGTCCCCGGAGCCATGATCGCTCGCAAACTGCCCCGTGTTCGCGCCTCCGATGCCACAAGCCCGTAGCGACTCTAAAGCCACGTGCCTGCGCAAAATGCGGGCGACTCGCGAGGAGGTGGAGGAGAAGGAGGAGAAGGAGGTAAATTATACACAGTTCGCGCCCCCGAGACCACGATGCCTTGCAAATCACACCTTACTCGCGTCCCGACGCCACAGTTTCTTGCAATTTGTATCATATGATCGTCCCCGAGGCTACGATCTCCAGCAAATGACGCCGCTTTCGCGTCCCCGAAGCCACGATAACTTGTACAATACATGATGTCCGTGTCCCTGAAGCCACGATACATTGGCAGTTACACTATAATCGCGTCCCTGAGGTTACGATCCCCTGCAAATTGCACCAGATTCGCGCGCCCGAAACCACAATCCGTCGGAAACTCAGTTTGCGGTTACGCGCTTTTGTTCAAGTTAAGGCACAATCACTCGTGAACTACACCGCACTCGCCTGTTCTTTCCCGTGTTTCTCAAATATTTTTTCAAGTTAGCCGCATCCTCGACGCCACAATCACTCGTGAACTACACCGCACTCGCGTCGCCGAGGCTGGGATCCATTGCACATTATACCATACTCGACCCACCGATGCCGCGACCCCTCGTAAAAATTGCGCCAGGAGGCCTACCCGGGCGGCCCCAAGGGAGGCCTCCCCGGGCGGCCTCCCCCAGACGGCCTCGGGAGGATCTGCAGGAACCTCTTTGGCAAAAGCCCGGGAGTTTGTCAGGTGCTAACAGGGACTGGGGGGACCCCTTCCCCCCGACGGGCCGAAGGGTCTTTCGTGCGCCACGCGCTCTTCACCGCGCTCTCCTGAGCGGCGGCGCGCGGTTCTCCTTCCCTCCTTTCCCTGTCAGCCCATGCCCAGCCTTACCCTGCCCAAAGCCGGGCCTGCTAGAGAAAACCAGGAATTCGTTCAGTTGGAATCCGAGCACGTATTCTGTAAAAATCAGGAGTTGTTCGGCAGAGACCCGGAAGTTGTCTTGGAGATCGCAGGTTTGCTGCACCTTCAGCTTAAAACTGCCAGCGACATATCCTCACCCTCCTGGCTCAGATGCCAGCGAAATATCCTCACCGCCCCAGCTTAAAGCTGCCACGAAAATCCAAAAACTGCCAACGAAATACCGTCGCCCCCCTTCCCCCCCCCACCTTAAAACAGGCAGCGACAGATCCTCACCCCCTCGGCATGAAATTGCCAGCGAGATCTCCCAACCCCATCTGCCTTAAAGCTGCCAGCAACAGATCCTCCCCCCCTGGCGTACAGCTTCCAGCGAGAAATCATCGCCCCTCCAGCTCGAAAGCTGCCAGCGAAGCAGACCCACCCCCATTGGCGGACAGCTGCCAGGCTTAGAGCTGTCGGTGCGAGATCCGCTGCCCCCCTTTGTGGGGCCATCAGGCCGAGCAGGCTACGATTGCGTTCACGATCGTCGCTCCATCCCAGCTCATCTGGGAGGCCTAGAAATGGGCACCAACACCAACACAGGGGGCCGCCTCCACATGGGAAAGAGGATTCTAGATCTCGGTGCTGGTGGCAATAGTTCGGTCACCTTGGAAGCCAGAATATGACCATCATCACCGAGATCGGCATCGTCTTCCCTCGGTGGAAGCACACCGCGGATCTTGGTGTTGGTGTCAACCTCTAGGCCTGCGATCATCGCTTGCGATCACGGTAGCCAGCAGGTTCGCAAAAAGCGAACCGTCGGAGTTCGAGCGATGTTTGTCACATTTTGGCAGTGCAATCGCAAGATCTTCGCCCTCACGTGAATTTCCGACATTATTTCACGACGGCGCCCTGACATCCCAAGATAGCTTTGGCATACCCCATTATAGAAGAGAGAGGGGACTTGCGGCAGCGGGCGAAACTCTTACTGATTGAAGCGCCCTCCATCCGTGTATCAGCATCAGCGTACTATTATTATTATTATCCTAAAATTCCAAGGAGTCCCGAGAGAGAGCCCCATGTTGAAAAGGAACCGCCCTCCAACAATGAAACTGTTGCACAAGCTTCAAATCATGTACGCAAAGTTGAAAACAACTATAGCAGTACCCCTATGCTAGAAGGGAACCGCCCTGAACCTCTGCAAGAGCTGAAGACTTGAAGACAAATTTGCGCGTGGCCACATCTTGAAGAAAAACCACTCCCCATCAGTGTAACCATTTAAGAATCCGGGCTTCCAGGTCATGAGCGGCGGTGCAAGACGTCTCAAGCGAAACGCTCGACCCGCTCTACCGACTCGTCTGGCGGCACGACGAGGCAGAATTCAAAACATGGTCGACCCACGAACCCGACAAGGAATTCAGATTCACGAGGCATGGCTACGTTTTCAAGACACCTGATTGGGCGAGAGGCAATTGCAATGTTGAAAGTATCGACCTCGATGTACCGTGCAAAGGATTGTCCTGTGCTGTGCCGTGTGGAAATTAGATGTGTCATGCCGCGGTGAACTGCGCTGTGCTCTGTAGTGTTGTGGATAAAGTCGCCCTTGGCATCCGAATCCTGACCGAAGTGATCTAGATCTTAAGCTCGAGCTGCCTGAGCGCATAATTAGCTGGCCCAGAGCTGGTTGCAGTCGAAATGTGTGCGACCCTCAAATTAGCTCGAGCGCAAAATCCGACTCGGTTCCGAAGCGGGACAAGACGACACGGAGCGCAGGGCTCATGGACGCGCCACGGAATGTGCCAGGAGCACACTCGGGGATCCGTCAGGGGACGTGCGAGGGGACGGGGCGAGGGACGCGCCACAGAACCTGCAGGGAAAGCGCCAGGGGACGAGCCAGGGAACGCAACAGAGGACGAGCCAGCGCCGAGGGGAGAGGTGCATACGCCGTCCCGCTCTGTGCCGTTAGGAACCCACGGGTTTTACGCGTGTCCCGCTCTGGGGCATCAATAGAACCCAAACGTTTCCACGCTCGTACCGCCTAGGGGGGTACGAACCCAAACGTTTCCACGCTTGTCCCGCCCAGGGGTGCTGGGAACCTACGTGTTTTCGCGATTGTCCCGCTCTGCGTCGTTAGGAACCATGTGTTCTCGCTTGTCCCGCTCTGGGGCGTTAGGGGACCCAAATGCTTTCACGCTTGTCACGTTCTGGGGCGTTAGGAACCCACGTAATTTCACACCGTTTCCGCGCTGGGGGCTGAGGGGTCCCACGTGTTTTCGCGTTTGTCCCGCTTGGGGGCGTCAGGAACCCAGTGTTTTCACGTTTGTCCCACTCGTGGGGGTTAGGAACCACGTGTTCTCACGCTTGCCATGCTCTGGGACGGTAGGAACCCACGTGTATTCGCGCTTGTCCCGCTTTGAGGCGCTCTTAGGGCAATATGTAGGACTACGCATAAAACGCAAAGAATTCGAGCCCCAAGAGACGAGCAATGTACGGGACAAATAAGCATTTCGCTCGGGAAGTCCTCACAAGCGTTTCGCTCCAGGCATCCGCAACGAACGAGAAATGTTCACTGCACCATGTGCTTTGCCGATCAGAATTTCAAAAACCAGTGTTTCGCTTGGGGCGTCCTCAACGTTTGATACGCCAGCCCATTTCGACCTTGCTATTTTTCAACAAAAACCACGAGACGATGTTCTCCAAACAGGCTTGCCCGATGGAGTCCTAGCTCATCATAAGTAATTGGTCTTTAGGACCCCTCCTACACCCCTTTTTCCAATGCCCCCCTCCCCTTTCCAATGGCACCCCCCCTTTCCAACACCACTTGCTTGCTTGCTCTTGCGTGCTTGCTCTCGCTTGCTTGCTCTTGCTTGCCCTTGCTCGCTTGCACTTGATCGCTGGCTCTTGCTTGCTTGTTATTGCTCGCTTGCGCTTGCTTGCTTCCGCTTGCTTGCTTGCGCTTGCTTGATGTTGCTCCTCCCGTTCTCCTCCTGTCCTGCTCCCGTCTTCCTTTGATCCTCCTCCCATCCTCCTCTCGTCCTCTTCATGTCCTCCATCTATTTGAGGTCAACGCTGGCTTATATTAGATATCCCCCCTGGGTGGTCCGGACACATAAAAACACATGGGTCCCTTTCGCCCCTGAGCGGAACAAGCGTGAAAACACATGTGTGTCTCTGTCGCGCCACAGCGGAAAAAGTGTTAAAACACGTGGGTCCCTTTCGACCCAGCGCGGAACCAGCGTGAAAACGCGTGGGTCCCTTTCGCCCCTGAGCGGAACAAGCGTGAAAGCACGTGTGTCTCTGTCGCGCCACAGCAGAAAAAATGTGAAAACACGTGTGTCCCTTGCGCCCCGGAGCAAAACAAGCAGGAAAACACGTGGGTCCCTTTCACGCCTGAGCGGAACAAGCGTGAAAGCACGTGGGTCCCTTTCGCCCCTGAGAGGAACAAGCGTGAAAACACGTGTGTCCATTTCGACCCAAAGCGGATCAAGCGTGAAAGCACGTGGGTCCCTTTCGACCCAGAGCGGAAGAAGAACACGCCTGAAAACACGTGCGTCCCTTTCGCCCCAGAGCGGAACAAGCATGGGAACACGTAGGTCCCTTCCGCCCCTGAGCGGAACAAGCGTGCAAACACGTGGGTCCCTTTCGCCCCAGAGCGGAACAAATGTGAAAACACAGGGATTCAGCTCGGGGTAACCATGTTAGATACCCAATCTGGGTGGCCTGGACACGTAAAAACAGGTGTTTCTAGCGAGGGGTCTCCATTTCGGATACTCCTCTGGGTGGCCTGAGCATGTGAGAACATGTGGTTCCAGCGAGGGCCAATGGCAACCATCTTAGAAACCCCTCTGGGTGGCCTGGACACGTGAAATCACGTGGCTTCATCTGAATAAAGACGACTATGCTAGATACCCCTCTGGGCGACCTGGGCACGTGAAAACAAGCATTTTTCCTGAGACTTTCACTGAATTCTGGCCCCCGCTCGAGACATCCCCCAATTCTGCAAAACCAACAACTCGCCTGAGACATCCTCAACACATGTACATAAAACAACCGTTTCGCTAGGGCCATCCTCAACTCTGTATTTCGCCAGCCCTCTTCGACCCGCTTTTGATCGCAGAAAAAATTCGCCGGCCTCCTCCAAGTCGAGGCGGGGGGTAAAACCTCTAAAAGAGAACCCTGGGCCCAAGCCCTGTCCGGGAAAACGATACCCCCTGGAGGCCCCAAAATGCCAGGCGAGATAAGGCCACTTGAACCGGTGTGCGTGTCCGCTCTCTCGTCCGACCTCCTCCTCCTCCTCCTCCGCCCCCTCGGGACGCAGCCAGGGGGCCCAGTCCTCGTCCCCGTCGCTGTCCGGCCACGGGTCGACCAGCGAAAGTCGGCCATTGGTGGCCATGGTCGGAACCCTCGTCCGCGCCTCCTGGCGGGGGCACGAAGAGGAGGGAAGGAGCCTTTCCCTCCACCAACTCAGCTGCCGCAGCCCGCCCCTGCATCCACGAGACGCGGCCCACGGTCGTGTCTTATCCGATCTCCACCCCGTGGACCTTGCTTGCCAGCCGTGGGGCCGCTGAAACCGCCGAACTTGTTGGACCTGTGGGGCCTGTAGGACCTAGGGTACCTGTGCGGCCTGCGGGACTTCTGGAGCCTGTGGGACGTGTGGGACCTGCGGGGCCTATGGGACCCTTGGAACTTGTGGGGCCTGTGGGCCCTGTGAGACTTGTGGGACTTGTGTGACTTGTGGGACTTGCTCGACCTGTGTGGCCTGTGGGGCCTTCGGGGCCTCTGGGACCTACGGGCCCTGAGAGACGTGTAGGACCTGAGGGGCCCCTGGGACTCGTTGAACCTGCGTGACCTGTAAGACTTGTGGAACTCGTGGAACCTGTACGATCTGCAGGACCTGTGCGACCTATCTGAAAGGCAAGTGAGACCTATGGGTCCTGGGAGACAAGTCCTACCTATGCGAATTGTGTGACCTGTGAAACTTGTGAGATCTGTGAGACCTGTGGGACCTGTGCGATTCGTGAAGAATTCGGGGCCGGAGAGATTTGTGGGACCTGTTGGGCTTGCTCGGCTTACGGGATGTGTGGGACATGTGTAACCTGTGCGCCCCGTGGGGCCTATGGGACGTGCGGGCCCAATGCTCGATACATCTGCACGATTCATTCACAAACGAGCCCCCCACTCGACACGTTTTCACGAGCTGCACCCAAGGGGCGTGTTAGTGCTGCGCATGCTAGAATTACGCCGATAAACAGCCGAGATTTAAAAACATCGCGCGGGAGCCCCAGGGAGCTGGCTCCCGCTCGAGAGTTCCTCGCGATTCACAGACGAGGCCCCCGCTTGAGACATCCTCACGATGAGCCCGCTTTCGGGAGCGGCCAAGAGGGGGTGTGCAAGAGGGGGGGGTGCAAATCATGACCGGCGGCATGTGCGCGGCCCAGCGGGGGAGGCCAGGGACGTAATGAAATAAGAAGAGGCGCCATGAGATCTGGGGAAATATCATGGCCCCCGCCATGATATCCACCCCCCCTAGTCATCACTCCCCTCTTTGCCGCCCCCGACGCTTGGTATGCTCAACATGATCGACCCACGAACCCAGAAAGGAACATAGAAATGCAAGGCATGGCAACGCTTCAAAGACACCTGAATTGGCGACGGGCACACGCAATGCTGAGTGTATCGATCTTGATGTACCGTGCCGAAGGCTGTGATGTGCTGCGCCGTGCTGAACTGCGATGTACCATGCCGCGGTTGTGCTCTATAGCGTTGTGGATCGAGTCCTCCGATGCATCCGAGGCCTGACCGAACTGATATGGATCTTGAGCTCGAGCTGCCTCAGCACATAGTAACTGCCCCAGAGCTAATTGACAGGGGACATGCTAGGATGACGCGCCGCGGAACGTCCCAAGAGACGCGCCAGGCGACATGTCAGGGGGCTTGCCATGGGGACGCACCGCGGGACGTGCCAAGGGAACGCGCTACGGAACGTGCCAATGGACGTGCCACGGGACATGCCAGGGGACGCGCCGCAAGACGTGCCAGGGGGACTCGCCACGGGACGCGCCACGGAACGTGCCAAAACACGTGCTAGGTTGCAATGCTGAGTGTATCGATCTTGATGTACCGTGACGAAGGCTGCGATGTGCTGCGCCGTGCTGAACTGCGATGTACCATGCCGCGATCGAGCTCTATAGTGGTGTGATCGAGTCCTCCGTTGCATCCGAGTCCTGACCGGAACTGATCTGGATCTTAAGCTCGAGCTGCCTCAGCAAACAGTAGAGCTGCCCCTGGGCAAATTGACAGGGGAACATACCAGGAGGACGCGCCGCGGAACGTGCCAAGGGACGCGCCTGGCGACGTGCCAGGGGACGTGCCACGGGGAGGCACCGCGGGACGTGCCAAGGGGACGCGCCACGGAACGTGCCAATGGACGTGCCACGGGACGTGCCAGGGGACGCGCCGCGCGACGTGCCAAGGAGGCCCGCCACGGGACGCACCACGGGACGCGCCACGGAACGCGCCAGGTTGCAATGCTGAGTGTGTCGATCTTGATGTACCGTGCCGAGGGCTGTGCTGTGCTGCGTCGTGCTGAATTGCGATGTGCCATGCCGCGGTTGTGCTCTAAGTGCTGTGGATCGAGTCCTCCTTTGCATCCGAGGCCTGACCGAACTGATATGGATCTTAAGCTCGAGCTGCCTGAGCACGGAGTAGCTGCCCCAGAGCTAATTGACAGGGGGACATGCTAGGATGACGCGCCGCAGAACGTCCCAAGAGACGCGCCAGGCGACATGCCAGGGGACTTGCCATGGGGACGCACCGCGAGACGTGCCAAGGGGACGCGCTACGTAACGTGTCAATGGACGTGCCACGGGACGTGCCAGGGGACCCATGTGTTTTCAGGCTTGCCCCGCCATGGGGCGTTAGGAACCCATGCGTGTTCACGTATCTCCCGCCATGGGGCGTTCGGAACCCATGTGTGTGTTCGCGCTTCTCCCGCCCTGGGACGTTAGCAACCCATGTGCTTTCGCGCTTCTCCCGCCCTGGGGCGTTAGGAGCCCATGTGTTTTCACGCTTCTCGAGCCGCCTGGGGCCTCCTGCGGGGCGGGGGGGAGCGAACTCCCCGGATACGGATCCCAATCCAGAGCATACGCAAAACAAGCATTTCATCACAAGTGTAACAAAGTGTCACACAAAACGTTTCGCTCGAGACGTCCTCAACCAATTCTGAAGAACAAGCGTCTCGCTGGGGACGCCCTCAAAAACATGATGGACCCACGAACCCGGAAAGGGATAAAGACATGTGCAGCATGGTCACGTTTTCACGATACCCAACTGGGCGACATCTCACGAAACATCCCACGAGACACCCCGCGAAACATCCCACGAGACACCTCACGAAACATTCCACGAGACACCTCACGAAACATTCCACGAGACACCCCGTGAAACATTCCACGAGACACCCCACGAACAGGCAACCACTCAACCAGACACGCCACGAAACATTCCACGGGGGTGCGACTGGGTGTGGTCGTGCTGGGGTGTGGTCGTGCTGGGGTGTGGTCGTGCTGGGGAGTGGTCGTGCTGGGGTGTGGTCGTGCTGGGGTGTGGTCGTGCTGGGGGGTGGTCGTGCTGGGGGGGTGGTCGTGCTGGGGGGTGGTCGTGCTGGGGGGTGGTCGTGCTGGGGCGTGGTCGTGCCACCCCGCGAAACATCCCACGAGACACCTCACGAAACATTCCACGAGACACCTCACGAAACATTCCACGAGACACCCCGTGAAACATTCCACGAGACACCCCACGAACAGGCAACCACTCAACCAGACACGCCACGAAACATTCCACGGGGGTGCGACTGGGTGTGGTCGTGCTGGGGTGTGGTCGTGCGTGCTGGGGTGTGGTCGTGCTGGGGAGTGGTCGTGCTGGGGTGTGGTCGTGCTGGGGGTGGTCGTGCTGGGGGGTGGTCGTGCTGGGGGGGTGGTCGTGCTGGGGGGTGGTCGTGCTGGGGCGTGGTCGTGCTGGGGCGTGGTCGTGCTGGGGCGTGGTCGTGCTGGGGTGTGGTCGTGCTGTGGTGAGGTCGTGCTGGGGTGTGGTCGTGCTGGGGTGTGGTCTTGCTGGGGTAGGGTCGTGCTGGGGTCGGGTCGTGCTGGGGTGTGGTCGTGCTGGGGTATGGTCGTGCTGGGGTGGGGTCGTGCTGGGGTGGGGTCGTGCTGGGGTCTGGTCGTGCTGGGGTGTGGTCGTGCTGGGGTATGGTCGTGCTAGGGTGGGGTCGTGCATTTCGCTCGAGACATCCTGCCAAAATTCCAGGAAATCGTACAAAAACAAACAAATTAGTCGAGAAACATCATCGAAATTCCTTCGCGCGGGGCGCTTTTCCGCGTCGCGGTCGGCTCTGCAAAACAAGCGTTTCGCTCGAGACATCCTCGGCAAACTCTGCGGAGCAAGCGTTTCGCTCGAGACATCCTCAACACACGAAAAAGTGTCCCGCACCCTGTGATTTATCGATCGGGATTTCAAAAACATGATGGACCCACGAACCCGGAAAGGGATATAGACATGTGGAGCATGGACACGTTTTCATGATACCCAACTGGGCAACACCTCACGAAACATCCCACGAGACACCTCACGAAACAGCCCACGAGACACCTCACGAAACATTCCACGAGACACCTCACGAAACATTTCACGAGACACCCCGCGAAACATTCCACGAGACACCCCACGAAACATTCCACGACGACAGGCAACCACTCAACCAAGGCGGTGTGGTCGTGCTGGGGAGTGGTCGTGCTGGGGTGTGGTCGTGCTGGGGGGTGGTCGTGCTGGGGGGTGGTCGTGCTGGGGGGGTGGTCGTGCTGGGGGGGGCGTGCTGGGGCTGGTCGTGTGGGGCGTTGGTCGTGCTCGGGGCCGTGTCCGTGCTGGGGCGTGGTCGTGCTGGGGCGTGGTCGTGCTGGGGTGTGGTCGTGCTGGGGTAAGGTCGTGCTGGGGTGTGGTCGTGCTGGGGTGTGGTCTTGCTGGGGTGGGGTCGTGCTGGGGTGTGGTCATGCTGGGGTGGGGTCGTGCTGGGGTGTGGTCGTGCTGGGGCGTGGTCGTGCTAGGGTGGGGTCGTGCTGGGGTGGGGTCGTGCTGGGGAGTGGTCGTGCTGGGGTGTGGTCGTGCTGGGGTGTGGTCGTGCTGGGGCGTGGTCGTGCTGGGGTGGGGTCGTGCTGGGGTGGGGTCGTGCTGGGGTGGGTTCGTGCTGGGGTGCTCCGCACCCTGTGATTTATCGATCGGGTCGTGCTGGGGTGTGGTCGTGCTGGGATGTGGTCGTGCTGGGGTGTGGTCGTGCTGGGGTGTGGTCGTGCTGGGGTGTGGTCGTGCTAGGGAGTGGTCGTGCTGGGGTGTGGTCGTGCTGGGGGGTGGTCGTGCTGGGGGGTGGTCGTGTTGGGGGGGTGGTCGTGCTGGGGGGTGGTCGTGCTGGGGCGTGGTCGTGCTGGGGCGTGGTCGTGCTGGGGCGTGGTCGTGCTGGAGTGTGGTCGTGCTGTGGTGAGGTCGTGCTGGGGTGTGGTCGTGCTGGGGTGTGGTCTTGCTGGGGTAGGGTCGTGCTGGGGTCGGGTCGTGATGGGGTGTGGTCGTGCTGGGGTATGGTCGTGCTGGGGTGGGGTCGTGCTGGGGTGGGGTCGTGCTGGGGTCTGGTCGTGCTGGGGTGTGGTCGTGCTGGGGTATGGTCGTGCTAGGGTGGGGTCGTGCATTTCGCTCGAGACATCCTGCCCAAAATTCCAGGAAATCGTACAAAAACAAACGAATTAGTCGAGACATCATCGAAATTCCTTCGCGCGGGGCGCTTTTCCGCGTCGCAGTCGGCTCTGCAAAACCAGCGTTTCGCTTGAGACATCCTCAGCAAATTCTGAAAACAAGCGTTTCGCTCGAGACATCCTCAACTCTGCAAAACCAGCGTTTCGCTCGAGACATCCTCAAGAAATTCTGAAAAACAAGCGTTTCGCTCGAGACCTCCTCAAATTTTAATTCGCCGGCCTCCTTCGACCTCGTTATTTATCAGGGAAAAAA
>CAUYUJ010011623.1:11681-21968 GCA_963575745.1 Prorocentrum cordatum | reverse complement strand
GAGGATGAGGATGAGGATGAGGATGAGGATGAGGATGAGGATGAGGATGATGATGATGATGATGATGATGATGATGATGATGATGATGATGATGATGATGATGATGATGATGATGATGATGATGATGATGATTATGCTGGTGATGATGCTGACGATGATGCGGATGATGATGCTGATGCTGATGATCATGTTGAGGAGGAGGGGGAATCGGACAACGATGATGCTCGTGATGCTGATGCTGAGGAGGATGAGGATGAGGATGAGGATGGGGCTGATGCTGATGATGATGATGATGAGGAGGAGGAGGAGCAGGAGAATGAGAGAAGGGATTCTGATTCCACAATGAGAGCATCATACAACCTACGCGTAAACTGATGATTGTGATTATGCTGATGGTGATGCTGATGATACTGATGGTGGTGGTGGTGATGATGATACTGACGCCGCTGGTGACTACGAGAGGAGGAGGAGGAATAAGAGGACACACACTATACACATAATCTTCAACCTAGTAATACTACGAAGGACGACGACTAAGCATATTACTGATCCCACTGAAGCGAATATTACGCACACGACTAAGACGAATTCTCACGAACACGACACTGACGACTCACAAAGTAGTACTACGCAGGGGCATACTATCAATACAAATACGACTGCTGTTACTGGGCACACTGACACGAATACTATTGATACTACTAGTAGTATGAAGAGGAAGACGCATCCATGTAACATTAAGACGACGTATACGAATATTTCGACCAACACCGCTATACTGAATACTACTACTTGCTATGCTGATAGCGGTGATGCTACTAGTACTAGTAACCACATTACTATTCACACCTTTATTACTCATACCAATCACAATAACAGTACTGATACAGCATTATGTTACTTGTCAGTGTAGTTACCATTCGTATCACTAATCAACTAGTGCCAGCAACACTGATACTAACATTATTTTTAGACATTCGACTACTACTACTGATACTAATATTAGTTCGGCGACGACTGCTACAAGCAATACGCTCAACACAGGCACTAAACCCAACATCACGAAACATACTAAGCATACTATTAGCAATATCAAAGGAAGCGGATCAGAAGGAGGAGGAGGAGGCGGAGGAGGAGGAAAAGGAGGGGGGGATGATGGAGGAGGAGGAGGAGGAGGAGGAGGAGAGAAGGAAGAGGAGAAAGACGAGACAGTCAGGATGAGGAAAAGGAGGAGGAGGAGGACTGATAGCGGAGGAGTATGAGAGGAGGATGAGGAGGAGGCGGAGAGGAGGAGGAAGGAGGAGGAGGAGGAGAAGGAGGAGGAGGAGGAAGAGGAGATTGGGCAGAGGAGGAGGAGGAGGAGGAGGAGCAGGAGGAGGAGGAAGAGGGAGGAGGAGGGATGCGGAGATGAGGAGGGAGAGAGGAGGGAGGAAGGTGGAAGAGGAGGAGGGGATGGAGGAGAAAAGGAGGAGGAGGAGGAGGTAGGAGGAGGAGGAGGAACGAGGCGGAATCGCCGTCGGGAGTGCGCGGCGTCGGCAAGGGTGCTGTCCGCGGCTGCGGGAGGAAGAAGGTATGAGGAGGATAGGATTGACGGCAGGCCTGCAGCGGACTATGACAGACGGAGGAGGAGGGGGGTAGGAGGAGGAGGAGGAGAAGGAGGAGGAGAAGGAGGAGTTCCTCCTCCCTTCTGGACTTCCTTCCTCGCCAAGGTGGAGCCGAGGCCTGATGGTCACGCCGAGTGCGCCCGTTGCCCCCGCTGCCCCCGTGCGTGCGTGATCGACCACCGCCACCGCCGCCCTCGTCGTCGTCGTCGTCGTCGTCGTCGTTCTCGTCCTTTTACGAAGCAAGAGGAGAATGACGATGAAGATGATGATGATGAGGAGGAGGAGGAGGTCAGGTCAGGTCAGGTCAGGTCAGGTTAGGTCAGGTCAGGTCAGGTCAGGTCAGGTCGGGTCAGGCAGTCTTCGAAGGTTTCTCAGTGAGAAGACTGGCGGGGGTGTGAAGCATGCATCACTTCAGCCCAGGAGTAGGAGGAAGAGGAGGGGGGGAGGAGGAGGAGGAGGAGGAGGAGGTCGAGGAAGATGAGGTGGGAGAGGGTAATCCGAGAACGGGGAGGAGTGAACGGAACGGGGTGAGGCTCAGGCCATGTTTAGCTCCTAGTGGGTACGAGGACGGTGCAGGAGAGATTCAATACCAGGCGGTGCTTCCCCTAGGAGGGGCAGCAGCACAGTATCAGAAGCCGCAGCAGACATCCGGGTTTTGCACTGGCTCTTGCTTGCCTCTCACGCGCAGGGTTAGCATCCCAGGTTCACGCTTGGATCTGAGGATGCTGTGACGAGAGGCACTGCACGAGGGCCCTCAGCGTCGTGTGGGCTAACAGGCAGGCCTTTCACAAATTATGATAGGGCCGCGCGACAGAACCCAGTCCAGGCTACATGCCACACTTTCTCACACTCCGTCCCACAAGTACCATCCGTGGAACGAGTTGTGTGGCTAACTTGTGCGATCTCCTGATGCATATGCACATCCCGTCGATCTGGTTCTGCGCGACATTCTTTCGGATGCCGGATGCTAGCACTGGTAATGGCGGTGGAATGTTTATGACCAGGTAATGGCTGCACGCCCTAGTTTTTCCATGGAGGTTTTTGTGTAGTGTCACCTGGACGCCGCCTCTATACCGATCCGAATTTGTCAATCCAGCCGAACTTTGATGACCCACCATGCCCTACCAATCAAGGACGACGTCTTAAAAGTTGGGCAGGTACGGGTGATTGGCAGGGGCCCTTGGCTGGGCAGCGGTTCGCCGGGGTCGGAGCCCTGCCCTCCTCCCTCCTCTCTCCCCCCGCTTTTGCCCCTCCGTGTGCACCGCGTCGTCCTCCTCTTCGTCACCCCGCAGCAGCACGATGTGCGGATGGCGCAGGAGGGGGCGGCCCGTGGAGGTGGTGTCAAGGACCTGAAGCGATGGCTGAACGGCGAGAGGATAGAGAGCGAGCTCTCCGACGCGAAAGTCTATCCCTTCGAGAACAGGCCATCGCTTCTCCTCCCCTCCTTGTCCTGCTGCTGCTGCTGCTCCTCGCCGTCGTTGTCCTGCTCCTCTTTCTCTTCCTCCTGTGCTCACTCCGCACAGGAGTTCAGACTTGTTTTTTTCTCATGTGGCCGTCCAGTCGGAACGTCGTCCGTCGCACGCTTTGCGCTAGCGTCCGAGCGTGTGCCGTATTCCAGGGTCGTTGCGTTGGTTACATCGCTCGTGATGCCGCTCTCGCCCTGGTGCGTGCCGCACTTCTGTGTCCGACTTCTTCCTCGCTATTGCTGTTCCCCTCCTTTCAACCTTCTACTTCTCGGCCTCCTCGTCCTCGTCCTCCTTCTGTTTCCTCTTCCTCTCGCCGTCCTCCTCGTCCTCGTCCTCGTCCTCGTCCTCCACGTCCTCCTCGTCCTCGTCTTCCTCGTTCTTTTCCTTCTTTTTCCTCGTCCTCGTCCTCCTCGTCCTCGGCCTCCTCGTCCTCCTTCTTTTTTCCTCTTCCCCCAAGGCAGGATAACAAAGAGTGCGCCGATCGTGCAGCAGACGACGGGCCAACACTTGCCATCGCCATTTTGGAATCGTGGATAGCTAAGATGCTGGTTCTGTGGATATACGGATAACAAATGGGGGCGCTTAGCATTCCTTTTCATTTTCCTGCTGATGCTTCTTCTATTTCCCTCCTCCCCCTCATCTTCCCCCGGTCTCATCCATTCGGCCCTCGTGTTCTTCATCCCTTTTCTCTCCTACCCTCTTCAGCGTAATTACCCTCTTTCCTCCTTGTTCCCCGTTGTCCTCCTCCATCACGTGTCCTCCCCCCTCTCCTCCCTTGTCTTATCCTTTTCCCCTGCCCCGTCCCCTTCCTCTTCCCCGTCCCCCATCTCTTCCCTCTGCTCTCCTTGTCTTTTCCTCTCCTTCTCCTTCTCCCGTTCCCCTTCCTTTTCCTGCCCCTCGTCTCCCTCCTCTCCTGATTTTTCTCTGTTCCCCATCCTCCTCGCCTCCCTCCCGATCTCCCTTCCCCGTTCATCTCCTCTCCTCCCCTCCACAATTACACAATATGAATACTAGTTCCTCTCCTTTTTCCCTAGATGGCTTCCGGAAGATATCCGGCCCCGCTCCGAGTATTGTGTTTTTGCACAGGGTTCCCGGGTAACGGGTTTTCGCTTGGGTTTTGTTTCAGAATGTTGTTCACGCTGAAGCGTTGGCCCCATTTCTGCGCCTCTGTTTTTTTTTCAAATCGTGCTCCCGCTGCACCGCTGAAAATGCTCCCGAAAAAACTATTGGAAATGATTCCACATTCGGTGTCGATTCGTTGATTTTTTGGGCCACAGAAGCCCCCCACTTTGGGGCGCGGGAGCCCCGTCTCTGCTTTGAGAAGGCGATGTCAGAAGCAGAGCCAGCGGGTGCTGTCCATCAGCCCCGCCTTGTGTGGAGCTTTTCGGGAAGCCCAAAGGCCTAGACATGGAGCCGCAACTCCAGACTGGCCCAGACCGACCTCTCGAAGACGATCCACTTACCCTCCAAGGAACCCGGCGCCATGTCATAACATGCTGTGCGGTGTTGCGTTCTGCGCCGCTGTGCGATGCCATGCTTTGCGTCACAATGCTTTGTGATGCACTGCTTCACTGCACAATGCCACGCCATGCTATGGCATGCTGAGCTCCGTGGTACTCCTCAACGCCATGCCATGCCGCGATATACCGTGCGTCGCGTACCTTCTCGCGGTCATTGCCCTGCTCGACATCTGACTGTTCGAATAGAGAGGATATCTATGCCATGGTATGGGATGGACGGGAGGGGTAGGACGTCAGATATGACGCAAGCGCACCTGGCTTGCCCTCCTCCCTTTCCCCTCTCCCTCTTCTTCCCCTCCTCCCGCATCTCCCCGCGCCACTGTCGCCTCGCTACTGCTGCCCATCTCCCTGCGCCCGGCCCCCTTGGCAGTCGCCTGGACAGCTCGCGCAAGAGGAGGCAGGGCGACCTCATGCCGCGGGCGCCGCCCCGCGTCGCTCAGGAGGAGTGGGGGGGAAGACGAGCAACGGCAGCATCAGCAACAGCAAACATCGACGGAAGAGGAGGAGGAAGCGGAGGAGGAGGACGTGGCGGAGGAAGAGGAGGAGTCAGTGTCGGAGTCAAAGTCGGACTCGGACGATGAGGATGAGGATGAGGACGACGATGCTGATGCTGATGCTGATGCTGATGCTGTTGCTGCTGCTGCTGCTGCTGCTGCTGATGATGATGATGATGATGATGATGATGATGGGGATGATGATGGGGATTCTGATGACGCCGATTATGATGCTGATGAGGACGCTGATGGTGATGATGATGATGATGATGATGGTGATGATGATGATGATGATGATGATGATGATGATGATGATGATGATGATGATGCTGATGCTGATGATGATGATGATATGATGATGATGATGATGATGATGATGATGATGGTGGTGGTGGTGGTGGTGGTGATGATGATGATGATGATGATGATGATGATGATGATGATGATGATGATGCTGCTGCTGCTGATGATGATGATGATGATGCTGATGCTGATGATGATGATGATGATGATGATGATGATGATGATGAAGATGAAGAGTGAGAAAACGAATGAAAGAAGAGGAGGAGGAGGGCGAGGATGATGAGGAGAAGGATGAGGAGGAGGAAGAGGAGGAGGAGGAGGAGGAGGAGGAGGAGGAGGAGGAGGAGAAGGAGGCAACCTAGGTGCGCTAGCATCACATCTGACGTCCTACCCCTCTCTCCCATTCCTTCCTCGCACAGTCGGAAATGGACTGGCGCTGCAGCGGGAGCACGATGTAGAAGGGGTAGAGTGCGGGAGCAAGGCCAGGACCGAAAACGGGAATGAGGCCACCGCTGCAGCAGGAGCACGACTTTGGAAGGACCGCAGCACTGGAACGAGGCCAGCGCTACATCGACAGCGCTACTTGCTACTTGGAAGGAACGAACACTCCAGTGCTGCTGCGGGCTAACACGATTTGGAGTAACAGGAGGCGCGGGAACGAGGCCAGCGCTGTTACGGGAGCACGATTTCAAATGACCGAAACGCGGAAATGAGGTCGGCGTTGCATCGGGAGCACCACTTTGAAAGAACCGGACGACTGCATTGGAAAAATCACAGGAAAAAAAACAACTATTGAAATCTTGTACACAAAATAACAATACGCGGAGGACGGGACACTCTCCGGACAGAGTCAGGTGAGAGAGGAGAGTAGTGTACATAGTGTGTCATTGTAACGACAGGCTAGGCGTGCAGCGCGGTCCAATCTGCGGTTCGCGGCGCTACCGCGGCGCTCCGGCCGCCTGTCTGGGCGCCCGCAGCGGAAAACCGTCGGGACGGCTCATTTCTACTTGCCGAGCGCGTTCCACTTTCGCAGAGTGCATGCGTACATGCAAACGTTGGGAAACACATGTTTTATGAGGAAAATCCTGGAGGCCTCGCGCGGCGCGTAATAGTAGTCCACACGTCAGCTCCGTAAGCTATGGGTCGACGCTCGCGCGGCGATGCTCCGGGGTGAGTCCGACATAAGTCCGACGTCATTCCGACGTAGTCCGACGCGAACCCAACGTCAATCCGACGTGGACCCGACGTAAATCGGGTCTCAAGCTGCCGCGCGAGGCCTCCAGGATTTTCCGCATGGATGTCTGCCTCGATCCCCCGCGGCGGATCCAGGCCATTCGCGAGCAGGTACTCTGCGAGTCGTGGAGCGCTCAGGAGGGAAAAATACATACATACATACACAATTAATCGTCGAGTACCAGGAACATATGGGAAAATATGGGAAGTGGGGGGGAAGACAAAAACCCAGAACATGTAGGAAAATATGGGGGATATTTTTATTTCTGTATATTTATTTGTGTCCTGGGGCCCCTTCAAGCGCGCTCGTCTGCCTACAGCCAGCCCAGGCCGCAGGGGTGGCGCGCCCCTGGCCCTCCGAGCCGCGCCGGAAGCGGGGCCGCCCGGGAGGGGGGGGACGAGGGCCTCTGCCCTTCCCACCCGTTCCGATCCGCCTGGTCCTGGCATGGCTGGGAGGAGGAGGAGGAGGAGGAGGAGGAGGAGGAGGAGGGGGAGGAGGAGGAGGAGGAGGAGGAGGAGGAGGGGAGAGGAGGAGGAGGAGGAGCGGGAGGAAAAACGCCACAGGGAAACTAGGTCGGTCTAACGTAAAAGGAGGAGGAGAGGAGGAGGAGGGGAGGAGGAGGAGGAGAAGGAGAAGGAGGCGGTGGAGGAGGAGGAGGAGGAGGAGGAGGAGGAGGAGGAGGAGGAGGAGCAGCGCAAGCCCAAGGCGCACCAACGGGCTTGCAACGAGCTCTCCCTGCAGCAGTGCCCTCTCCACAGGTCCCTGGCCATGGCACGGCTCGGTCGGCGCCTTCTGAAGGCTGAGGCGCTCTGCCAAGCGGGCCACCCTCGTTCGGCGGCGAGCCCAGGGGGCGGGCCTCGTCAGAAGGCTCAGACGGCCCCTGGTCTTCTGAGAAGTTTGCCAGGCCCTCCCCGAAGACAGAGCCCTTCTCAGGAGGCGCGAGGGCTTCTGAGAAGCCCCGCCGCCTTCTGAGAAGGCCTCATCCTTCTCGCTTCTCCCCGGCTTATCCTCCTCCTCCTCCTCCTCCTCCTCCTCCTCCTCCTCCCCCTCCCCCTCCTCCTCCTTTCTCCGCCCCCTCCTCCTCCTTTCCCTCCTCTCCTCCTTCTCTCCTTCTCCTCCTCCTCCTCCTCCTCCTCCTCCTCCTCCCCCTCCCCCTCCTCCTCCTCCTTTCTGTAGGACAGAGAACATAGAGGAAGCGGATCGGATTGGCCAAGAGAAGAGAGGGCCGTGTCGCAGTGGGGGGCTCAGGACACAACGGGCGCCCGTGCTGATGCCATCGAGGCACTCGAGGCTTCCGAGAGGCAGTCCTGGCATGCTGATGGGGAGAAGGCAATTCAAGAATTCCAGCAGTATGAGGAGCCAGACGTGGATGATGATGGGCAGGAGAGGAGGACGAGCAGGAGCAGGGAGGGGGAAGTATGAGGATGACAATGAAGGACGAGGCGTAGGAGGGAGAAGGGATCAGCAAAGGAGCAGGGCCGGGAGGATGACAAGGAGCAGGAGGAGGAGGAGGAGGGAGCACAATGAGGAGGGATAATGCTGAGAAGGGGAGGATGACAAGAGGCAGGGGATAGGAGATCGGGCGAGGAAGAGCAGACGGAGGAGGAGGAGGAGGAGGAGGAGGAGTGAGTAAGCCCTCCCTCCAAGCTCCCTCTTCAGAGGCCCCTACAGCGGTTCATTTCCACTGATGGCACTGCCTCGTTGGAAGACACCCGTTTGAAGACCCCGAAGCATGCTAAAGCATTTGTCTCGGGACTCCAATGCCACGGATCAACCTGACTGTTGCGTCTTGCAGATCCTGAATCGTTCCAGAACGCCATTCTTAGGACTTCAACACAGAGAATCAACGTCACGGCTGCACCCGCATACTCCTTAATCCTTCCGAAACACCATTTCTGGTACGTTGATGATGGGAATCCGTGAAACGCTTGCAGATTTTTAAAACGAATGTGCGCGGCGCTAAGGCGAGGGCCACATGATGAAAAGGAACCGCCCTCAATCCGTGAAACTCTTGCACTTCTTTGAAACGAATGTGTGCCGCGCTAAGGCGAGAGCCACATTTTGAAAACCACCCGCCCTCTATCCGTGAAGCCCTTGCAATTCGTTGGAACGAATGTGCGTTGCGCTAATGCGAGAGCCACATTTTGAAAACGACCCGCCCTCAATCCATGAAGGTCTTGCAATTTTGAATCGGTTGTGTGCCGCGCTAAGGCGAGAGCCACAGAGCCACATTTTGAAAACCACCCGCCCTCCATCTCTGAAAATGTTGTCAATTTCTCAGCTTCAGAGTGAGGAAGTCTCAGGCGAGACGCCCGGCCAGCCCTAAAAACTGGCCTCGGGGTGCGTCAGGGAGAATTTATCTATAAGGAAAAGGAATGGAGGAGGAGGAGGAGGAGGAAGAGGAGCAGGAGGAGCAGGATGAGCAGCGCGCAGCGCCCGTGGAGGCGAGAAAGAGAAGGCAGCCGAAGTTCTACCGCGCGAAAATTACCTAGCTGAGGCGCCCTCTCTGCACTCACGGCCGTGACGGCCTCCCCATCATGCTTGTCCTTGCATTCTGCCCACTTCGTCGTCCTCCTTACCGCATTGCTTGTTTGTCGCGGACCGATTCCCCTGCTAATTCGACGTATTCAATCAGGTCCACCTCCTTCGCCTCTTCGCCATCTACCTCGCGCTGAGGCTGGTGGCTGCCTGGAACCCCATGGCTTGGTCTCCACAATGGATTTTTGTGGCTTCTCCTGTCCCACTGGCCCCGTCTACCCACTGTTTTCCCGGAGGCGTCCTGGATCCCTACTATTTGGTCACCTGCGGATCCGTATAACTTCCAGCCCGCCAGCTCTTTCGGTCGCCATTTTGTGCGGAGGCGTCTCGGATCCCCACAAGTTGGTCTCCCATGGGTCCATATGGCTTCCCCTTCCACTGGTTTTGTAGGTTACCCATGGTTGTCCACACACACACACGCAACACACAAACAACAACACAAGCACAAACAACAACACAAACATAAACACCAAAACAAAGACAAACACAAACACAAACACAAGCACACACACACACGCACCCACGCACGTACGCTCTTACGCACGCCCGCATACACACGCACACGCACACGAAAAAGGCGGTGGAAGAGCGGGAAAGACGAGCGCCCAGAACCTCGACCCGCGCCGGTGGGAAGGAACCCCGACATCGGCAACGGTGGGGAGCGCCGAGATCAGGCAGAGCAAGGAAAGCGCGGAATGAGGGGCGGCCCGGCAGGGCTCGGTGCGGCGCCCAGGGCAAAGAAGGAGCAGGGCATTGCGAAGTGGGGGAGCGGCGGGCCCAGGGCAGGCAGAACGAGGGGGGGAGGGGCGACGAACCCGAACGCCAGCCGGCGGCGGGCAGGAATGCCACGCCCAAGCACGCGCACTTGCGCACGCACACGCACACGCGCACGGACGCGCACACAAACACGCACGCGCACACACACACACACGCACACGCACGTGCACACGCACACGCACACGCACACGCACACGTACACGCACACGCAAACGCAAACGCAAACGCAAACGCACACGCACACGCACACGCACACGCATACGAACACGCACAGGCACACGCACACGCAAACGCAAACGCACACGCGCGCGGACACGCACGCACAAACGCACACGCACACGCACACGCGCA
>CAUYUJ010011623.1:0-11581 GCA_963575745.1 Prorocentrum cordatum | reverse complement strand
ACGCACACGCACACGCACATGCACATGCACATGCACATGCACATGCACATGCACATGCACATGCACATGCACATGCACATGCACATGCACATGCACACGCACACGCACACGCACGCGCGCACGCACATGCACACGCGCTCGGTTACGCACACGCACGCGCACACGCACACGCACACAACCATAACCAGGGCCACAAGCACAACCATAATCGCAATCACAAACACGAACACACATACAAACGCCAACACAAACACGCGCACACACAAGCACACACACAAACACACACAGACACAACTATACAGACACACACGCACACACACACACACGCACACACGCACGCACGCACGCACGCACGTGCGCACGCGCGCCCACACGCCCACGTACCCACACACACCCACACACACACCCACACACCCACACACACACCCACACACCCTCACGCACCCACAAACTCATTCGCTCATGCACACACGCACGCACACGCACCCGCACACCCGAACGCGCACGCGCACGCGCACACACGCGCACACGCGCACGCGCGCACCCGCGCACACGCGCACACGAGCACTCGCGCACGCTCACACCCGCGCACGCGCGCTCACGCGCACACGGTCACGCACCCGCACACGCACACGCACACGCACACGCACACGCACGCGCACACGCACGCGCAGGCGCACGCACACGCACACGCACACGCACGCGCACACGCACACGCACACGCACACGCACACGCACACGCGCACGCGCACGCGCACACGCGCACGCGCACGCACAGCGCACGCACACGCACATGCACACGCGCGTGCGCATGGGGTGCCAAACGCATGGGGTTCCACGCGCATGAAGTTCCGCATCTGTTCTGTTGCATGAGTGAGCTGCTTGGGGTTTACGCGCTGGCATAATGCATTCGTGTCTCGCGAAAAGGATTCTGACGATGAGGTGAAGGAGGGGGAGGGACGCATGGGGTAAGAGGAGATGAAGCCCACCGCCCCACCAACGTTTCTTGAGCGCTCCCAGCGCGCAGGAGCTGCTGTCGAGAGGCGGCGGCGGGCATCGTTCACGCCGAGGCGCAAAAGCGTTTGGAGCTGTGAGTCGCGCGTCGGCGGGTGCGCGCCATGCAGTGAGCCGCTCGCCGCTTCGGAGGACGCCAATTGTAGACTGACGCCTGCGAGTCTTTCGTTGAACGAGTTTTTTGGATGCCCACAAACACCTTGATCTGCTTTAAGCGCTTTCCTACTTGAAGGGTCGGCGGTCTTCTGCTTTACCCGCGTCTTCACTGCGTTGACCGAATGCCAACTGACACTGTGCACATTCCCGCCTCACGTTTGCGCCCCAAGAAGTCCACGCGGACCCCCGAAAGTCAATGCTCACTGTTCCCTGAACAGCTTGTCTCTACAAGGGCGCCCTCGAGGGCGCGAAGTTATTCGCGTTTCGCGCTTCGCGGTTCGGCTCCGATTCCTCCTCATCCTCCTCTTCTCCCCTGGGAGGCGGCGCGAGAGCGCAACGTTGTTCGCACTTCGCGCTCCGCGCAGCGCGAAGCGCGACGTTGGGAACCCCTTGTCTCTAAGGGGTCTAGGTGTTACTTCCATACCGCCAGGGGAAGCGTGCCGGACCCCCGGGATGGGAGGCCCGTGGCCTCCCAGCATCGCCCCAGCTCCAGCGCCGGGCAAAGAGCATGCCCGGCCCCCGAGATCTGGGGCGCGTGGCT
Organism: Prorocentrum cordatum; assembly: GCA_963575745.1. Taxonomy (NCBI): domain Eukaryota; class Dinophyceae; order Prorocentrales; family Prorocentraceae; genus Prorocentrum; species Prorocentrum cordatum. The sequence continues at coordinate 9,870 of CAUYUJ010011623.1, read as the reverse complement.
TCCCCTCGCTGCCCCTCGTCGCTGCCCCTCGTCGCTGCCCCTCGTCGCTGCACGTGTTGGTGGGCCTGTTTGCCACCACCACCGCTAGAAGTTGGAGGGGGACGGGGTCCTCCTCCTCCTCCTCCTCCTCCTCCTCCTCCGCCTCCTCCGCCTCATCCTCCGCCTCCTCCTCCTCCTCCTCCATTTCCTCCTCGTCCTCCACCTCCTTCCCCCCTCCAACTTTTGGTGGTGGTGGTGGAAAACAGGCCCATCATGTGTCACTCAGTCTGGTGCCCGAGGCCGCGTGCGCGCCCCTTGCCTGCCGATTCTCGGCGGTCGGGCCCCTGGCCCTTCTCCTCCGCGGCCGCTCGCCGCTTTCCCGCCTTCCTCAGCCGTTCCGGCCCAGGTTCGGGCCTGCAGCCGTCTTCCGAGCGGCAGTCGCGGCTGCGGGTCTCTGCGGCTCGGTGCCCAGTCCGAGGGAACTCACTCATCCCTCCGCTTTCAGTCTACGGGCCCTTCGAGGCCTTCCCTTTCCAGCTCCAGCCGTGCTTCACCTTCACGGCAGGCGATGCCCATGGCGGCGGCGGTGCTGACGAAGGTTTCCCTGGCCCCCGGATGACGACGTGGGCATGTGCAACATGTGGCAGGAACGCCAACTGGACGTGCAGGATGGTGTGCACATGCGGCTGTCGCTTTCCTGCTGCTGTCGTTCGTCGTGCTCAAGATCGTGTTGCCACGGCGGATAGAACGCCCGCGCGTGATGAACCTCCACGCAGGCCGCGTGCTCCAGGCGCCGGTGGTCGAGATCCCCTTCAGCAGCATGTCGTCCGGGTACCTTTGGCGTCTTCGTCTGGATGGAATGTGGCGACTCGTCCACATATGGCGACCGACTGATCGAGATAACAGTCCAGGCTCATGGAGAGGATCAACCCGCCTGGAGTTGCCGTCCCTTGTTGCGCTAATCTTCCACGTGGCAGTGGTGAAGTTGCGGCCGATGCGTTGGAGCAGCACGTGGCGAAGGCGAAGAAGGCCTTCGTCGACACGAAGCCCCAACTCACCCAACACACTGGCAACGGTCACCGTCTCGCACGGTTCGACCTAAACAGCAGGGTCTGGAGCAACGCGTCGTCGAGCAGCTCGTTGTTATTCGCACCGGTCAAGAGCGGCTCGACCAGGCGCGTGCAAGTATTCACTTTGCCTGCGACAGGCCCTGCCGCCGTGCCTGTGCAACGCCGCTCCCCGTGAAGGAGACTGAATATAGGAACGGCGCAATACGAGCCGTCGCATGTGACATGTCGGATGGTGGTCACGCGCGGAAGCCGTCACATGCGACGCGTCGTGCGATGGTCACGCGCGGAAGGCGTCACGCGTGACATGTCGGATGTGGGTCGCGTGCGAACCGCGGCGCCTCCTTGGGTTTCGGCGCCCTGGTCGGCGCATCTTTGGTCTTCGGCGCCCTCCTGGTATGTGGCGCCCCTTTAATTTTGGATGTTCGTTTGGTTTTCGGCGCCCCTTTGATTTTCGGTGCCTTTTTGGTTTTCGGCGCTTCCTTGGTTTTCGGCGGCGTCCGTGTTGTAGGCTCCTCTTTAGTTTTCGGGTCCATTTCGGTTATCGTTTTTTTCGGCGTCCTCTTGGTTTTCGGCGCCCTTCTGGTTGCCGGCTCTTTGTGGTTCTCGGTGCCCCTTTGGTTTTTGGCGCCCTTTTGGTTTTCGGTGTTCCATTGGTTTTCTGCGATCTCGTTGGTATTTGGCGACCTGTTGGTTTTCGGCGCTCTTCTGGTTTTCTGGCGCCGCTTCTATGTTCTGCGCCCCCTCGGGTTTCGGCGCCCTTCTGGTTGTCGGCGCCCTTTGGTTTCGGCGCCTCCTTGAGTTTCGGCGCCCCTTTGGTTTTCGGCGCTCCATTGATTTTTGGCGCCTCGTGGGTTTTCGGTGACCTTCTGGTGTTTGCAGTTTTTTTGTTTTTGTTTTCGGCGCTCCTTTGGTTTGCAGTGTCCTTTTGTTTCTCTGCGCCCCCTTTGATTTTCAGCGCACCTTTGCTTTTCGGCGCCCTTTTGGCGTTCGGCGCTCTTTCGGTTTTCGGTGCCCCCGTGGCCCCCTTTTGATTGTCGGCGCTCCTTCGGTTTTTGGCGTCTACTGGTTTTGGGTGCCATTTCGGGTGTCGGCGTTTTTTGTTTTATTTTGTTTGGGGGGGGCTTCATTTGTTTTCGGCGCCCTTGGTGCTTTCAGAGCCTCTTTATGTTTTGGGCTCTCTTTGGGTTTTCGGCGCTCGTTAGGTTTTCGGCGCTCGTGTGGTTTTCGGCGCCCCCGCGGTTGTCGGCGCCTTCTTTGTTCCCAACCATCCTGTGGTGTTGGGTCCTCGTTTTGAAGAAACGGTGCCCCGCGTCTCTCCTTCCTCCTCCCCCTCCTCCCTCCTCTCCCTCTTTGCCTCTGCTCTCGGCATACCTCTCACACGTTTCGTAGCCCCATAGGGAGCTCCACCGAAGGCCCCAGTCGTTGCTCTCGAATGCGTTTCCCCCACCCTGGGCAGCGTTTCGTGGCCCCATAGGGAGCTCCACCGAAGGCCCCAGTGGCTGCTCTCGCATGCGTTTCTCCCACCCTGGGCAGCGTTTCGTGGCCCCATAGGGAGCTCCACCGAAGGCCCCAGTGGTTGCTCTCGCATGCGTTTCCCCTACCCTGGGCAGCGCTTCGTGGGGAGCTCCACCGAAGGCCCCAGTGGCTGCTCTCGCATACGTTTCCACCACCCTGGGCAGCGTTTCGTGGCCCCATAGGGAGCTCCACCGAAGGCCCCAGTGGTTGCTCTCGAATGCGTTTCCCCCACCCTGGGCGGCGCTTCGTGGCCCCATGGGGAGCCCCACCGAAGGCCCCAGTGGCTGCTCTCGCATGCGTTTCCCCCATCCTGGGCAGCGTTTCGTGGCCCCATAGGGAGCTCCACCGAAGGCCCCAGTGGCTGCTCTCGCATGCGTTTCCCCCACCCTGGGCAGCGTTTCGTGGCCCCGCCCCATAGGGAGCTCCACCGAAGGCCCCAGTGGCTGCTCTCGCATTCGTTTCTCCCACCCTGGGCAGCGTTTCGTGGCCCCATAGGGAGCTCCACCGAAGGCCCCAGTGGTTGCTCTCGCATGCGTTTCCCCTTCTCTGGGCAGCGTGTCGTGGCCCATAGGGAGCTCCACCGAAGGCCCCAGTGGTTGCTCTCGCATGCGTTTCCCCCACCCTGGGCAGCATTTCGTGGCCGCATAGGGAGCTCCACCGAAGGCCCCAGTGGCTGCTCTCGCATGCGTTTCCCCCACCCTGGGCAGCGCTTCGTGGCCCCATAGGGAGCCCCACCGAAGGCCTCCAGTGGCTGCTCTCGCATGCGTTTCCCCCCCCACCCTGGGCAGCGCTTCGTGGCCCATAGGGAGCTCCACCGAAGGCCCCAGTGGTTGCTCTCGCATGCGTTCCTCCGCCCTGGGCAGCGTTTCGTGGCCCCATAGGGATCTCCACCAAATGCCCCGGTGGCTGCTCTCGCATGCGTTTCCCCCACCCTGGGCAGCGTTTCGTGGCCCCATAGGGAGCTCCACCGGAGGCCCCAGTGGTTGCTCTCGCATGCGTTTCCCCCACCCTGGGCAACGCGTTCGTGGCCCCATAGGGAGCTCCACCGAAGGCCCCAGTGGTTGCTCTCGCATGCGTTTCCCCCACCCTGGGCAGCGTTTCGTGGCCATAGGGAGCTCCACCGAAGGCCCCAGTGGTTGCTCTCGCATGCGTTTCCCCCACCCTGGGCAGCGTTTCGTGGCCCCATAGGGAGCTCCACCGAAGGCCCCAGTGGTTGCTCTCGCATGCGTTTCCCCCACCCTGGGCAGCGTTTCGTAGCCCCATAGGGAGCTCCACCGAAGGCCCCAGTGGTTGCTCTCGCATGCGTTTCCCCCACCATGGGTAGCGTTTCGTGGCCCCATAGGGAGCTCCACCGAAGAGCCCAGTGGCTACCCTCGCATGCGTTTCCCCCACCCTGGGCAGCGTTTCGTGGCCCACCGAAAGCCCCAGTTGTTGCTCTCGCATGCGTTTCCCCCGCCCTGGGCAGCGCTTCGTGGCCCCATAGGGAGCTCCACCGAAGGCCCCAGTGGCTGCGCTCGCGGCAGCGTTTCGTGGCCCCATAGGGAGCTCCACCGAAGGCCCCAGTGGCTGCTCTCGCATGCTTTTCCCCCACCCTGGGCAGCGTTTCGTGGCCCCATAGGGAGCTCCACCGAAGGGCCCCAGTGGTTGCTCTTGCATGCGTTTCCCCCATCCTGGACAGCGTTTCGTGGCCCCATAGAGAGCTCCACCGGAGGCCCCAGTGTTGCTCTCGCATGCGTTCCCTTCACACTTGGGTAGCGTTTCGTGGCCCCATAGGGAGCTCCACCGAAGGCCCCAGTGGTTGCTCTCGCATGCGTTTCCCCCCACCCTGGGCAGCGTTTCGTGGCCCCATAGGGAGCTCCACCGAAGGCCCCAGTGGCTGCTCTCGCATGCAGTTCCCCCACCCAGGGCAGCGTTTCGTGGCCCCATAGGGAGCTCCACCGAAGGCCCCAGTCCAGGGCAGGGTTTCGTGGCCCCATAGAGAGCTCCACCGGAGGCCCCAGTGGCGCAGTTCGCATGCGGTTCCCCCGGCCTGGGCAGCGCTTCGTGGCCCCATAAGGAGCCCCACCGAAGGCCCCAGTGGCTGCTCTCGCATGCGCTTCCCCCGCCCTGGGCAGCGTTTCGTGGCCCCATAGGGAGCTCCACCGAAGGCCCCAGTGGCTGCTCTCGCATGCGTTTCCCCCACCCAAGGCAGCGTTTCGTGGCCCCATAGGGAGCCCCACCGAAAGCGGCACCCACAACGAGTTACGAACAATCGCTTATGGTTGGGTCCTTCGCCAGGAAATGTTTTTCCCGGTTCTCTGTTGTTTTTCGGCGCTCTTTTCTTGTTTTCGGCGCTCTTTGGGTCTTCGGCGCCCCTTTGGTTTCGGTGTCCCGTTGAATGTCGACGATTGCGTTCGGCGCCCCTTCGGCATTCGGCGCTTCCGCCACCTTTGGTTTTCGGCGCTCCCGTTGGTTTCTTCGCCCGTTTGGTTTTCGGTGCTCTTTTGGGTTTCGGCGCCATTGTTGGTTCGCGGCGCACTTTGGCATTCGGCGCCTTTTTATGCTCGGCGCCATGTTGGTTCTCGGCGCCCCTATGGTTTTCGGCGCTTTTTTAGTTTTGGCCGCTCCTTTCGTTTCGGCGCTCCTTTGGATTTCTGCGAGCCCTGTGAGTCTGGCGACCTGTTGGTTTGCGGCGCCCGATTGGGGTCGGGCGCTTCTTTGGTCTTCGGCGGCCTCTTGGTTTGCGGCGCCCTCTTGGTTTTCGGCGTCCGTTTGGTTTTCGGCGCTCTTTCTGGTGGCGCCCCTGTGTTTTTTGGCGCTCGTTCGGTTTCGGCGCGTCGCTGGTCTTCGGCGCCCATCGGGTTGTCGGTGCCTTTCAGGGGGGCGGGGGGCTTCCGAGGGGCGAGAAAAAAAAAGAGCGGGTGGGGCAGGCAGGGGAGGTCCAGTGGGGAAGAGTTGCTCGACCGAGCGCGAAGGGGGGATGGGGCGGGGCAACTTCCGAGCAGTTCGAACACAGTAGTACTGAGGGGCGGCGGCATTCCGGCGAAGGGGGGCCGGCGGGAGGAGGGGGTAGCTGGGCCCGCCCCCCCCATTCCGACAGGGACGGGGGGCGCAGCTTCTGGCGCGCGAAGGGGGGGGGGCGGCGGGGCAACTTCCGAGCGGTGGAGAAAAGGAGGGGGCGGCCTGCGGCGGGGAAGGCCCAAGGGGGGGGGGGTCGCCTAGCCCTCCCGCTTTGGAAATGGTGAATGGGGGGGCAGGGTAGTTTCCGGAACGCGGGCGGGCAACAAACGGCAAGGGGGGGGGGGTCGGCAGGGAAGATCAAGGGGGGTGGTCGCCTAGCCCTCCCGCCTTTGGAAAGGGGGGGGTAGTTTCCGGACGCGGCGGGGGGCTTCAGTAGCTTCCGAGGGGCGGGCAAGAAACGACAGGAGGGGGGGTGGTCGGGCAGGGGGGGGTCGAGGGGTGGGGAGTTAAGGCCCCCCCCCCCCCTTGGGAATGCGTGACGGGCGCGCTCCCTCCGAGCCTTCCTCGGCCTCCCCAGCCACTTAGCTTGGCGCGAAGGAGGTGGACGTGCGATGTAAGCTACTCAGAATCAAAGCCCACGTCGTGGGCGACGTTTTGGCCGATTGCTTTCGAGAGGAGTTCGAGCGTTCGAACTTGGGTCCCAGGGCCAAGTTCTTGAAGTCGAGAGGGTGGCGTGCTTGGGCGGACGAGGAGCGCGATCCATCCCGGTGCCTGGGATGTTTTTGCCTGTCGACGATGGGCCCCGCCGCGAGACCCATGCTCGGTTGCTGAGATATGAATGGGGCGATGCGGCTGCCTTGGGCGTCTCCCGTAGGCGCACTCTGGTCCATTGTCGCCTGCAGCGAGGTCCTCATTGCGGCGGGGAGACCGTGGTGTCAGCCAGCTCCCGCAGGGGTGCAGCTTGTTTGTGTTCTGCTGCCGCGCTGCCGCCTCCGTCAGAGGTCGCCTCGGGCGCGTTTTTTGCTCTAAACGTTTTGCTTTGTTGCTTTGCTTTTTGTTCTAAACGTGTTCTGTTGCGTTGCTTTGCTTTTACGTGTCCTGTTTTTGGTTTGAGCGAATCTGGCGAACGACGCCCATCGGAGGTCGGAGCGATGCGTTCTGCTGTGTGTTCTGTTTCGGCGCCTGCGACGCATCGTGTTCTGCTTCTGTTGTGCTTGGATATCTCACTCCAGCTGGTGTTGTGGTCTGTTTTGTTGCGACTCGGGGTAATTCTTTCCCGCGCGATGCTTTTGAGAGTGCGCTCAGCGCGTGTTTGTTTTGTTTGTTTCCTTGCCGCTCCCCCCGCGCAGTCAGCCGCTGCTGGATGAGTGGGCCGGCCGGCTCGCGGCGCGTTCAGCTGCTAATTAGGCCGCTGTCGTGACCCGTAGCGCTTCTGACTCCGCTAGCGCCTTCGCTCGCGGACGCGACCGAAAAACAAGTGTTTGTTTTGTTGGTCGTTCTGCTCTTCCGTGCCCCCCGCACCCAGCGTGGGGATGGCTGCGCTGTCGCAGAGGCCTCGGGCCAAGGAGGCCGCAGCAGAGGCTGCGACGGCTTCTTCTCAGGAGGGGAAAAACACACGCAGACACAATTAATCGTCCACTCCCAGGAAAATATGGGAAAATCTGGGAAGTGGGGGGGAAGACAAAAACCCAGCACATACGCGAAAATAGGGGGGATCCTTTTGTTTGTGTGTATGCATTTGTGTGTCTCAGGGCCCCTCCATCTTCCCCAGCGAGCACGCAGCAGCCCGTCGCCCATCGGTTCGGCCCTCGGGTGGGCCGCTGCTCAAAAATGAAGCCTCTTCTCCCGCGCGTGCTCCGCGCACGGCGCGCCCCCCGCCAGACCCCCTCCCCCGCGCGCGCGTCCCGGTGGCCTCCTCCCTCGCTCCCTCCCTCCCTCCCTCCCTCCCTCCCTCCCTCCTCCTCCCTCCTCATCCACCTCCTCTCCCTCCTCCCTCCTCCCTCCTCCCTCCTCCCTCCTCCCTCCTCCCTCCTCCCTCCTCCCTCCTCGTGATCGAAAAGTGCCACGCTGTCATGGGGTCTTTCGCCGCGTGGGTGTCATCTCTATGCCCCGCTCGGCTTGCAGGACAGGCGTCGGTGTACGGTTGGCGACCTGCTGCCGCGCTCGCCGGCGCCCCCCCTGGCTTTTTTATCCGAGGGCCTCCCCGGGGGCAACGATGAGATCGGGGATGCGTAGTAATCGAGTTCGGCAAAAGTCGGGTATCGCGGATATTTTTTTGACGGGCCCGTTGTGAATTTTGACGGTCCAGTTTCCGTGCGATGTTTGGGGCGGTAATTTTCCGGTTGGGTGTCGTGATTTTCCTGAGCCCCGCCAGGCCAACCCGAGTTCCCGAACCCGAGTCTTGCGTCTTCCCGATAGGGGGGGGATTGGCGCCAGGGGGTGCGTATCGACCCCCAATCGCCCACTGATCGCCGAGAAGGGTCTGATAGCCGGGAACCTGCAGATTCGCCATCCGGCGGTGATCAATCGGCGACGCGTCGCGATTCCAGGTCGAAGTCTCCCCTAGAGCCAGTCCCCCCTTGATCCCACATCCCCGACGTCATGTTGTCTTTCTGGTGCTTGTTTTCCGCAAAACGTCGACCCCCACAGGTGTCGACCCATTCCCCGGTCGTTTCTGGACGGTCCCGAGGCCCGGTAAGGAGCCCGTCTGAGGCCGAAAGTAGTGTCAAGTCGGGCCTGTCCCTCTACAGGAGGAATATTCAAAAATAGGAAAAAATGTCTGGGGCATTTTTTTCAAAACATAGGAGTCCTCAAACATAGGAGTATACAACATATGTTGGAGCATTGTTTGAGCATTTGTTTTTTTTTCCGTCCAAGATCCGCCTGCGGGGGGGGGGACAGGCCCGACCCACAAAGCAGCGACAACCACCTTCCGTCGCACTTCTCTTCTTAGGAGCGAAAGAAGGACGTACATGTACTAGAACCCACGCTGGTTTCGAGAGCACGCACTGCACAAATGCTCGTATGACGCGGCTGGCCTCGCGAATCGAGGGGCCGTGCTCATGCACATAGCTGGGCGCGTACGTCCTTTGTGGGCTCCTTATCTTCATGACCCGAGGGGGTTTCGAGTAGGGGATCGATTACAGAATTGATTTACCTGATTTACCCCAAAATTGGTTTTCTCGTTGAATCTGACAAAAATATGCAAAAGTCTCAGTAACTTGCTGAACATTCTAGGTTTTCGTCGTAGATTCGATGGAGAATCAATTCTGGGGTAAATCAATTCTGTAGTCGATCCCCTACTCGAGGGTTGGGATCGTTGCCCCTCGCCTCCGGCTCCCGCCGCCGTCGAGGCCGCCGGAGCGCCGCCGAGGGCCTCCGGCCGCCGCGCCGCCCCCCGCGGCGGAGGCGCGGGGGCCCTGCCGGCTTTTCGCGCGGGGCGCCGCCCCCGGCGCCGCCCCCCCCCCGCGGGGGGGGGGGGGCGTCCTGCGGAGGCCCCGCGCCTCCCTGGCGGGAGAGGAGAAAGGCCCGCCCGCCCGGCCGGCGCGCTCCGTCCTCCCTCCCTCCCTTCCTCCTCCTCCTCCGCCTCCTCCTCCTCCTCCGCCTCCGCCTCCGCCTCCTCCTCCCTCCTCCTCCTCCTCTTCCTCCTCCTCCTTCCTCTCCTCCTCCTCCTTCCTCCTCCTCCTCCTCCTCCTCCTCCTCCTCTCCCGAGGTGGGGTCCGAGTAGGTGGGGTCGGAGGATCTCGCCGCATCGCCGACGCACCGGCGATGCGGCTGGGTGTGGAGCCCACGCTTCCCCACGCCGACGTCGCCGACGCATCGCCGACGCATCGCCGATGCATCGCCGGTGCGTCGGCGATGCGGCGCAATCCTCCGACCCCGTCTGTTCGTACTCCATCTAGGGTTAAGTCGGGCCTGTCCCCCTACAGGGGGATTTTCGACGAAAAATAAAAAAATGCCCTCAAAAAAGTCAAAAGTAGTCCAAACATAGTCTGGGGACTTTGAGTATCTTTTGAGCTTTTGGGGTTATTTTTGGGGTATTTTTTATTTTTCGTCGAACATCCCCCTGTAGGGGGACAAGCCCGACATAAATCTGGGAGGCCTTTGGTGCCTCGTCTGACCTCTGCAAGGCTCGCCCGCCCAGGCGCACCGCCAGCCACGAGGGCCGGGGCCTCGGGGCCACCCTGGGGGGCCCGAGGTGGCCCAGGGCTGGTTCTGGCCAGGAGGAGGAGGAGGAGGAGGAGGAGGAGGAGGAGGAGGAGGAGGAGGAGGAGGAGGAGAGACGATGAGGAGGAGGAGGAGGAGGAGGAGACGGAGGAGGAAGAGGAGGAGGAGGAGGAGAAGGAGGAGGAGGAGGAGGAGGAGG
>CAUYUJ010011622.1:0-17500 GCA_963575745.1 Prorocentrum cordatum | reverse complement strand
GACAATTCGCTCTTATCTGCTCGAATGTCCGTCAACGTGTATTTCCCAAACCCGCGATACCCGCCCTCTTTATCTTCGATCATGCCCCTTTGGGGGGTATATCGTTCTTCCCTGCAGGCCGGGCCCTGGCAAGCGGCGGGGCGGCCGCGGACCGTCGGCCTGGCCAGCGGCATCGCTGATCGGCGGCAGCCTGACCCCAAGAGGGACGGGCATGGGACCGACCACGGCGACGACGACGACGACAACGACGAGCGAAAGCGAGAGCGAAAACGAGAGCGACAGCCAGGCCACGCAGGGCAGGAAGGGGGCCACGAAGGGCGACAGCGGGACCACGAAAGGCATGCGCATGGAGCAGGGCGCGAACGAGCGGGGGCCACGAAGAGCATAGAATGCGGGGTCAGAGGGCAACGACGGAGCCACTGAGGGTAGCAACGGGGCCACGTAGGGCAGCGAGGGGGCCGCGAGGGCGACAGCGGGGCCACGAAACGCATGCGGATTGGGCCACGACGGGCGCGAACGAGCGGGGGTCACGAAGGGCATGCATATATGGGGCCACGAAGGGCTGCAACGGGGCCACGAAGGGCTGCAACGGCGCCATGAAAGGCAGCGAGGGGGCCACGAAGGGCTGCAACGAGGCCACGAAGGGCAGCGAGGGGGCCACGAAGGGCTGCAACGGGACCACGAAGTGCAGCGAGGGGGCCACGAAGGGGTGCGACGGGGCCACGAAGGGCAGCGAGGGGAGCACGAAGGGCTGAAGCGGGGCAATGAAGGGCAGTGAGGGGGCCACGAAGGGCAGTGATGGGGGCCACGAAGGCAGCGAGGGGGCAACAAAGGGCTGCAAGGGGGCCGCGAAAGGCAGCGAGGGGGCCACGAGGAGCTGCAACGGGGCCACGCAGGGCTGCGGCGGGGGGCAGCGAGATCCCCATTCTTGAATAAGCGTGAGAGCGACTCCTGGGTGCCTGCGTGTCGGGAGCGCGGCGCTTCAGTACATTGCGGGAGATTTCCACGCAGGAACGCGACTCTTGAATACCTGGCAGGCGAATCTCCAGCGAGAGCGCGACTCCAGAGCGCCGAGAGATCGATCCCTTAAGTAAGTGTAGGGAAGTCCCGAGCGAGAGCGCGATCGATTTTCCCTGCTTAAAAAAGCAGGGTGCGAAAACCTGGAGGAAGCACTTCAATATGAAAAAGTAATGGCTACAGGAGAGGGGGGGCAACAATACATATTCTTCAGTCGTGAAAGTTCAATAACAACAAGGATAGGGACGTTCATGGACGGCCTTGGTGAGGGCGACGGCCGGACCTTGGCGCCCTTCCCCGGGGCGACCCCCCAAACAACAACGATAACAACAACAACAACAACAACAACAACAACAACAACCACAACCACAACCACAACAACAACAACAACAACAACACCAACACCAACACCAACACCAACACCAACACCAACAACAACAACAACAACAACAACAACAACAACAACAATAACAACAAAAACAACGGTCCGGTTCACATGAAAACCCTCTCGCTGTCCCCAGGCAGCATGAAGACTCGATCTCCTGACTTGCATGTGCGCGCCAGAGAGGCGGGCTTTCTTTGGCAAGGATTCCTTACTAAGGGATCCTTACTAAGGATTTCTTAGTACGAACTCGAATAAGAATTCCTCAGCACGGTCTCTTAATATGATTCATCAGGACTCCTTACGAATGACTCCATAGTAAGGATTCATGACTAAGCAGTCCTTACTGAGACTTCCTTAGTAGGGATTCTTGAGCGAAGATTCATTACTAAGAATTCCGTAGTAAGGATTCCTTCGTAAGTATTCCTTTCTATATTCACGAATACAGATTCCCAAACAAAGATTCCTTAATACAGATGCCGTAATAAAACATTCCGTGGCAAATATTCCTTCATACATATTCCTTATGGAGTGTTCCGTACTAAGGATTCTGCATCAAGGATGTTTTTAATCATTTCACGCACTACGGATTTCTGAAAAAGAACTCCGCAGAAAGGATCCCGTAGTAAGGATTCCTTTTACATCATAAAGGGCTCGTTATGAAGGGTTCCTAAATAAAGATTCCTTCTTGAGGATTCCTTCGTAAACATTCATTACTGAGGATTCCTTCATACGGATTCTGCAGTAAGGGTTCCTTACGAAAGACTCCATCATAAGGATTCGTTATCGAGGATTCATTATAAAGCATTCCTTACTGTGGATTCTTTACAAAGAATTCCCCACTAAGGGTTCCGTACTCAGGAGCTCGTGCAAAGAATTCCTTGTTGAGGATTGACCCTTGGCGGGGAGTCTGCGAACGTGCGTACGTGAGACGTGTGGGTGGCACTCGTGCTCCTGTGAGAATGTATGCGCGCGCGTACTATGGCCGCTGCTGATCAGACAGGCGCCCCGCCCCGGGGAAGCGCCGCGAGCGCCCTCGATCGCTGCAACTTTCCGGGTTCTTTAAGGGGACAACAAACCTACCTCGCTTTTGACCACCCTCGCTTCCAAGAGATACCAAACGATGCCAAACTACGGCCTGTACTGGTCAGGCCGCTTGACGAGGAGGCGCGTGGTATGACTTGGTTTTGCCTGGAAGCGAAAGTGGGGTAGGTAATTCACGCTCTGATTCTTGTCTTCCCCCCCACTTCCCATATGTTTGCCCAGATTTTCTGGGGGATCGACGATTCATTGTGCCTGTGTGCTTTTTCCCCTCCTGAGGGCTACCGCCCTGCACCGCCCGGAGCGCCCGGGGGGCACTCCGCCGGACGAGGGCCCTCTCCAGGCCCGCCGGCGGGCGGGCGCCGCCTCCGTGCCCCCGCCCGCCTCTCCGGCAGCCTGTGCTCCCCGGCGCCCGTGCCGCGCCCCCCTCTCGAGGGAGCTCTTCGGCGGCGCGGCGCGAGCGCGCCGGCGGGCGTCTGCCAAGCCCGCGCCGCTCGCCCCGCCGACCCCCCTGGACTTTTTTTAGCCCGAGCAGCTGTTTGACTTGATCCGCGGGCATGGCCTGGGAGGTCCGCCCCGGCAGTGGCGGCGTGCGCTCGAGCGGGTCCCTGGTGGGGGAGCTGCGCCTCGGCCGGCGCCCAGTGGATCCTGCTGGGCGTGTCTTCCACCACCACCACCACCACCAGAAGTTGGAGGGGGGGGGGGGGTCCTCCTTCCTCCTCCTCCTCCTCCTGCCTCCTCCTCCCCTCCCCTCCTCCTCCTCCTCCTCCTCCTCCTCCCTCCTCCTCCTCCTCCTCCTCCTGCCTCCTCCTCTCCTCCTCCTCCTCCTCCTCCTCCGCCTCCTTCCTCCTCCTCCTCCTCCTGCCTCCTCCTCCTCCTCCTTCCTCCTCCTCCTCCTCCTCCTCCTCCTCCTCCTCCTCCTCCCTCCTCCTCCTCCTTCTCTCCTCCTCCTACTCCTCCTCCTCCTCCTCCTCCTCCTCCTCCTCCTCCTCCTCCTCCTCCTCCTCTCGCTTCCTCCTCCTTCTCGTCGTCCTCCTCCTCCTCCTCCTCGCCCTCATCCTCCTCGCCCTCCTCCTTCTTCCCCCCTCCAACTTCTGGTGGTGGTGGTGGAAAACAAGCTCATCAGACCCGTGCGCGTTCTTGCTGAGGGAGCCCGTCGAGAAGGAGAGCGCGAACCTCGTGGCCAGAGAACGGGTGTCGGTAATGCCGTGCGCCACGGGGCTCGCGAGTGCCCATCTCCGAGGCGAGCCGGGCGCCCTGTGCGGAATTCTCGGAGTGCACGTTGATGATCAGGTCAATGGTGGCCGTGGGCTGCTGTGGACCAGTGCGATGAAAAAACTGCGAGAGAGATTTCCCTTTCGGAAGTGGGTGACAGGCAGTGGGGAATTCACGGAGTCGGTCCTCACTCAGCGAGCTGACCACTCGATCGCCCAATCGCAGTCAGAACACACGAATGGAATCAGTCCAGCCAAGACTAGGAGACCAGCCCGACCCGACGATGTGGCCCGGCCGTTCACGGTGCACAACCGTCTCCCGACGACCCAGCAAGGAAACTGGCTCGCGGGGCAGACTCGGCCTGACCTGAGTTGCCTGATCTCGTTCTCGCAGCAGATTATGCCCAACCCCAGTCGGCCGGATCAGAAGATCGAATGCTTGGGTTCGGAGGGCGGAGGAGTTTCAGGAGATCTCAATCGCGTTCCTGAGAATTCTTCCAGGGCGTCTTCGTTTCGTGTGCCACTCGGACTGCTCGTCGAAAGACTTGGACGGGACCGGTAGGACGCAGGGCGGGTACATCATAGGTGCGACGGACCCCTCCATGGTAAAAGGTCTTTTGGCTCCCTGGTGCCCGAGGGGGGGGAGGAGGAGGAGGAGGAGGAGGGGAGGAGGAGGAGGAGGAGGAGGAGGAGGAGGAGGAGGAGGAGGAGGAGGAGGAGGAGGAGGAGGAGGAGGTGGAGGAGGAGAGGAGGAGGAGGAGGAGGTGGAGGAGGAGGAGGAGGGGGAGGAGGAGGAGGAGGAGGAGGAGGAGGAGGAGGAGGAGGAGGAGGAGGAGGAGGAGGAGGAGGAGGAGGCGAGGAGGAGGAGGGAGGAGGAGGAGGAGGAGGAGAGGAGGGAGGGGAGGAGGAGGCGAGGAGGAGGAGGAGGAGGGGAGGAGGAGGAGGAGGAGGAGGAGGAGGGGGGGGAGGAGGAGGAGGAGGGTGGAGGAGGAGGAGGAGGAGGAGGAGGAGGAGGATGGAGGAGGAGGCGGAGGGGAGGAGGAGGAGGAGGAGGAGGAGGAGGTAGTCTGGAAGTCTCAGGAGACCAAGCAGGGATGTGCAGCTGCACTGGCGGGGGGTTGGAAGCAAGCTTCTGAAGGCCTCGCTGGGCCACCCCGAGTGGATCGCGTGCACTTTCGCCGCTACCCTGTGCCCCACCTCCTCCTCCTCCTCCTCCTCCTCCTCCTCCTCCTCCTCCTCCTCCTCCTCCTCTCGTGCTCCTCCTACCTCGTGCTCCTCCTCTCCTCTCCTTCCTCCTCCTCTCGTCCTCCTCCTCCTCCTCCTCCTCCTCCTCCTCCTCCCCGTCCCGTTGCCACCACCCCCGCCAGAACTGGGACAAATACTCTAAGAAATTCTCGGCCATTAGCGCGATGGCCTGCAAGTTCGCGCTCGACCATGCGACCAAACCGGGGGCCCGACAGGACTCGACGACAAGAAGGCCTCGATAGATATCGCCGTAGCCAAAGGGGGCCTCAGGAGACTCGGAGGGTCGCTCAGGCGGGGCCCGACGGAGCTCATGCTCGGAGATGCCCGAACGAAGGATCGTGCAGAGGCGGCAGATGTACTGCGAGCGTGTTTGAGGGCGTCGGCGTACCCCCTGCTGGACCCCCCCCTTTCCCCCTGCCAAAACCTCCCCCCCCTCCCCCTCCAGAAAACCGGACGGGGGGTCACTGCCGGTTCGAGCCCCCCCCTCCAGAAAACCGGGAGGGGGGGGGTCACTGCTGGTTCGAACCCCTCCCCTCCTACTCACTGCCGGCAAGCGACTCCCGGGTCCCCAGCACCGTCCGCACCACATTCCCCACTACTGTCTGTCCCACAGCCCCCACCACTGTCCCACTGTCCCCACTGTCCCCACCATTGTCCCCGCTGTCCCCACCAGTGCCCCCACCAGTGTCTCACTGCCCCCACTCTCCCCACCATTGTTCCACCACGGTCCCACTCTCTCCACTTTCCCCACGGTCCCCACCACTGTCCCACTGTCCCCACTGTTCCCACCACTGTCCTACTGTCCCCACTGTCCCCGCCGGTGTCCCACTGTGCTGTCCCGCTGTCCCCACCACTGTCCCACTGTTCCACTGTCCCCGCACCACTCTCCCTACTGTACTACTGTCCCACCACCGTCCGCACCACCGCCTTCACCACTGTCCCCACCACTACCGTCCCCACCACTGTCCCACAGTCCGCACCACTGTCCCGCTGTCCCCTCACCACTGTCCCCACCACCACCGTCCCCACCACTGTCCGCACCACTGTCCCACTGTACTGTCCCCGCACCACTGTCCCCACCACCGTCCGCACCACCGCCTTCACCACTGTCCCCACCGCTACCGTCTATCCCACTGTCCCTACCTCTGTCCCGCTGTACCCTCATCGCTGTCCCCAACATCACCCTCCCCACCACTGTCCGCAACACTGTCCCACTGTCCCCGCACCGCTGTCACCACCACCACCCTTCCCACCACTGTCCGCACCACTGTTCCAGCCGGCGGCGAAGGGGGGGGGGAGGTGTTCGAACCGGCAATGACCCCCCCGTTTTTCGAGGGGGGGGGGGTTCGAACCGGTAATGACCCCTCCCGGTTTTCGAGGGGGGGGGGTTCGAACCGGCAATTACCCCCCCCCTTTTCATGATGGACTGGGGGAGGGGGGAGGGGTTCGAACCGGTAGTGACCCCCCCCCCGGTTTTCGAGAGGGGGGGGGACGGGTTGGCAACCCCCAGTGCCCCCCCCCCGGTTTTCCGCCAGCAGCGGTAGCACACGCTCTTTCTCAAGACCCCTCACTCTGGATTCCGTACTAGAGATTCCTCCATAAAATATTCCTTACTACGGATTTCCGAATGAAAGATTCCTGAAGAAGGATCCCCTGATAAGGATGTGCTAAGGATTCCTTCGCAAACATTCATTCCAAAAAGATTCCCCAGTAAAGCCGAATAAGGACCTTTCCGTAGGAAGGATTCCTCAAGACAAATTCCTTATCCATATTCCGCCGTGAAGATTCCTGAATACATATTCCTTAGTAGATTCGACTAGAGATTCCATAATACATATTCCTTAATAGCGATTCCCTACTGAGGTTCCTTGGGAAGGATTCATCAATAAATATTGCTTCCTCGGGGTTCCTTGCTAAGGAATCCTTAATGAAAGCTCCTTCTTAGAAGTTCCTCAACGCCACCAGCGCCATCACCAGCACCAGCAGCATCACGCCACCAACAGCATCACGCCACCGGCAGCATCACGCCAAAAGCATCACCAGTAGCACCAGCGCCGCCACCAGCGCCATCACTACCACCAGCATCGCCACCAACATCATCACCAGCAGCACCAGCAGCATGATCATCATCACTATCCTCATCAGTACAATCAGCGTCCTCGTCATCGTCGTCCATCACCATCTTCATCACCACCATCATCATCATCATCATCATCATCATCATCATCGTCATCATCATAAGCATAATGCCCATCTTCATCTCCAACATTATCAGAATCGTTTCCATCCTGATCAAGGCTCTCACAAGTCTGGGGATACGATGCGTTCCATGTGACAGCATTCCTCCTCCTCCTCCTCCTCCCTGATCCTCCTCCTTGTCGTTACCAGCATGGCCACAACCATCACCAACACCATCACCACCATCCTCCACACCACCATCCTCATCCTCATCCTCAAACCCATCATCAGCACCAGCATCACCCAAATCATTAGCAACATTAGCACCATCAGCACCATCATCATCATCATCATCACCACCACCACCATCATCATCATCATGATCATGATCATGATCATGATCATCATGATCATCATGATCATCATGATCATCATGATCATCATGATCATCATGATCATCATGATCATCATCATCATCATCATCATCATCATCATCATCATCATCATCATCATCATCATCATCATCATCATCATCATCATCATCATCATCATCATCCCCATCACCGCCATCATCATTATCATCAGCGGCATCCCGATCATAAGCATCCCATCATCGTCAGGACCTTCATCTTCATCTCAACTCTCTCAAACCTCGAGATTCGAGGTGGCATCCGGGAGGAGGAGGAGGAGGAGGAGGAGGAGGAGGAGGACGAGGAGGAGGAGGAGGACGAGGAGGAGGAGGGAGATGACGACGACGACGACGAAGAAGACGAAGAAGACGACGACGACGAAGAAGACGACGACGACGACGAACCTGGGGCCGCGGATGTGGAAGCACAGGTCGGCACGCCGCGGGCGTCGGGGACGGCAGCGCCCACAGCGGCCCCCGGACCCCTCCCGGGGCCCGGACGCGCCCGCCTTCCCCGAGCCGCCGCCGGCCGTGGGCGACCAAGGGGGCCCCCATCGAGGGCCATTGGCCGCTGCCTCCGCTCGCCCATCTGGGGAGGCCAGAATAGCGATTCCCTACTGAGGTTCCTTGGGTAGGATTCCTTAATAAAGACTGCTTCCTCGGGGTTCCTTGCTAAGGAATCCTTAATGAAAGCTCCTTCTTAGAAGTTCCTCAACGCCACCAGCGCCATCACCAGCACCAGCAGCATCACGCCACCAACAGCATCTCGCCACCGCCAGCATCACGCCAAAAGCATCACCAGTAGCACCAGCGCCGCCACCAGCGCCATCACTACCACCAGCATCGCCACCAACATCATCACCAGCAGCACCAGCAGCATGATCATCATCACTATCCTCATCAGTACAATCAGCGTCCTCGTCATCGTCGTCTCCGCTCCCGAGCGAAGTGAACCCCACCCTCCCCCTCAGAAATCGTGGGGGTAGGGGGAAGGTTCGCATGTGGCCCCCTACAGGAGATGCCGATACCGCTGATCCCCAGACGAATCCCTGGGTGCGTTCTGACCTGGACCTCGAGGCGAATCCGGCAGTGGCGATGAGGGCCGCCCAGGAGGTCCAAGAAGGGGAGAGCGAGGCAAGAGTGGCAGGCTCGGTGCCTCTTCCGCCTCCCGAGAGAGCCGACGCTGCTAAAAAACTACACGAAATCCAACATCGCGAAAGATCACGACCAGAACCCCAGACCCCATAAAACAAGGCTAGGATCCGGATAAATCGCTCCGGAGCGTTCCGGAGCGCTCTCAGAGCGTTCCGGAACGCTCTGGAGCGGCCGCGGCGCCCAATACATCCTCCAAACCCGCCGATTCTCAGAGATTTCGAGCTATCCCGATCCGATTTTGTCCCAGTCTTCGCGTCGTTTTATGAGGGCCGAAGCAGGGCGAGCACGCCCGGCGTCAAGGGCACACTGCGGCGCGCGCGGCTATCTGAGGGGGCCCGGGCCTCGGCGGCGGACGTGCAGAACTTCTTGCCGATGCCGGCGCAGCCTCGGGGAGGGGCAAGACTCGAGTTTGGAGGGCTCGAGTCGGTCAGAGCCCCGAATCATCAGGGGTAACTCGGGTCAGGGTCAACTCGGGTTCGTTTTTCGGGAATCCGAACCCGAGTTACCCCGGACCCGAGTTACCCCGGATAACTCGGGCGCCCAGAGCCCCACATCATCAGGGGTAACTCGGGTCAGGGCTAACTCGGGTTCCTTTTTCGGGAATCCAAACCCGAGTTACCCCGGACCCGAGTTACCCCGGATAACTCGGGCGCCCAAGTTGGCCTGACGGAGCCGTCAGAGAAGTGGCGCGATACAGCCTGAGACTTCACGCGGGTGCCCGCTGCAAACGTCCCACTGGAACTGGGCCGTCAAGATTCAGGACGGACCCGTCAGAAAAGCGTCGGCTGAGCCGAATTCCGGCGAGCTCGAGTCTCATTCGCTTGCTAATGGGTGTCAGACTTCTGCGGGTCAGGGTCAGCGAAGGGCAGACTAGGGAAAACAAGCAACATCTGATAAAACAGACTGGGGCGGAGAATCAATTCCGTTCGAGTCACAAAAGAAAGCAAGGGAAGACATCTTGGCTGAGGCGGATACGGCCCCGAATGAGGAACATATCTCAGGAATTGAGCCTACCCTTAGGTCGGGCCTGTCCCCCTACAGGGGGATTTTGGGCGGAAGTGAATATTACTCCTGTAGAGCGACAGGCCCGACTTAGGCCTACCCTTGCCTGGCCGCCCCCAAAAAAGGGCGACCCCAAATTGGCAGGCGAAACGGAATTCGACGTCTCTCCGACAGCCGAGCATACCGAACCTGAGAGGGGGCCCAGGGACACACAAACCAATACACACAAATAACAGGATTTCCCATATTTGTCAATCTCTGTTTATTCTCCGTCTCCCCCCCCGCGTCCCATGTACTTTCCCATATTTTCCTGGGACACGACGGTTCGTTGTGTCTGTGTGTTTTTTGTTCCCTCCTGAGAACCGCGCCTCGCGATCTGAGGCTGCGCGTTAGGCATGGGGTGCGGGCTGTCGGACACCGAAGGAGGCCCCCCCTCTTTCGAGCGGAGGCCCCGCGCCGACAGAGCCGCACCTTGTAGCCGCGCCAGGAAGGCCACCCCGGCAAATTTTGGGGTCGTGTAGGCATGGGTGCCAGTGGTCAGTTCGTGATACTACCCGAAGATTCATGCGATCGGATTCCCCCACATAAGGTGTCCAGGGCTTCGCGAGCTCAGCGGGGCGAAGCATTAGCAATGTGAGCGGGAGTCTCACAGCATTGATATGCGCGCGTGGAAGGGCAAAGGAAGGAAGGCAGGAATGAAGGATGAAGATGACGGGAGATAGACAGGGAGTGGGACGAGGATAACCAGAGATAGGGAGGGCGTGGGAGGAACGACCAAGAAGAGATAGGAAAATACAAAAGGTCTGCCGCGGTCTAGCGGGGGCTCCCTGGAAATCAGCCGACCCTGGCGGTCGCAGTTGACTCGAAAGGAAGCCCCTTCCGAATTGATCTCTCACCTGCTGGGAAAAAGGGGGGGTCCCCGGGAGGGGGGGGGTCCCGAGGGGGTCCCTGGTCAGATACGACTGCCCCCCAGGGGGTCCCGGGGCCCCAATTTGCTCCAAGACGGGCCCAAAAAGCGCCTCAGACGGTCCAGGAGGGCCCCGAATCGCCGAACGATCTGTCCAAGACGCCTTGACGGCCTCCAGACGGCCCAAGAGCCCTGCAAGGCGCCCCAAGAGGCCTCCAGGAGCACTCCCAAGAGGGCCCCAAGAGGAAAAATCACGATTCCCCAGAATGGTTTTGAAGCATTTCGGTGTTCTCGCCTCTTCTGCTTCCCGACGCTCCAATACGGCCCAAGAGGCACCCCAGATCGCCCCAAGATGGCTTCAGAGAGCTCCAGGAAGGACCCAAAACGGCCCAAGAGGGCCCCAGGACGGCCCAAAACGCCTCCAAAATGCCCCCAAGACGGCTCCAAGAGGGTGCCCAGACGAGGGACCAGAACGGACATTTCGAGCCCTCGGCCCTAGGAGGAACCAAGAGGCCCCCAAGAGGCCCAAGGAGGCCCCCAAGAGGCCCCCAGGAAGCCCTGAGAGGCCCCCAAGAGGCTCCCAAGAGGCTCCCAAGAGGCGCCTGAACTGTACCCTCTGAAGCCCGCGAGAGCGTTTCGATGTGTGTGCTCGGCCTTGCCAGGGTGAGCCGCGAGGGCCCGGCAAGTTGGCACCGGGGCGCCAGCCACATGTGAAACATGGAAGACGGCGGAAAGAAAACGACGCCTGGCCGCACAGTTGCGTCGGTCTGCGCGGCAGCCGGGTCAGAGGAGGAGGAGGAGGAGGAGGAGGAGGAGGAGGAGGAGGAGGAGGAGGCGGGGAGAGTGGAAAACAACAATCATCATGTGGGGAAGCCTTCACTCACAGAACGACCTTTCATATGTGGCCCAGTTGGGCGTGCGGGCTGCTTCCAGCATGTCGTTCAGAGTTGCTGTGTCTTCACGAACATGTGTTCTGAAATGTGCCAAAAGATCATCTAACCATCGTTTTTTTCTGCCGCCCTTGCCGTCGATGAGCTTGTCGAGGGAGCACTTGGTTTGGATTCCATAGCAAAACAATCTTCGCCCATTCTGCTCCGGAGAGGGCGGCGATGCGGGAGACCCATCTCCATCGTCGCCGCTGGACTTCTGTAACCCAGTCCGCGGCGCCCAACTTCGCGAGTTGATGCTCGGCGTAATGCGTGGAGCGTCGTATCCAGTCGACCCACGGCTCCATTTCGATATCTACATCGACAATGTTATCGGCAATCTGGTCGGGCGGGGAAGAGGGATTGGATGCGACGTCGCTCCCTGATGATCGCGATGATGCAAGACGCGGGGTAACGGGGGCATGTGCAACATCTTCATGGGCCGGACTCGTCACAGGCACGGCACGCAATGCTTGTTCGAGGCGCCGTCGCGGCACTTGGACTATCATGCGCAGCATCTGCCTGTGAGTGCGTCGAAGCCGTCCCAAGACATCTACCGTGGGGACCCAGGCTTCGCATCCGTAAAGAACTGTAGGGGTAACACAGGCGTTGAAGAGTTTCAAGCGGCTCGCCAAGGAATAAGTTCTAGAAGTGAGCTCCTGCTTTAGTACGTGGAATTTCCGCCATCCAATTTTGATCCGGTTCTCCACCTCGGCCATGTTGGCGTCGCTGAACTGCAACTTCCTGCCAAGATACTTGGTTGACTTATATCCCGGCAACACTTCGATCGCCATGTCGCCGATGGTCACATAACTGTCAAATTTCCGACATCGTGAAACAGGAAATCCATTACATAAGATTTTAGTTTTGTCTGGGTGAAGCTGCAGTCCCACTTCTGCGGCCTCTGTGCGCAAGTCGACAATCATGGTCTTGATGTGCGTAAAAGACGTCGCTGCCAAGAGGAGATCATCAGCACCGCGTAAATTGTTTAGCCTCTCGCCTACGTGGCTGACCGGAACACCTATTGATGACGCCCGCCATTTAGATTTTGCTTTGCGTAATACTGCTTCCGATACAGCGTTGAACAATAAAGAACTAAGCGGGTCGCCTTGTTTGACGCCACGTTGGATGCTGAACGTCTTGCTGGTTCTGTCTGTTTTCACGGCTCCCGATTGCTTCTGGTATAACTTGGCGAGGACGTCAATGTAGCACGGCGGAACACCTTGGTTCTGTAATGCACTCCAAATACTCGAATGTGTGACACTGTCAAACGCCTTCTTGAAATCGACTGCCGCGAAATATAATGGTATTTGCCATTCCTCCGTAGCTTATTGAAGCGTCGTAGTTGTGAACAGGTGATCTGTCGTACTGCGCCGCGGTCTAAAACCAGCTTGGTCCGCGCACTGTTGATCGTCAAGGATACGGCACAATCTGTTGTACAACAATCGTGAAAAGACTTTGTATAATACCGGTATGCTGGCAATAGGGCGGTAGTTGTTCGGCAGCTGGGGGTCGCCACTTTTGAAGAGCACTTTGATGACAGTATGCTCCCAACCTGCTGGCGCGGGGGCGTCTGGCTTGATGACGTTGTTGTACAAGTCGAGCAGACACCGTCGCAGTAGACCACCGCCTTTCTTCAGCATCTCTGCCACTATGCCGTTCTGGTAAGCTGCCTTGTTGTTTTTGAGCCCACGTAAAACATGATCCAACTCATCTCCCGTGAAATCCGGCATGATAGCGTCTGCGCTGGAATCCTGTTTGTACGGATTGCCATTCTTATGAATATCTTGGTAAAGAGCCTGGTAAAAGTCAGCGAAAACGTTTGCGATACTCTGCCGGTCCCGAACTATATTCCCACCTGGGGATGCCATCTCTGTTATGAATTCCTTGTGCTTGCTCGACTTCATGCCAGAGATGCTCTTGAGGCCCTGAAATTTCTTGAGAATTTCGTCGATTGCCGTTCGTCTGCAAGCTCTCTTGATAGCACGGGTCTCCTTCTTGATCAATTTGCTCAAATGCCGCCGGGTAGGAAAATCTGTCATAGGCGTGTCGCGGCGTCTCTGCATGAGCGCACGCACGGTTTCAGATGCAAGTCGGCTCGCGCTTCCGGTCTCCTCTCTTTGGGACACATGTTGGAGTGCATCTCTGAGCTGTTCTTCAATAATCTCGCAAGTGATCTGGAGGCGACTGTACGCGAGCACGTGCTCCAAGCGATCGGTGAGCGTGTTCACATAGCTGTCGATACTACATGGTGGCCACTTTGGAATGTTGTTCTTGGACTTCGGACTCCGCTTCGTCGTAGTCTCCTTCCTCTCCGGGGCCAAAGGCAAAGATAATTGGAGACGAAGTGCGCGATGATCTGAACCAAGATCAAGATCAAGAACGGCTTCACAATCCCGGACAGTGGCCCAAACGGGCTTGCTAGCCAAGAAGTAGTCAAGTTGTTTCTTATCTCTTTGTGGCGAGATGTAGGTATAGAGCTGGCGGTCATGTTTGTAAAAGAACGCGTTCAATATTCTTAGTCGCGTGGAGGCCGCCCATTGCTTCAACCAGAGGCCCCGGACATTCGTGTCGCCATAAGCATACTGCCCCACCGCGCGCTTGGCGTCTTCCTCGGTCTGCTGGCCCACTTTCGCGTTGCAGTCGGCCCCTATAATCATCATGCGCTTCTCCTTTTGGGCTTCTTGGCTGATGCACTTCAGAATGTCGTAAACTTGTTGAAAATGCTTATCTGCGTAACCACCGTGAGGAAAATATGCAGTAACAACTCGAAAACGATGACGTCCACTCCCAACGTCGACATAAGCAATGCGCTCATTCACAGGATGGAAGGCTTGTACTTGATGTACCCATCTGCGATGAACTACGATCCCCACGCCTCTATGGTTGTCTGTATGTCCACATCCCATGAATGCATGACCCTCGCTTGTGGTCCAGAACTCGCTTTTGACAGTCCGCCACGTCTCATTGAGGGTCAAGAAATCCCATTCGAGAGTAGATAATTCGGAGAACAACTCGTCCATCCGGTCTCCATTGCTCAGGCCTCGAGCGTTCTTGCGATAGATCGTGCAAGTATCATGGGAGCGAGAGTCTGGATAGAACGATAAGGCACGCGAGGGTGAAGGCAATGAAGATGAGCATGAGGAAACTGATGAATGTGGAGATGAAGGAATACAAGGAGCTTCTGAAATCGTAGGAATATTGGTGCGACAACGCATGGCTGCCACAGGGAAGTCGCCAGCAACGTCTTTATACGTACCGCGTCCCCCCCCCTTCGTGGTGAACGTACTTGTAGTGGTACTGCCGGCACGTAGGCCGTCCCTCTTACAAGGTCTCGTGAGGGAGTCAGATTTGCCACACTGGCTCAGGTCTCGCATTGAAAGCTCCCCGAAACGCGTGGGCAATAGCATCCTTGTCAATCGTATATTTCGCAACCCCACTGCAATTCCAGAGTAGCTTGGTCGGCTCGTCCCCGGGGGCGGGCTCGATTTTGAGAATCGGGTCCCAGTCAACCGAGACGGTCCCCCTGTGTTTGTCTGCCCTCCATGGCAACTGAGAATGCTGGAGCTTCATGATGTCGACCGCCTTCCTCGTCTGGATTTCGGTATTAATCTGTTCGCCGTTCTTGTCCAAGGAGATGTACAAATTCTTCAACTCCCCCGTAACGGTCTGGACACGAAAGTCTCTCCACTTGCCATGGTCGCGGAGTAAATCATATGCTTTTAGAACTCGTCGCGATGCTAAGCCGGATGCCCCTTTGAATCGGAGCGCAAAGCGTTTAGCAGGCGTAGTACCTTCAATTGTCCATTGGTCGCCTTGGATGCCCAACTCACCAATCCACTCTTCTATGGACTTGAGGGCCTCTGTGGTGGTGAAGAGCTCCGCGCAAGACAGCTTGAAGATAGTTGGGTCCAAGTCCCGCTCCCAATTCGACCCATTCGTAGGTAAAGGGGTGGGAATGGAAGCTTCGGCCTCGGCAGTGATCTTCAGAATCTTCTCGATGGAGGCTTGCATCTCTTTTTGATCCTGTTGTAGTGCAGTCTGCTTAGCGCTCAGGTCGCCCATCTGCGTCTCGAGCTGCACGAAGCGCCGGTCCTGCATCTCCGCCATCTTCTTGATCGCATACGTAGTTGATTGTAGAAACTCTTTCGAAGCCTGTTTGACGTTCGATTGCACAATCGTGTCAAAATCTCCTCGAAGACTGTTCAAAATTGTGTCGAGCTCCGACCGTGTTACGACCAGATCGGCTGCATCTTCAATTTCTTCTGCTTCATCGTTGCCCCTTCCACGCTTCGAAAGTACCTGACGTCCAGCCATCTGATCGAAGAAGGGTTATATCCACCGACAAAGCAAGAGAGATGTGAAATCTGATGATGGTAAGAGTAAGTTCTGGGAAATGGGATTGTAGGGTATGGGATTGTAGGGTATGAGGAAGTTGAGAAAGGTTGTGCCTCTGACTCTGACTCTGACCCACGCCGCCGCCGTTGTCGTCGTTCCCCTTCAGGGTCGGAGGCACTGGCCGTAAGACCTTCGCAATCTGACGGACGTGTGGCGGGAGCGGGCGGATAGCACCGCTGACGCGCGGTCCCACAAGGCTCCCCCCCCAGGACAGGGGAAACGTAGTGTTGGTGGGGCGGGCACCAAGGTGGGGAGGGTACAAAACCTGATAAATAACACGGTGTCCGCATAGCCCGTTCCCTCCTCCTTTTCCTCCTCGTTTTCCTCCATGTGCTCCTCCGCCTCCTCCTCCTCCTCCTGCACCTCCTCCTTCTCCTCCTCATCCTCCTCATCGTCCCCCTGCTCCTCCCCCTCATACCCTTCCTGGTCCTCCTCGTCCTCCTCCTCCTCCTCCTCCTCCTCCTCCTCTTCCTGTTCCCCGTCCTCCTATTATTCCTCCTCTTCCTTCTCCTCATCCGAACTAGACGGAGGGTGGCAAGGGAATGCGGGGCAGAGGATGCCGGGAAATGGGCATGGAATGGGACGAGGACAACGACAGATAAGGAAGGGTTTCGGCTTCGATGAACGAGCAAGAAGAGGTGGAACAAAAAAAGAGCACGTGCCGCGGTGTAGCAGGGGGCCCTTGGAAATATGACAGGTTTCGCATATCGGCGACACGCAAAAATGTCCCTGGGTGACAATGCCCTTGGGTGCCGCGGGGGGACCAAACACGAGCGCGGAAAACGCTAATACCGCATCGCGTGCGACGATCGGGGGCCCCATAAGGCCCGCACCAAAAAATCACTCCAGCGAAAGATCACACCTAGTCGAACATGGCCCGTAGTCGCGACTGCGTCGCCCTGTGGCTTCGATGTTCAAGAAAACACCTGGGATAATTTTCGGATGTGGACCACTTGCGCGACCAGTGTGTCACCGCGCATGAGGAGGAGGAGGAGGAGGAGGAGGAGGAGGAGGAGGAGGAGGAGGAGGAGGAGGAGGAGGGGGAGGAGGAGGAGGAGGAGGAGGAGGAGGAGGAGGACGGAGGAGGAGGAGGAGGAGGAGGACGAGCGCCCAGCAACTTCCCGGCGCGCCCACATGGCGACCCGGGCATCCGCCGCGCCCGCTGTTCGCGCGCTGGCTGCCAGCACCGGCGCGGGCAGGAGGCGCGTCCGCCTCGTCGGCGGGGCGGCGACGAGTCCCTAGGAATCCCCAGGAATCCCCAGGAATCAGGACTCCTAAGGATCCCTAGGGTTTCCTGAGGATGCCTAAGGATGCCTTGGGAATCCCTAGGAGTCCTTATGATTCCATTGGATCCTAAGGCCGTTTGCGGGGCGGCGCGCGAACGTCGCCTGCATCCCCAGACCCCCGACGTCGTGATTTTTTTCACAACGTCGACCCCCAGAGGTCTGGACCCCTTCCCCGGGACCGGTTCTTCGTCCTGAGTCGTTTTTTGACGGTCCCCAGGCCCGGTAAGGGCCCCCGGAGGCCGAAAATAGCGAAAAAAAACCCGTCGTGATTTTTTCGCGACGCGAGGAGGTCTGGGTCAGCCCGCGGGGGCGGCAGCTGCGCGACGCTCGGCGGCACAAC
>CAUYUJ010011621.1:0-15000 GCA_963575745.1 Prorocentrum cordatum | reverse complement strand
CTGGTAGCGACGTAGGACACAAGACATGGTAATGGCTGCTGCTCTGGAAAGCACATTGCATCAGCCGCCGCCGCCAGCGAAGAGGATGAAGTCGGGTCGTGCGATCTAAGATCGATCGCGGCCGCTGGTTGATGGTGGGGGGGCCGCCCGCGTTCCGCCGTCTATGGCGCAATCGCCGAGCGTCGGCGCTGATGACGCAGCCTGGAAGCATTTTTTCGTGCGAGCGGCAAGTGGCAGTGAAATTGCAGGACCCAAGGTGCAACGGACTTAAGAAAACGCGTTGCTTGGGCGAAGGGCTACGGACAAGGAAGCACAAGTGTCTTAGGGCGGGGCTAACGAAACGCGCCGAGGGAGGGGCTAATAAGAAACAGGAACACGCGTAAGCCAAAAAACCCTTTGGTGACAGGCCAGCCCGCTGATCACGACGGCGCCCCCTGTCGCAACGTCGCACCTGGCGCCGCGACAGCGGGGCCTGGTAGCGGCCGCCGGCGGCCACGACGCATGTGGCATTATCCATCCTGTCTTCCCTCCCTCTCTGTCTCGCGCTTTTTTCCCATTCTGTCGCGATCTTGTTAGCCCTCAGCGCCGCCGCCACGATGATGGCGGTCCTCCTTGAAACAGACCATGAGGCGCCATGCGGAGTGTGGCAAATGAGGAAAAAGCCCATTGCCAGTCGGCTGAATGCCCTGCCCAACGCACCGAGACGACGCCGAGAAAACAGAGCGCGCCGGCATGCGGCGCTGGCTGCCTTGCACCGGGCTGTCGTCATAGTCTGCTGTAGCAGGAGGATAATATGGCAATGAACGATTGGCTGGGTTGCGCAATTATTGCGCCCTGTCTCTCAAATATGAGCGCATTTTGCCACGTGGACACTCGGGCGTTTCCTTCAAGCGTGACGGCCCAGCTCGGGGGGGCCCAGCCGTAGCCCCAGGGGGCACCAGGAGCGGGGGCTGGTGCAACTTCGTCTCGTGCCTGTCTACCTTCGCGAGGCAAAATACATCGCTAGCCCCTGGTGTGTCGGGTGATCTAGTAGTACCCACTGAAAGCATGGTTTTTTCCTCCGGAAATAAATGCCCCCTTCTCCTATAAGAAAAGCTACGCAGGGGCGTCAGGCTCTCTTGCTTGTTGGACCTCTGGGCAAAAGCATTGTGCACCTCGCATCCGCATGGGGGGAT
Source organism: Prorocentrum cordatum (assembly GCA_963575745.1). NCBI lineage: Eukaryota > Dinophyceae > Prorocentrales > Prorocentraceae > Prorocentrum > Prorocentrum cordatum. The sequence goes on along the minus strand of CAUYUJ010011621.1, from coordinate 13,825 downwards.
CCAAGTATGGAAATTCCTCGTTGCGCCAAATTCCCCCACGCTGATGTCCATGCCACAAGCCCGGAAGCGTTCCGCCACGCCGTCGTGCATGATGCGCGCCAGACAGGCAGGCGCATCCCAGCGCTGCGAAGCTTCTCGCAAACGATGCCGAATATTTGGTCTACATCCTCGCGGGCGTGCCCGACTGTGAGGAAATTCAAAGTGCACGTTAGAAATCGTTTACTTTGCACGAGCAGCGCCAAAAATAATCCAGTCACGCTGTTCTTGGCTTGGTTTGTTGGGTTGTCCGGTTGGGTGACTAGATGCTCAGGCGTGTTCAGACTCCCGCGGGCGGCGCGCAAGTGCACCATATCCAAAGTGCGCGCGAAGATTTCCAGCAAGGCATCTTGCCCATGACTTTCTGTTTCGTCGCTAAATCCGCCAGCCCCGCTGCGCGCAGCAGGGGGCGCAACGATCGCCTCGATAGCACGCTGCATTGAGGAAAAGTTAAGTAGGTCATCGATATTGCAGGTCCAGCGGTTTGATGGCGAAACCAAATGCACAAAGTTAGCGCCCCACCCATGCGCGAGGGACGCAGTGAGAGTCATCGCAGGCCGTGCAAACCCTTCCAACACTTTGGGCTTTTTTCACCAAATTCCCACCAGGGCATCGGCAGCTTTGATTTTTCCATGCTATCAATTATAGCCAGAACGTTGCCCTTCAGTCGACTCCTGTCTTAGCGCCCAATATATATATACATCTATCGGCGAGCTGATTTGCTAAGTGCGCAGTCAAGCGTTCCGCCGCGATATATTTGTCTTGCAAGGAAATGTGAGTGGCCAACACCTCTCTGCATTTCCAACAGGACGTGCACTTATAATGTTCTTCAGCCCCCCGGACTCGTAGGAAGCTTGCCCACTTGCGATGCCAGAGCCTCCAACGAGTCACCCAGGAAGGTCGGCGGGCCAGCGGCTCCAGCCATAGCGCCGCAATCGCGATAAACAACCAATATAGATCGCGTAGACGGCTGTATTGGAGCATCCGCGCAGGCGGGCGGGGGCGCCGCTGCCCCGGTCAAGTGGGTTCTGAATGAAATGTGGCAGCATGGAGGCCATGTCGCGCTCGCAGAAAGCAATGTCCAATGGCCTGTTATTAGCCCCGCTTTCAGTATCGGCAGCAAAGAAGGCGCCGCCATCCGCGTCTTCGCTGCAACCCCTAGATTCATTCGGCGCTGGCTCCGCCAAGGACATGCAAAGTTCCGCGAAACAAATCAGTCGCGCAAGTTACTCGGCACTGCCTCCCGGCTGCTTGGCTCCTTCTGCGTGCCCAGGAACGTCCCCCTCATGTCCAGCACCCCTGCAATTGCCTTCAGCGACCTGTGTTTCCCAATTCCGAGCAGCCGGTGGAACGCTTCAAAACGTGCGCTCTGGTCTCCCAGTGCCCATGCGTGCGACTGTTCGCTGCAGCCTCAACAGCGTCAGGCGGCCCCGGGGCCGCGTCCCAAGGGCCGTCGTTAGCGCCGCCGCCGTCGCCAGCCTGGTCGCCCCCATGGCTACGCTTAGCGCCACGGCGCCGCCAATCAATTGTCGCCCCTTCATCTGCCGGGCACAGGTTGTGGGACATTGTCATCGACGGGTAGTCCTGGGTTTCCTTCGACGGGGCCAAAAGACCGCGCAACAGGGGATGCGAGGCGGATCGCGGCCGTGTCCAGATTTCGCCGGCGGCCAGCTCCAGCGCCGCCGCCGTCGTCGCCAGGAGGCGCCGCCAGCTCTAGCGCCGCCAGCTCCAGCGCCGCCTGCCGGCCAGCTGGCCAGGAGCGGGAGCGGAAATCTTCGAACTGGGCGAGTCTCAAGGCCCCGGCCGGCCCGGCCGGCCCGGCGCTGCTCCGGGCGCCAGAAACCGACCGGGCTCGGCCGGTCCAGAACCGAGTTGGAGCGACAGTGCGGAGTCCCTATGGGTCCATTTGGAGTTTCATTGGCTTCCTAACGACGCTTTAAGGATTAAAACCTTCAGTCTGCAACGCGTTCAAAATATTCGACTAGCCCGGCCGGCCCCGGGTGAGGAATCTAATGGATTCGCCGCCAGACCCAAACTTCTGGCGAATCTCTAAGCTCTGATGCAGAATCCACGAGGGTTTCGGTTCGATCCAGACCGGAAGGAGGACGCAGAACGAACGGGCCAAGTTCTTCAAACATAGAGATATCGATTTTGCTTCGGATTACTAACTGAGAGCATTATTACGGATTCCTAGAGATTCGCTAAGGAGTCACCGCCATGCGCCACGGGCACACCAAACAATTAGACACACCACCCTCGCACGTACATAGCTCATATATGGAGCTCCGCCGAAGAAGGTCACCGTTTCACCGCCCGCATGCTGTCACGCACGCCCAACTTATTCGGCGCGCCCCTCACAGCGTTGCGAAGGCCCATGAATTGCCGCCGCCAGCGTGCGCCACGCACGCCAATTCGGCACGCCCCCCACGCGTTTCGAGGCCCCAGTGGGAGCTCCACCGAAGGCCACGCGCCACCGCCCGCGCGACGGAGACGGAGGACCTTAGCACGGAGAGGCGGACAGCGACCGGACCAAGTTTAAGTTCTCGAGTTCTGTGTATGGAATCTGGATATCGAACATGTGGGGGTCGTCCCGCGTCATCTCCGACCAGAGATTTTTCGGCTCGAGCCCGCCCGTCGGTCTTCTCTTAGCGTCGCCCAGTTCGGCCGCTGCGATGGCCAGAAACCAAGGCGTCAATCTTGGGGCTCGGACGAGGAGTCTCGGAGGCGGGGCTCTCCTGGGGAATCCTCGAGGCTCGTGCTGGAGAAGCGAGGACAAATGAATCCTCGAGGGTCCCGTGCTGCAGGGGTGGGGACAACGAATCCTCGAGAAACTCACCGTAACGGTCGGCGAGTCGTGGAGAAACGAACGGCGGCGGAAGCTCTCGTTAGTCAGCCTGCATCATCCTGTCGCCGTGTGTAGGACCTCTGGGCGGCCCCGGGGCGCATGTGGGGTTTCGGCCCACGCGATGCAATAGTGCGACGCTTGGGGAACAACGAAGACGCTGATTTGAATCGACAGCGGGAGGCTGGCGAAGGCGCTGAAAATCGACTTGCGTGACAGAGGGCGATGGAAATTAAGCGCGTCGAAAACTCTAGGCCAGACATCGCGCCCTGGATGGAGCTCAGACGGGACGTGCCTGGCGCTAAGTTTAAGCTCAGAAAGGCAAGTTGATTTTGGAGTTGGATGGCAGGGCGAATCAGAATCAGCGAGAGGCGATGCGACACGCGGAGCAGCAGGTTTTGCAAAGGCTTTCATCTCCAGCAAGCTGTTCGGGGAGACTGCTGTCATCCACGACGAGGGGGAGTTGCTGGCGACTCGTTGGTGATGGGAAACCGAGGGGGCGAAGGGGCCCAGAGGAGCCGCAGGCCCCTCCTCAGGATAGTGGCGCGCGCGTGGTGCTAGCCTAAGCGTCGAGTCAGCCTTCGAGGAGCGCCGTCGTCGCGCGATGGACGACGACGTGATGCCTGTTCTTAGTCTGGGGCTAAATTCGTAAGAAATTGGAAGCTCGGCGCGCGCTGAGCTGCCGCGTCGACTTGTGAAGAAACGCGTAGAAGAGACATGCCACTAAACTAAGAATATGAAGGAGGAGGAGGAGGAGGAGGAGGAGGAGGAGGAGGCTAAAACTTCAGGAGGCGACACTAATGTTCAGTCGCCTCACATCGGGACCAGTACTAGTAGTATCCTAGGTGCCGAATGCTCGTGGGCTAGGTGCCGAATAGCACGGTTAGACAATGCCCGTGCCCGCCGCCGCGGGCTGGGCGCCCGCGGCCGCCTAGCGCCGCTGCCGCTGGTGGCGCTCCGCCGCCGGGGGCCGGGGCGGGGGCGCAAGGCCGCGGGTCGCCGCTGGGGCCGGGGCGGCGCCGCCGCCCCTCCCGGCTGCCGTCGCCGCCTCCTCCTTCCTCCTCCCTCCTCCCTCCTCCGTCGGGCCGCCGCCGCCGCTGGCGCCGCCCCGCCTCCGCCTCCGCCTCGCACCTAGCTCCAGCTCCGTCACCTCAGCGCCGCCCTCTTCGCCCCTCCTCGCCCCTCACCCCCCTCGCCCCCCCCAGCGCAGGCCCGCCGCCTGGCGCAGCTGCCGCGCCACAGGTGGCGCTGGACAGCGCAGCTGACCGCGCAGAAGGCGCGCGCCAGCTCCAGCTGCTGCTCCTCCTCCGGCAGCCCGCGCACGTGGCTGACCAGCCACAGGCGCGCTTCTGCGCCGAGGCACACCGATCCGAGCCGTTCGCCAGGATGGCGGTCGTGCTTCTCTCGTTCTGCGCGGCGAGAAGCCTCTCTGGGCCTCCGGGCGGCGACGCGCACGGCGGGCTCGTCTCCCGCCGCGGGATGGCGCGCGGCGACGTCCACCCACCTCCGGCCATCAACGTCAAGCTCGCACTGGACATCGAGGATCGCCCGCTCGAAGACGGCGGGGCCGGCGCCCTCGGCCGCGCGCCGCGGCCGCAAGCGGTCCCAGGTGGGCACGCGCTGTTCGTGCAGCGGGCGGTCGTGCGTCCACCGCGCCGTCAAAGCGCCCACCGCCTTGGCCAACCCGCCGTGCCGCCGCACGATGTCTCCCCCATGTTGGCAGGTGGCCGCGTGGTAGCCATTATCGTCGAGGGGCACCTGTCAGCGGACCCCGGCGCCCGACTCGCTGCAGCACGTCGCAGAGGCCCGCGCGAGCTCGTCGCTAGAACACGTTGGTCGCGGCAGCAGAAGGCGGCAGCGGGCCCCTGTGGCGCACTCCACGTCTTCCAGCGCACACGCTGCCTCTGTGGGGCATGGCAGGTGCGCCCCAAACCCCGGCCCGCCGGCGGACTGAAGGGCAGCCTAACTGCGAAGGCACGTTCGCTGCCGGGAGGCAGCCAGGGTTGTCTTGTCGTGCACCGTCGGAACCCTCGTCTTCTGCCTCGTCGGCCAACCAAGCGCCGCGGCGAGCGGGACGGCAGGTGAGGGTTCCGCGCCCTGGCGCGCCAGTTCTGCGCGCGCCTCCGCCAGCGCCGCTTCCTTGGAGCAGCAGTGCAATTATGATTCGTACTGCTAGTATTAAACTCCTCCGCCCCCCCCCCCCCCACATTTACTGAACATTGAAACTACTATTGCTCGTGTGTGTGTCTCTCCCTCCCTCTCTCTCTCTCTCTCTCTCTTTGTTCTCTCTCTCTCTCTCTCTCTCTTTCTCTCCAGGCCGCCCAGACTACGTCCAGAAGATATTCGGCCCACTCCGCGTTCCGTTTTTTTTTGTATCTAAAAACCCAAAAATCCAGCATTCGATACTCCTTATGTGCGTTGCGATCCGATTGCTGTCGGTCCTTCAACATGGTGCTCGCGCGCTGCAGCGCTGGCCTCATCGCAGGATCGGCGCCCTGCCCCCGTCGTTCGGCACGGGGCTCTCGCCCCAGCGTGGGCCACGCCTCTGGATCCGAGTGCTTCGTCGTCGCTGCCTCCACCCTCCTCTCCCCTCCCCCGCCTCCCCGTGCTCCGCTGTCCTGCTGGCGACGCTTCTCCTCGCGTCCTCCTCGCTCTCCTGCGCGTGCTCCTGCCCATCCGCCACGCCCTCCCCCGCCTCCCCGTGCTCCGCTGTCCTGCTGGCGACGTTTCTCCTCGCGTCCTCCTCCTCGCCCTCCTGCGCGTGCTCCTGCCCATCCGCCACGCCCTCCTCCATTGTGCCCAGCCTCCCCCCCCCCCTCCTCCTGCTGCGCATACGACGGCGTGGCCCTAGCTGCTGGGCTCCACGTCCACCAGGGCGCCCGTCGCCGGAGAGAGATCCGCACACCGGCGCAGCGAGAAACGGATGGGCGAGCGGGGTCGGATGTCGGATCTGGCGCGTGGCGCACCTGACTCGATCGTCCTCCTCGTCGCGCCCCCCCACGCCTCCTCCTTCCAGGGTGCGACGAGGCCCTGCTGCCAACCGGAGGAAGGGACATCGGTCACACTGGGAGGCGCGCGCGGGCGCGGAGCGCACATCCCGGAGGACATCGGGCGAGGCCCATCTGGCGGCCGAGCACTGGGCGAGGAGGACGGGGCGGACCAGGACGAGGAAGGATAACCGAGGAACGATCGCTCTTCCTGCTGCAGCGCACTGCGCCCAGCATACATCGGAATAAAAGCGGCGCTGCACCCCAACGCCTCGTAGATCATGACTTCCTGACGACGACTGCGACACGAGTGCTGGGCGCCAGCTTGCGCGAGATGCATACTGTGGGTCGGACGCTGTGCATGTGCCTCCTGTGCATGGTGCCCTCCGCCGATGGAAGCACCGAGCCAAGGTCGAACAATATTAGACAGACTGGCTACGGGGGAGACTGGTCCTTCAGCCGCACCCACGGCGACAGAAGTGTCGCCAATGTGCACACCACAGGCAAGGATATGTAGTATACCTCCACCGCCAATGCAGCTCACTGAATTCCTCCGCCGCTTACCCTCCTCCCGATGCAGGATGCTGCATACAAGGGCTCTGGCCAGAAGCTCTCGGGCTTGGCGGTTCAGGGGTGCTTTGGCCTCGTCAGCTTGGCCAGAGCTTTCCGAGCTGGAGAGACGATGCCCAAGAGAAGTATGATCGGAAGGAAGGAGGAGGAGGAGGAAAAACAGAAAAGGAGGAGGAGGAGGACGAGGAGGAGGAGGATGATGAGGAGGAGGAGGGGGAGGGGAGGGGTGGAGGAGGAGGAGGAGGAGGAGGAGGAGGAGGAGGAGGGAGGAGGAGGAGGGAGAGGAGGGAGGAAGAGGAGGAGGAGGAGGAGGAGGAGGAGAGAGGAGGGGAGGAGGAGGAGTAGGAGGAGGAGGAGGAGAGGAGGAGGAGGAGGAGGAGGAAGGACGAGAAGGAGGCGCATCAGGAGGCGCAGGAGGAGGAGGAGGAGGAGAAGGAGGAGGATAGAGGAGGAAGAGGAGGAGTAGGAGGATGAGCAGGAGGAGCAGGAGGAGCAGGAGGAGCAGGAGGAGCAGGAGAAGGAGGAGGAGGAGGAGGAGGAGGACATCCCCTGGGCATGCGTGTCCCCTGCAGCCGAGCCTCTTCTGCACATCCCCTGGGCATGCGTGTCTGGGAAGCACTCCTCATCAACTCGCGGTCTGATCCAGGAGAACCCTCCTCTCAAGCTTTAGGTCGGGCCTGTCCCCCTACAGGCCGATTTTGGGCGAAAAATAGAAAATACCCGAAACATATTCCAAAATGGCAAAAAAACTAAAAAAAATCGTCCCCCGATCATTGTTTCACTATTTTCCAATATTCCTCCTGTAAATGGACAAGTCCGACGTAACTCGAGCTCGAGCCGGCGCTCTCTTAAGCCTGTGGCCTGCTCTGCGTAGGCCAGACGACGTGGGGCACTGCCTGGCACTGCGCGGCGACCTCTGACACGCCAAGAGAGAAGCAAGCGGGCGCGCGGCTCTTTTGCGAAGGCCAGAAACCAAGAAGGTACTGCTTGGTCCTGCGTGACTGGGCCTGACCCTTGCAAGGATGAGCACGTGGGCACCGGAGAACTGGGGGCGTCCAAGCAAAGGGCGTCCAAGAGAGGGATTCGCAGATCGTGGCCAGCCCAAGGTAACTAATTAATTACGTGCGTGGCCTGGGGCGGGGGGGGGCAATAGTTGCATCGACAGAGAAAGAAGGGCGCAATACCATCCGGGGAGATGTCATGCCCCTGGCCATGATCGGGGGCGCGCAAACATGGATCAGCGATCCATGGATTTGGCGCGCGGTCGCCAAAGCCATGGATCGGAGGAGGTGCCCTCCCCAAAATGCGGCCGGTGCTGCCTCGTTCGGCGGCGGAAATCCGCGATTCCCCATGGAGACGGGACCCGTCGCCAATCCACGCCCCCTTGATCCATGCTTGCGATCGCCTGACATGACCCCCCTCCCAATGTCATCACCCCCCTCCGGGCCGCCCCCGAGCGAAGACGGGTTCCCTCCGCCGGCCCACGGGCCTGGCAGGGACGCTCCCAGACCCCCGACGTCATGAATATTTCATGACGTCGGCCTCCAACGGTCTGGACCAATTCCCTGGGACCGGTTTTTCGGCCCGAGTCGTTTTTTGACGGTCCCGAGGGCCGGTAAGGGCCCCCAGAGTCCAAAAATAATGAAAAACCTCACGTCGTGATTTTGTCATGACTCGAGGGGGTCTGGGCTCGGTGCCTCCCGCCGTGGCCGAAGGGGCGGGCGGGACGCGGGCGCGCGGCCCCTGCATCGCGGCCCCCCCAGGCGGGAGAGGCCAGAGTCGACGGCGGAGAGGGGGGGAGGCAGGATCGGAGGTAGGGTGGAGGCTGGGCAGGGAGAAGCGGGGGCGGGGGCCGTCCTAGTTTGCAGGGCGACGCGCCTGCGGGCATCCGATCGGGCCCTCGATCTCTGTCGGCAGGATCCGAGGTAGGGCGACAGCCGGACAGGGAGAAGGCGGGCATCCGATCGGACCTTCGATCTCTGTCGGCAGGATCGGAGGTAGGGGGGAAGATACCCGGCCACACGTGAGCCCCACCCCCGCCCCCCTCACGAGTTTGAAAGGGGGGCGGGGGGTCACTCCGCTCGAGAGCTCCCGGACGAGGGGAACCCCCACCCCTCCCTAGGAAAAATCGTGGGGGGTGGGGGTAGAAAGCGTTCACATGTGGCCATCGAAAGTGAAGGGGAACTGGGACACACAAATAAATACACACAAATAAAATTATCCCCCATATTTTCCTATATTTTCTGGGTTTTTGTCTTCCCCCCCACTTCCCATATTTTCCCATATTTTCTGGGAATCGCCGATTAATTGTGTCTGTGTGTTTTTTCCCCTCTTGAGAGAGGTGGGTCCCAAGTCGGGTTCGAGCTGCGGGGGGGCCCCCGCGAGAAGTGGATCCCCCTGGGCACCGTGCCCCCGCGGATGGATGTCCCTGGCTGCTCACCTCCTCCTCCAGTATATATGTAAGGGGGCAAAAAGCGAAACCCCTTCGGTGTTCGAATCCTCCCTGTTCGCCCCCCCCCCCCCCCTCCCCAGATTCAGAGTTGGGTCGGGCCTCGCGGAGGCCCTCGGGGTATCACTTTTTTGTCTTCTCAGGCCTGCGCTGCCGAATGCCTGGGACCAACTTTGAGTCTGGGGGGAGGGGGAGAGGGCGGAGTCAAGGGTTCCATATTTTGTCCATCTACACGGTCCCGACCCTCTCTATCTTCCCCTATCTTTACTCTCCTCCAGAGTGTGGCATCCCCATCCGCTCCCCTCCCGACCTCCTACCTACTGCCCAGCTTGCCTCCCCCTCTCCCCGTCCCCCCTTCTCCCCATCCCGCATCCACACTACCTCCGATCCTCCCGATAGAGACCCAGAGTCCAATAGGATGCCCGAAAACACATCGCCCTGCGAACTAGGACGGCCCCCGTCCCTCCTTCTCCCAATCCGGCCTTGACCCTACCTCCGATCCTGCCGACAGAGATCGAAGGTCCGATCGGATGATCGAAGGCGCATCACCCTGCAAGCCAAGACGGCCCCCGTCCCCCCTTCTCCCCATCCAGCCTCCGCCCTACCTCCGATCCTCCCTACAGAGGAAGAGGGTCCGGTCGGATGCCCGAAGGCGCATCACCCTGCAAGCCAGGACGTCAGGTCTCCAAACTTCTGTGTGCCGCAGCGGTGTTGGTCGGGAGCGCTTGGGCTACAGAGCGGACTGCGGGCCGGCCCATTGCACAATCATGCCAAGGGGAAAGCAGAAGAGCGGCCGCGGAGAAGGATGGCGAGGAGGAGGAGGAGGAGGAGGAGGAGGACGAGGAGGGGGAGGCGGAGGAGGAGAAGGAGAAGGAGGAGGAGGAGGAGGAGGAGGAGGAGGAGGAGGAGGAGGAGAAGAAGAAGGATGGCGAGGAGGTGGAGGAGGATAAGGAGGAGGTGGAGGAGAAGGAGAAGGAGAAGGAGGAGGCAGGAGGAGACACGATCAGGGCACGATGAACTTCATCTGCGGCGCGGGCGGCCTCAGGTTCGGCAGGCCTCCAGACAAGCCTGCCCCCCAAATGATCCTGCCGCGCTCTTGGAGGAGCAGCAGAACGCATATGCAACCGTACAGGAGGTCCGCGCGGCTGTCTTGGCCCGGCGCTGGGCCCCGCTCCATGGCGCGCGGAGCGCGCCGAGGGCGCCGCTGGGGGCGCAGCGGCCTGGCGCCGCCAGGGGGGCCCAGCGCCGAGGAAAGAATCCGCGCGCACCTCCGGAGGCTGATGTGTGTGCCTTTCCTCCTCGAGCTGCCCCCTGCTGCCCCCCTCTCTCGCTCGATCCAGGACATCCGCGCGCGCCTCCAGAGGCTTGTGCGCGTGCCTTTCTTTCTCCCTCGAGCTGCTCCCTTCTTTGGAGGCCTGGAAACGGGCACCAACACCAAAACAGGGGGTTGCCTCCACAGGGGGAAGCTGATCCTGGATGTCGGTGTTGGTGGTCATATTTCGGTCACCTTGGAAGCCAGAATATTACCACCATCTCCGAGATTGGGCTCTTCATCCCTCGGTGGAGGCACACCGCCGATCTTGGTGTCGGTGTCAACCTCTGGGCCTGCGACTTCTCCTGCGCGGCGCCGCGCGCCAGGGGCCGAGCGCAGTGGGCGAGCCCTCTCGGGAGGCTCAGTGGGCCTGCGGCCCGCCGAGGGGCTGCCGCAGCCGACCTCCGCAGCCACGGAGGGCCGCTCGGAAGGCCGGGGGGGCCTCCCCGAGAGGCCCCGCGGCCTGCCCCGATGGCCGGCGCCCTCGGCGCTGCGCGCTCTTCGGGTCACAACTCGGGCCTCGGCGAGGCGCAGCTGCTGGCGCGCACCCCGAGGCTGGGAAACCGCCGAGGACCGACGACGAGGCCCGAGCCCCGGCCCTGGAAGCCCTGGCCTTAGTGAAGCCCTCAGCCCTGACAGCCCTGAGCAGCCCCAAGCCCCGAGCCCTGAGCGCCCCGAGCCCTGAGCGCCCTGGGCCCAGGGCCCTGGGCCCTAGGCTTAGGTCGGGCGTGTCCCCCTACCTGCAAGCGGATTTTGGACGAAAGATAAGCCAGAGTCAAACACATTATATATATATATATATATATATATATACACTTATATATATATAATATATATATATATATATAATATATAATAATCTACGCAGGTACTCCACACAAACATCGCCCCCTGAGCGCAGTCTCTTCGAATGCTCCTCCTGCAGAAGGGGCAGGCCCGCCCCGACCCCCCTGGGCCCTCCGAGCCCCAGGACCTGCGGCCTGCGCCCCGAGCCCCGAGCCCCGACCCTGACTCCGGATCCGCCCTACTTTGGCTTTTTTTGCAACTTAAAATTGCGTCGGAAATCCACCTATCAGAGGCCGAAAAAGTAGGGCGGAAATTGCTGCACCCAACATAAAATGGGGCGGAAATCCACAGAAACAGCAACAGAAAAGTAGGGCGGAAATTGGCATCAGCGGGGCTTGAAAAGTAAGGCGGAAATTCCAAGCCCTATTTACGAATTTCCCAAAAGTAGGGCGGATCCGGAGTCAGGGGAGCCCTGCGCCCCGGGCACTTCCCAGGGCCGTTCTGCGCCTCGGCGCGCCGGCGGCGGCGGCGGCGCGGCGGCGGCGGCGGCGGCGGCGGCGGCGGCGGCGCGGAGGAGGAGGAGGAGGAGGCGGAGGAGGAGGTCGGAGGAGGAGGAGGAGGAGGAGGAGGAGGCGGATGGAGGAGGAGGAGGAGGAAGGAGGAGGAGGCGGAGGAGGAGGAGGAGGAGGAGGAGGAGGAGGAGGAGGAGGAGGAGGAGCAACGCGCCGCCGCGGCCGCGGCGGGGCTCCCCGGGGGGGGGGAGGCGCGAGCCCGCGCCTCGCCGCGCCCCGACGTCCCCCGGCAGGGGGCGCCCCGAAGACGTCGAGGAGGAGGCTTGGCGTAGTCTTCGGCCTCTCGGGGCCCTCGCCGGGCCTCGGGGCCGTCGAAGAGCGACTCGGGAGCACGCGCCTCGCCGCCCCCGACGTCCCCAGGCAGGGGGCGTCCCGAAGACGTCGAGGCGGAGGTTTGGCGTAGTCTTCGGCCTCTCGGGGCCCTCGCCAGGCCTCGGGGCCGCCAAGGAGCGGCTCGGGAGGAAAAGCTGGCCCCGGGGAAGCGGTCGGGAGGTCGGGGGCCCGTGTCTCGAACAAATCGAGCCGTCGGGTGTCTGGGTCATGGTCCCTTTCACTGCACCGACCTTGCAGACGTGCTGCCGCGGATCTCTGCGTGGACTGCTGCCACTGCAAAACCCAGAAACGGCGAGTGAAAGACGAAGTGACTTTCGCGTGGACTTTGTTATAAGTCTTCATTCCTGGCCCAAAAGAATCCGCGCGAGATGCACCTCGAAATCCGGAACGAAATTCTCCAGGACACTCCGAGCCCATCCTATCGTTTTCCGAACAAAATCCGCTCTGCGATGTTGGCGCCATGATCCCTTCACAGCGTCGACCCCAAAAGTCCCGACCCATTCCCCTGGACCGGTTTGTCGTCCTGGATCATGTGTTGACGGCCCCGAAGCCCGGCGGAAGCCACTGGATCCAGTGGCCCCGAAGCCCCGAAGCCCGGTTTTTCCATGATTCGAGGCGGTGCAGGAACGTTGCCCCTGCGCTCTCACGCCGCCACTGCCACTCAGCCCCAGGCGCGCGATCACACACCTCGCCGCCGCACACTGGGCAAAGCGCACCCGATACACACAAGAGTTATCCTGGGCAAGAGCGAAGTTTGGTGCGCGACTTCAGCTGGCCGCGGGGAGGCCAAATCCAGGCGCGCCAGCCAGTAGTACTGGGGGGGCCTTGTGGACCCGCGCCAAGCCCAAAACCTCCGACGTCATGATTTTCTCAAAACGTCAAACCCCAGAGGTCTCGACCCATTCCCCGGGACCGGTGTGTCATCCCACATCACTGCTTGACGGCACCCACGCCCAGGGAGGGCCCCCCAGAGGCCGAAAACTGCGAAAAGCCTCCCGTGCAGAGAAAACCCTCCCGTCGTGCCTTCTGTCCCATGCCTCGAGGGGGCTCTGGGAAGGTCACTCCGGTGAAGGGCCGCACTTGCGCGCGGCCGACCCCGCGCCAGCATGCGCCAGCGCACCCTTTCTCTTCCTTCTTCCTCCTCCATCATCCTCCCCCCTTCACTTACCTGCATCCTTCCTGATCCCTCCTCCCTTCTCCTCCTTCCTCCTTCCTCATCCTGCCTCCTCCCCGCATCCTCCTCCCTCCTCCTCCTCCTCCTCCTCCTCCTCCTCCTCCTCCTCCTCCTCCTCCTCCTCCTCCTTCCTCCTCCCCTCCCTATTCTCTCCTCCTCCCTTCTTCCTTCTCCTCCTCCCTCTTCCTCCCTCCTACTCGGGGGCACGGCCCACCTACGACGAGCACCCGGGGAGGCCCCGCCCGCGCCCCCACGGGCGCCGCCGGGCGGAGGCGCAGCGGTGGCGGCGGAGACGAGGAGGTAGAACGCCTTTGCCTGGTGGGCCCCGTGCCCTCCCGGCCCCCCCCCAGCGGAGGAGGCGAGGGGGCAGGGCAGAGGCAGGGAGGGCAAGGCCAGGGCGGGGAGGCGATGGGGGCGAGGAGCGACGGGGGCGGAGGAGGCGGTGGGGGGCAAGGCGGAGGCGAGGGGGCGAGGAGGCCGTAGGGGGCAAGGCGGAGACGAGGGGGCGAGGAGGCGAGGGGGCAAGACGGAGGCGAGGGGCGAGGAGGCGAGGGGCTTCTGAGAAGGCCCCTCGGAGGGCAGGATGGCCTCCAAGAGGCGCCCCGCCACCCCCTCTCGCACCACATTGCACTGGGCGCCTCCCCTTCTAACTACTTTTTACCCGTCCATGGGGGGCGGCTCCCTAGGAGAGCGCAGCACCGATGCAATAGAGAGGGAGAGAGGGAGGAAGAGAGACGTACACCCCCTCCTCCTCCTCCTCCTCC
>CAUYUJ010011620.1:0-21984 GCA_963575745.1 Prorocentrum cordatum | reverse complement strand
GCGGAGGAGGAAGAGGAGAAGAAGGATGAGGAGGAGGGAAAGGAGGAGGAGGGGAGGAAAGGGGGCGGAGGAGGAGGAAGGGGGGAAAGGAGGGGACGATGGGGGGAGGAGGAAGAGTAGGAGGAGAGGAGGAAGAGCAGGGGGAAAGAGGAGGACGAGGAAGAGGTGTCGTTTTCGGCCGCCTCGGGCCGCCTGGGGGTGAGGAGCGCCCAAAAGCTTTTCGAACCACGACCGCGAAACTCGACGAATAACCGAAGTGCATTCAGCCTTCAACCTCCTCGTCCGTTGTTTGGCCGTTGCCCCGGGCGAAGCTAGAACCTAAGCGCGCGCGTAGCGCGCGCGTGGTTCTAGATAATTATAGATATATATATATATATTTTATTATATATATATATATATCGGAGTAGGCCGGGGGGGGACGGGGAGGGCCTGGAACTGCCACCTCTGGTTCGCATGGGGGGCCGGGGGAACCTTGAGGTCTCCAAGAGGGTTCAGAAGGGGCCTGGACCTTTCAGAGGCTCCCAAGCTGGCCCAAGAGGCGCCCAAAGCGCCACAGGTTGTATGGAAGGTGGCTGAAGAGCGCACTGAGATGACTGCCAGACGGGCCACGAGCGCTCGAAGATAGCCCAAGACTGCTCCTAGGCGGCCACAAAGGCATTCAAGACGGTCCAAGAGGCCGCCGACCGAGAAGGCCCTCCAAGTGCAAAAATCAAGCATTACCTATGGGAGTACGTATATTTCTTCAATATTTGCTTTTCAGTCCTACCAGCGGCCGCGACGGCCCCAGAGGCTCCCCAAATGAGCCCCAGACAGCCCAAGAGGCCCCCAAGAGAGCCCCCAGACGGCCTGAAGCGAGCTTCAAGCAGCACCAGAGAGCTCCAACACGGCCCAAGAGAGTACCCTGGAACCCCGAGGGGACCACCGGAGGATCCCTACATGGTTGGAGAGGGCCCCCACGAGGGCCCCAAGATGGGCTCAGGTCCCCATGACGGGCGAGGAGGGACCCAGAACGGCCGAACTGGGCTCCCAGAGGGTCCAAAAAAAGGCTCACCAGGACTCCCTGAAGACGGTCCAGGAGGCCGCTGAGAAGGCTCCCTGGTGCAAAAAAACAGCATTTCATTTGAAAAAACGTGCACTTCTATGAGATTCGCTTCTCATGTTCCATCAGCGGCCACGCCGGTCCCAAGGGCTCCCCAAATCTGCGCCACACGGTCCACGAGGCCCCCAAGAGGGTTCCAAGACAGCCTCAAGAGAGCGTCGAGCAGCACAAGAGAGCTCCAAAACAGCCCGAGAGAGTCCCCAGGGGGCCCGAGGGAGTCACCAGAGGATCCCTACATGGTGGGAGAGGGCTCCATGAGGGCCCCAAGACGGCTCAGCTACCCATGACATACCAAGAGGGGCTTGGGACAGCCGAAATGGGCTCCCAGACGGGTCACAAAGGCCCAAAAGGACCCCCCCACACGACAGTCCAAGAGGCCGCTGAGAGGGCCCTCCAAAGGCAAACATCAAGCATTTCCTATGGAAAAACACATATTTCTTGGAGCTTCGCTTTTCAGTTCTACCAGCGGTCGCGACGGCCCAAGACGTTACCAAAATGCGCCCCAGAGGCCCCAAAGAGGGTTCCAAGATGGGCTGAAGAGAGCTTCAAGCTGCACAGAAGAGCTACAAGACGGCCCAAGAGAGCCCCCAGGAACCCCGAAGGGACCAGATGATTCCTTCATGGTCGGAGAGGGCCCCAAGACAGGCTGAGCTCCCCACGACGAGCCACGAGGGACCCGGAACGACCGAAATGGGCCCTCAGACGGGCCAAAGAAGGCCCGAAAGGACTAGAGATTGTCACAATGCTTCCCTAAAGGCTTCCCGCACGCGTTCAGTAGGCACCCGTGTACTGGGTGCGCTCAGAGAGGAGAGGAGGACGAGGACAAGGAGGAGGAGGAGCTGGAGGAGGAGGAGGAGGAGGAGGAGGAGGAGAAGGAGGAGGTGGGAGAGGAGGAGGAGGAGGAGGAGGAAGAGGAGGAGGAGGAGGAGGAGGAGGAGGAGGAGGAGTGGGAGGAAGATCAGGAGGATGAAGAGGAGGAAGAGGAGGGGGAAGAGGAGGAGGGACATTGTTTTTGTAAGATTATGTTGTTCTCTGATTCTCTGGCTCGGGGAGGGATGCTGAGGCCGAGGAGGGAAGGGGAGCGCAGGATGAAGAGGGCTCGGGAGCAGGAAGGAGGTGAAGTAGGTAAAGGAACACAAGGAGGGACACACCGAAGTGCGGGGAAGACAGGGAGGAGGAGAAGAAGGAGGAGGAAGAAGAGGAGGAGGAAGTGGTGAACGAACAGGGATCCCTTTCAGGGAGACGCCGACGAGGAAAAGGATGAGTATAAGATGATGGGAAGAGGGAGAACGGGAAGAGGAGGAGGATGAGGGGACTGCAGTGGACCGGGGATGATGACGGCGATGACGCTGATGATGATGATGACTATGGTCAAGTCGCCACGTTTAGCGTGCACGACCCCCCTTGAGGGGCAATAAATTACTCGTTTACCGTGCACGCTATACGCCGACTCCCCTGGTCAAAACCACCTTGGAAAAATATCTAGCCGTGCGTGCACACTATACGTTGTCCATGTCTCAAAGTGGACCTGCACGCCAAACGTTTTTACGTTGGCGATATGCGGCACGCTAAACGGACCGTCACTACCCCCCCTCCGAGCGACATGCTCGTATGGCGCCCCTCGGGGGGTGCACTATACGTGTCCTCCACCTCCAGCTCGCCACTCCACTCCGTCCCCTCCTCCGCTCCCCATCCGATGATGTCCTCCTACTCCTCCTACTCCCACGTCCTCCTCCTCATCCTCCGCATCCCTCTCCTCTTCCTCCTCTCTCCCCTCCCTGTCCATCCCCGCTTTGCCCTTGGTATCACTTCGGCTGCCCCTACGTACCTAGAAGGGGGAGGAGCAAGAGGAGGAGGAGGAGGAGGAGGAGGAGGAAGAGGAGGAGGAAGAGGAGGAGGAGGAGGAGGAGGATATGGAGGAGGAGGAGGAGGAGGAGGAGGAGGAGGAAGAGGAGGAGGAGGAGGAGGAGGGGAGAGGGGAGGGGGGAGGAGGGGGTAGGAGGAGGGGGGAGGAAAGGTGCACTCTAAACGTTGATATTTGTCACAGACATCCGACGTGCACGCTAAACGTGTTTGTCTCGCACGTCGGACGTGCACGCTAAACACGGCACAACCGCATATAGCGTGCACCAACTTGTCGAAGTACATTCTATACGACCCCCGAATAGAGTGCACATCAAAGTCTCCATGTGCATTATATCTGTGGCGACTGAACCGTATGCCGACGACGACGCCGGCGACGACCAACAAGATGTTGATGATGCGGAAGATGATGCTGAAAAGTACGATGACGATGATGGCGATGGTGATGACGATGCCGATGATAATGGTGATACTGATGATTGTTGTGATGGCGATGGTGAAGGTGACCATGACGATGACGATGAAGATGGCGGGGATGAGGATGACAATGATGACGATGATCATGACCCTAGCTAGAACTTGAGCGCGCTAGAAGCGTGCGCGATGGTTCTAGTGTGTGTGTGTGTGTGTGTGTGTGTCTGTGTGTGTGTGTGTGTGTCTGTCTGTGTGTGTGTGTGTATATATATACATATAACGGCGCACCGGGTCCGGGGGCCCGGGGCCGAGACCCCGACCGCAAATGTGGGCCCCGGGGGGCCCGGAGGCTCGTCGGACCGCCGGACGCCGTCCAAGATCGTTCGCAGGCGGGTTCGGAACGCGCTCCGATGGCTCCAGATGCCTTCCAAGACGCCTGTCATGACACCAAGAAGGTCCCAGAAGCCTCCAAGACGCTCCGAGAGGCAGCCCAAGAGAGGCCCAAGAAGCAAAAATCGTGTCATTCCTATGGGAAAACGTATCTTTTTCGCATGTTCGCCTCTTGGGTTTTCACCGCGTCCAAGACGGCCCAAGAGGCGCCCAAGACGGTCTACGAGGCCTCCGGGAGCGCTCCAAGGCTGCGCACGAGTGGCCCAGGACGGCCCCCAGACGGCCGAAGAGAGCCCCAAGACGAGTTCGAGAGGGGTCCCAGACGGAGAAAGCCAACCTCGAATTCCGAGCTTCCGGCCCAAGAGGCTCCAGGAGGCGCCAAAACGCCGCCCAGAGGCGCCAAAAGGCTTCCAAAATCAGCCCAAGACGTTCCGAGAGGCACCCCAAGAGAGGTCCAAGAAACAAAAATCGTGCCATTCCGATGGGAAAACCTATATATTTTCGCATGTTCGCATTTGGGGCTTTCACCGCGTCCAAGACGGCCCAAGAGGCCTCCAAGACGGCCTAGGAGGCCTCCGGGAGCGCTCCAAGGCTGCGCACGAGTGGCTCAGAACGGCCCCAAGACGGCCCAAGAGAACCCCAAGACGACTTCGAGAGGGGTCCCAGAAGGAGAAAGCCACTCTCGAATTCCGAGCTTCCAGCCCAACACATCCCAGGAGGCGCCAAAACGCCGCCCAGAGGCGCCAAAAGGCTTCCAAAATCAGCCCAAGACGTTCCGCGAGGCACCCCAAGAGAGGTCCAAGAAGCAACAATGGTCCCATTCCTATGGGAAAACGTATACTTTTCGCATGGTCGCCTGTTGGGTTTTCACCGCGTCCAACACGTCCGAAGAGGCTCCCAAGACGGCCTAGGTGGCCCCCAGTTCCAAGGCGGTTCACGAGGCGCCCAGGACGGCAAAATTGGATTCCAAAATGGCCTAAGAGAGCCCCAAGGCGTGCCCGAGAGGGGTCCCAGAGGGAGAAAGCCACAGTAGAATTCCGAGCTTTCGGCCCCAAGAGGCTCCAGGAGGCGCCAAGCGAGCTCCAAGAAGCCCCCACGAGAGACCCAGGACGCCCCAAGAGGCTCCAAAGACGGCCCGGGAACGGGACCTGGGGCCGCCAGATTGGTGCCTCGGACCCCCTATGGGGGCCACGGGGCTCATTTTCCTTGTTTTTTTACAGGGTTTCGGCGTTCCAGGGCCTCCGAGGGAGGCCGCCAGGAGTGGACCTGCGCCCCCTGGGGGCTCCGGGGCTCACTTTCCATATGTTTTTACAAGGTTTCCGCGTCCTGGGCCTCGGAGGCCGCCGCCTCCGACCCCTCGTGGGAGGACGGGGCGGCCGGGGAAGTCCAAAATAGTCCAGGAGGGCCTCCAGAGGCTCCCAAGACGGCCCAAGCGGGCCCCGAGTCGCCGAAAGACCGCTCCAGGACGCCCAAGATAGGCCCAAGACGGCCCGAGAGGCCCCCCAAGGCACTCCACGACGCTTCAAGACGCCTCTCCAGAGCGCTTCAAGAGACCGAAATCGTCAATTTTACGAAGGTTTTCGAACGATTTTGGCCTTCCAGCCTTTTCGGCCGTCCGACGTGCAAGACGGTTTAATAGGCCCCCAAGAGCGCCCCAAGACGGCCCAAGAGGGCCCCAAGACGGCCCCAGAGTCACCCAAGCCAGCCCAACAGAGCCCCAAGACGGCCCCAAAATGCGCCCAAGAGGGGGACCGGGGGACCACGACTCCAAAATTCGACCCTCCCGCTTGAAGAGTGCCCCAGGAGGCCCCAAGGAGCCCCCAAGAGGACCCAGGAGGCCCCCAAGAGGCACCCAGGAGGCCCAAACGAAGCCCAAAAAGGCAACAAAACAGCCCCGAGGAGGCCCCACAACGGTCCCAAAACGGCTTCCGAGAAGCTGTGAAATTCTTCACGCTTCGCGTATCCCCACCAGCCCATCTCAAAACAGCAACTCTTGCGAAGCATGCCGACAGTCGTGTTTTTCAGGCGTGTTTCCGCCTGCCCCCGCATATCTCCCCTGTTCCTCCTTCCTCCCGCCTCCTTGTACATCATCCTTGTGGTGGGAGCGGGAGAAGGACGAGGCGGGAGGAGGGAGAGAAAGCGCTCCTGGTGGTGGGGTTTCTCGTCCTGGTGTGAGTCGTTCGGGCCCTTCTTCCTGGTGTGAGTCGTTCGGGCTCTTCGTGGTGTGAGTCGTTCGGGCCCCTCCTCCTGGTGTGAGTCGTTCGGGCTCCTCGTGGTGTGAGTCGTTCGGGCCCCTCCTTCTGGTGTGAGTCGTTCGGGCTCTTCGTGGTGTGAGTCGTTCGGGCCCCTCGTCCTGGTGTGAGTCGTTCGGGCTCCTCGTGGCGTGAGTCTTTCGGGCCCCTCGTCCTGGTGTGAGTCGTTCGGGCTCCTCGTGGAGCGTCTTGGGTGCCTTGGGAGAGCCTCTTCGGGCCTCGTGGGAGCCTCTTGGAGGCCGTTTGGGGCGTCTTGGGGGCCTCTTGGCGGCCCCAGGGGCTTCCAGGAGCGTCTTGGGTGCCTCGGGGGAGCCTCTCGGGGCCTCTTGGGGGCCTCTTGGGGGCATCTTGTGGGCCTCTTGGAGGCCTCTTGGGGCCTCTTGGGGCTCTTTGGGAGGGGTCTGGGAGGAATCTTGGGGCCATCTGTCGGGCGATCGATCACAGATGGGGCGAGCATTTTTCTCCCCCCCCCCGTCGGGGCCAGAATCCTCGTGAGGGGTGTCGAATTTTAGCCCTCCCAGGAGTCGAAAAAGACCCCTCCAACCACCCGCGAAACGCCCTCTCCAGGCCCAGGGGGAGGGGGTAGGGGGAGGGGTAAACCCCTCCCCGAAGGGGAAGAAGGGGGGTTGAGAACAGAGAGAGCTCGCTAAACCACTCACGCCCAAAGGGCTGGTGGGACTGCCTTCACGACGTCCCCGACAGGCCAACCACGAGATCCAAACCAACACCCATGAGGCCTCTGACCCACCACCCAGGGCACGGCGGCGGGAGCAGTGACAGCACTTGTGCACAGCATGTTCCGGCGGGAGCCTTCCGGAACACGCTGCAGGAGGAGGAGGAGGAGGAAGATCAGGAGGAGAGAGAGCTGGAGTGGGAGGAGGAGGAGGGGGACGAGGAGGAGGAAGAGGCCTCCCAGACAGCTCCAAGATAGCCGAAGAGGCTTCCAAGAGGGCCCGGGGCGGCCCACGAGGGCCCCAAGGCGGTGCCTGAGGCGCCCAAGACGGCCCGAGAGGGCCCCAAGACGGCCCCAAGAGAGGCCCAAGAAGGGAAACACGAACCGAGAATCCGAGCTTTCTACCCCGAGAGGGTCTCGGGAAGTCCCAAGAGGCCCCCAATCGGATCCAAGAGGCCCCCAAGAAGCTCCCAAGAGGGCCGACGAGGTTACAAGAGATCTCCCAAGGTGGCCCCAAGAGGCACAACACATTGTTTTACGATTGGGCTTTGACGGGTTTGAATTTTTGTCGGCGTTTTGGCATCCCGATGCTCCAAGACGGCTCAAGAGGCCTCCCCCCCCCTTCGGCTCCGGAGCCGCCGCCGAAGGGGGGGGGAGGCCCAGCGCAGATCCAAGAAATCCGCGCGGAGCGCCAACAGTTTTGTGTATGTCATGGCGTTTTTTCTGATTCGAAGGTCCGCCCCCGCACCAGAGCCCGACCCCTCGGAGGCCCCCACGAGGTCTCCAGAGGCCTCCGCGGCCTCGACGGGAGCCAACCTTTTTCTTCCCACCCGCCGCGACCCTGTTTTTCGCGGTTTTTTTTGTTTTCTTTTTTCGCGTTCTTCTTTCGGGGTCGAGGGGCGAGGCGGAGCGGCGAAAGTCTCCTCCTCCTCCCTTCCCCCTTCCTCCTCACTCCCTTTTTTCTCTCTTCCCCCCCCTTCCCCCCTTTTCCCCCCCTCTCCCTTTTTCCCACCCCTCCTCCTCCTCCTCCTCCTCCCCCTCCTCCGCCTCCTCCCCTCCTCCTCCGCCGCCTCATCTCTCTCCTACTTCCTTCCTCCTCCTCCCCTCCTCCTCCTCCTCCTCCTCCTCCTCCTCCTTCCTCCTCTCCTCCTCCTCCTTCCTCCTCATCCTCCTCCTCCTCCTCCTCATGCCTCCTCTCCCCCTCACCCTCCCCCTCCCCCTCCTCCTCCTCCGTTCGAGATCGGCCCGCGGGTCCGCTTCTCGTGGCGGGTGCAGCCGTGGCCTCGGGAAGCTGCCGGTGAGGGCCGCTGCTGCCTCGGCGGACCGTAAGGCGGGCATGTCCCCCTACAATTAAGTCGGGCCTGTCCCTCTACATAGTCAAACAGTTATCAAAAATAGTCACACACACACACACACACAAAAAAAAGTTAAAACAATTATTCACTGCGTGGGGATCCCCATATGTGCATCTCCTTGCTGGCGCTCCCTTGGTGGTGGGACTCGGTGAGGACGAATCTGGATTTAAGTGTGACTGAGCTGCCTCTCTCTCTGCTCTCTCTCTGCTCTCTCTGTCTCTCTCTCTCTCTCTGCCCTCTCTCTGTCTCTGCATCATCTTTCCCTGCCTCTCTCTCTCTCTGAACTCGTCTCTCCTGCCTCTCTATCGTCTCTGGGTCGCTCTCTCTGCTCTCTCTCTCTCCTCTATCTATGCCTATCCCCTCTCTTCTCTCTCTCCTCTCTCTCTTCTCTCTATTCTCTCTCTGCTCTCTCCTCTCTCTCTCACTCTCCCTCTCTCTCTCTCTCGCTCTCTCTCTTCTCTTTTCTTCTCTTCTCTCTCTCTCTATCTCTCTCTCTCTCTCTCTTTCTCTCTCGATCTCTCTCTCTCTCTCTCTCTCTTCTTTCTCTCTCTCTCTCTCTCTCTCTTTCGCTCTCTCGCTCTCTCTTGCTCTCTCTCGCTCTCTGTCGCTCTCTCTCGCTCTCTCTCTCTCTCTCGCTCTCACTCGCTCTCTCTCGCTCTCTCTCGCTCTCCCTCGCTCTCTCCCGCTCTCTCTCTCTCTCTGCTCTCTCTCTCTCTCTCTCGTCTCTCGCTCTCTCTCTCTCTCTATCTCTCTCTTCTCTTCTCTTCGCTTCTCTTCTCTCTCTCTCTCTCTCTCTCTCTCTCTCTAGTCTCGGCTCGAGAGTGCCCTGCACTCATAGCGTAGCCGCGACGCGAAGCGCCCCGCTCTGGAGTCCCGACTCCAGGCCTCGCGAGACCGGAACCGCGCCAGCAGCGCGGTACTGATTTGCGTCACCCCCCTCCCTCCCACCAGAGCGCCCGCCGCAATGGCCCCCGCCAAGCCGGAGCGCCGTCGCTTTTCCAAGCAGCCGCCGAGCTCACGTCCTGCAGCTGAAGGATCCCTCCTCCAACGCAAACAGGACTGCATTGCAGCCTTCAAGCAAGCGGGGTCTGACCGCCCCACAGCCGCATACAACGGGCTCGCCGAGCTGAACGCGGACGAGCTGCAGGCACGTACGACATGCACAAGACCAACACCAAGAAGCTCGGCAGTGCCTTGATTCGCATGTGTGCCGCCAACCAGATCAGCTACACGCTGGATCACCACCAGCGCAGCAAGCCTAAGCGCAATGGTGGTGACGCATCCTATCCACCAGCTGCGCCCGCGCGTCTTCAGGCTGCGGACGCCAAATTTATTGCCTTGGACCCGGCCTTCTGGAAGGTCCCAGTCCTGGCCGAACCCACATCACTCGACGACGGCAAGACGTGCAAGCCCAGCATCAGCCTCCACGACTACGAGAGTGGCGAGCGGCTGCTGCAGCACCATCTCGAGCAGGGTAAGCGTACCACGGGTCAGCTCGCGATCGCTGTCATGGGCCCAAAAAACGACAACTACGTCGGCACCGAGCTCGCAGTCCCCGTGCTGAAGCGCCACCCCAAGGCGCCCAATGTGGTTCACACGCACGTCCCCGTGACCGTGTACCAGCTGGGCACCAAGGAAGTCGCCTGCACGGAAAAAGTAGCCGTCGCCACCATAGATCCTGCCGACCACGTATGCTGGATTAGGGTGACCATACATGAAACCGAAGCCATCGCCGCAGTCCCCTCCATGCATCAGGCCTTCGAGGATCAGTTTTCGGGAGGCGCCCCCGTGAACGGTGGTCCACGCGCCAAGGGTCCTTTCCGAGGGGATTCCGCTCCACAGGACAAGGCGCGCCAAAACCAAAAGCACAGGGAGTCTAAGAAAGACGCTCGCCGCCAGGAGCTCGACAGTCAGCTGCAGGACACCTTCAAGGCCCTTTTCCACGGCAACTTTAAAGCCGTCACTATCCTCGAACCCTGCAAAAGTCTAGGCAGGTACGGATCTGGCGTCGGAAAAAGGTCCCTGGCTGCCACTTTCGGCGTCTGTCTTCAAGCAGTCGACAAGGTCTTGGCGGGTTCGGGGCAACTCGGCGCCACCTACGACCTCAGCAACGTAGGTGCGGACGAGCCCACGGCAGACAAGTACCAGACCGTGTGGTTCCCCGAGGACCAGCCCATCACGATGGCAGAGGCGTTCCAGAAGGCGGTGGACTTCAAAGCCCTAGGAGTCGTCAGGCACGGCAAGTCAGGCTTATTGGGGATCCGTGTTGCACGTGGGTCAGACGCCGCCAAGGCCGCTGCCGTCAGCATCCGTGGCTGCGAAGCCACTCTCGCCAAGACGCGATACCGCATCACGGGCACTGCGGCACGCCATGCCACGCTGACTCAGCTTGCCAAGACCCTCACGGGCCCGTCCGTCAAATGGGACTGTGAGGTCTACCACGCCGCCTGGGACCCAGCCACTTCGGCGCAGTTTGCCTTAGTGCGCGCTCATCGTCCCCCACCCACATAAACGGTACAGGTCGCAGGGTGCCCCATCCCGTGGAGCATCACCGAGGCCCCGTTGGCTGAGGTCGTGCCGAAGAGGGACAACGTTACCATTGTCACCCCTACCACTATCACAGAGCCTGTGACACCGCCCGCCCGTGGTGGCGGCTTCAGCCCCGCCACGGGCACACTCCTAACCAAAGCGGCCCAGAGCCCCTACCTCCACGACCTCATGACTGCCACGCCCAAAGGCAAGGGCGTCGCACCGCTCCCGATCCCTAAGGAGGAGCCTTTAGCCAAGCGCCACCGATCCTCCAGCGGGAAACGCGACGCCACGCCGCACGTAAGATCACACGGCGCTCCAGGCCGCAGCTCCTCTGCTCCCCCGCACGGCACGGATGGAGCTGCCGAGCAGACGGCCGTCCAAGGACCAGGTGGGGACGGGCATGACCCGCAACCTGGCACGGGGGCGGCCGAAGGTGGAGGCCACGCGGAAGGGCACGTTGACGCAGCCGCCGAGGTACCAGGCGACGTCGAGATCCTCTCATCAGAGGATGAATTCAGCGTGGCATCGCGCGAACCGAACACCCTCGGCGAACACTTCGCTACGGCCCCTAAACTGTCAGATGCCGCTACGACCCGCATCCAACACATGGAACAACAGCACGAGCTGCTCGCCAACACGGTGGACAACATGCAGGTCCAGCTTGCGGGCGTTCTCTCATCCCAGGCCACACTCACGGAGCACGTTACTGGCTTGGAACGAGGGCTTGCCACCGTCGTCACTCAGCAACAGACGGCAACTACCGAAGCTGCTGCACTGCGCGGCGACATCCAGGCCCTCCTCGGGCACCTCACAGGAGGTACCATCCACCTGCCCCAGGTGGCCACCCTCGATACCAAAAAGGAGGAAGCTGCACCAGTTGCCGATCCCGTGGCTGTCTGCGGGTGGATCGACCAGCCAGGCCAGGGCACCCCAGGGACGGGGCCCCCAGGGGCTGACAAAGGCAAAGACAAAGGGCGGGCCACACAGGAACCCTATTGAAGGTGCCTCAGAGGGCCCGCCTCAGCCCTCCGAGGAAGCGCCTTCAGAGGCATCCCTTCTCACGTCTCGCCGTACTTCCTCCTTGCTATATCATGTCATTTTTGGCAGCAGCACGAGCAAGCTACCTGGTGTAGGGACACCTGTCATCTTGCTGTGGGAGTGTTTGTTGCAATGTACATGAGCATGCAGGGGTACCTAAAGATGCGTGCTGACATGCAGCTTTTGGCTCATCGCTCGCGCCGCCTGCCAGGCCTCGCCATCATGTGGCGCTTCGCTTTCAGCCTGGCCCTCCCCTCGCTCGCTGGAGCACACCCGTCTTCAGGCGGTGCGCCCCAGCATGGAGTTGGGTTTCTTCTGCAGCACGTCGAACGTGCGTCCCTTTTCTACCTCTACGATGACAGCATCTACAAGTACGATCACTGCACCATCTTGGACCCGATCGTCAACGGCACCGCTGCCGCGAGTCCGTGCAGTATTGGCCAGGCACACAGTGGCGGCTTCAGCCCCGCTGCTGTGCCCCGCTATTGCCCTACGGGCCCCACCACTCCCATGCGAAATAGGGGCGAACCCGAGGAAGACCCTGCTTTCTGGCACCTGATGATGATCCGCGCCCGGCTCATACCGTGTGCTGCGGCGTGGGCACCAGGTGAGGATAACCAGGACATGGTCTGGGCATGGCTTGAGGACTGCGTCCCGTACATCCTGGCGACGCTCCATCTGCCACAGTACGATCACCTCTTCCTTGAGGCGTCCGAGGACACCACCGACGCCCTGCGTCAACGCACCGCGGTCGACATGTGCGAGGACATCTGGCACAGAGCGGGCCCCGACAGGCAGCGCATCAACCGCAACCTCACTCGGATCCAGAGCAGCCGCGAGTACGCCACCCGCTATTTCGGCCTCCTCCTGGAGTACCAGGGCGCTCGTGCCACGCTCGTTGGCCCTGAGGCTTTCATGGCACCTTTGCCGCCATACCTCTCACGGGCCCATGCTCTGCTACCAAGAGGTCTCCCTCCACCCGACCATGACGCCATGGCGTACCTCGCTGATGTTATCCTGCACCAACCGCCAGACATGCTGCCGCTCGTCGAGGCGGAGCTCGCGGCGGCGCCGACGGACGGCACCGATGAGGCCGCAGAAGATCCCGTATCATGGCTGCTCCAGCACATCGCGGCCAGTGATATCGGCAATACTTCCATGGACTCGTTCCACGCGTCGGAGGATAGCCAGGGCGACATCGATATCCAGGATCGAGACGGCACGATACCATCAGGCGACTCGGCTCAGCGTGACCGCGACAGTGAGCCTCACTCTGGGCTCGCCCCGTGGCAACGTAGTGCGCCCCACACCTCAGATCAGGCCGACCCTTCTGCGCGGCCTAACGACGATGAAGGCGTCACTGCCGCTGATGTGACTAGCCATTCCACTGCTTCGCAAGCTCATGCCAGGCCGTGCAGTGGCGGCTTCAGCCCCGCTGCACCACTGGCTAGACCTGGACATCCCCAGACCGCAGGAGGTGACAACGTGACTGACTCCAACCCCAGTGCCATCGACCACTGGCAGGCCGACATCGACAACGACCCCATCGTTGATGAACACCCAGATGCCAGCGGTCCCCACGAGCCCCAGCACAGCTCAGCGGCATCACGACATTGTGGCTGCCTCATCTGCCTCCTGGTGGCCACGTACGCCATCGAGATAGCAATGCCGTACAAGGACCAGATCGATGGATACTTGCCGACCCCGAGCCGAGACCCCAGCTACCGACAACGACGACGACGCCAAGCGACCGCACCAGGCCCATCGGTGTCCACTATATCCCGACGCAAAACGACATACTATGTCACGTCCACATTGAGGGCCACTCTCAAATGGACCAGCGACAAACTCAGAGATGGTGTCTCGGGCGGAGCCACTGCAGTCGGGAGCGGCTTCGGGGGCGTCCTTAAATGGGCCAGCGGCAAGCTAGGGGCCATAGCCACGGGTGGAGTTGTCTGTGGTCTTCTACTCGTCGGTGCCAAACTCCTTGCCCAGGGAGCTGTCGGACACGTAGGCGCCCGCATATGTGCGCGGGCCCTGGACTCATCCACTGCCCACTGGTGCCTCCGCTGTTGCCAACCGAGCAGGACGCCGAAGGACGAGGCCACACACAAAATGCCGTGCACGCTCGCCGACGAACACGACGACCAGCAGGTGCACGCACTCCGACATCCGCTGCTACAGGAACACTACGCCGCAGCTGTTGCCGCCGCAGTCGCCGACGTTACCACCGCCACCACCGCCGCCATCGTTGAAGTCACAGCCGCCGTATCGCGAGCCTCGTCTGTCACACCAAGATCGACCAGCCCGACGCCACGAGACGGCTCCAAGAACGGCGCGACATTCGGTAACTTACCGACCAACGAGGATGCCACAGCACACGGTAGCGACACCGAGCCAAGGGAAACGAGTGAACGCACCCATGGCAGACCGTGGTCCATCTTCCGACACGCTGACGCTCGTGGTTCTTCCCCCGACGCGGACACCCAACCACCACGACGGCGAGCACGCTATGCATCACCTGACAGGCCCCAGGCGCCTTCAGGCCCTGGTACGCCTTACACTGCCCTCAAGCCACCGACACGCAACCCACGCAACACCATCCAGCGTGACCCAGCGGTCCCCGAGCCGCCGAAGAGCATACTTAAAGCCCTGTACCAAAACGGCTTCGCGCTAGGGAACAGTGGCGTGTCCACTGAGGACATCAAAGACGCTCTACGACTCCACGACCACCCTCGATTCACTCACGACCAAACACTCCAAGTGCTGGGGCCGTGGACGGACATCATGCAGAGGCCACCGAACCGCCTCACTTGGGTGCTGGAAGACTCGGGCGGAAACTCGGGCGAGACAATTTTCCCATACCTCACGTGGGACCTCCGTCAACCCACCACCGACGCGCCCACTGTTTTCTGGCATGGGACCCGCGGCGACCTTGCGGCCCGTCTTGCTGCCTGTGGAGGGCACCTCTTGCCAGGCCCCCGCCGTGAAACGAAGGGTCGAACTGGCGCCAACGTTGGCCGCACGTGCGTGAGCGCGCACCCTTCGCTGGCCGCGTGGTACGCGATACCGCCCCACCCGCCCTACAGTCTCGAATACGACACCCTCGCGTGGGGACCCATCGCACTCTGGATGTGCGAAGCCACCCAACCACCGCGCGGGGAAAACAGGCACAACTACGTGAAAGGGGAGGCCCACGGAGCGCGCCTCATTTACCCTCGGGTCCTGAGCCTCCTCATCCGCATGGACTGGTGTGCCCCACAGAAGCTGCTTCCAGGTGCCGTGCCCTTCCACACGCCTATGGCATGGGCGACTGCGCGCACGCCCTCCACATTGCTGGCTACGATCATCCAGATCTCCGTGAGGCGGCTGAAGCTCACGACCAGGAAGCTAGCACCAGGCGCAGATCAACCATCGCGGCAGCATGGCCACCACCGCAGGCGCTATACTCGCCAGAAGCGGCGCGAGCATGGGCCAAACAGCACTACGACACGGAAGCAGCCACCAGGGACGACCCGAATCAGCCTCGACCACGCGTCTCGCTCCACATACTCCAGCTGGACCCGAAACCACTCATCGACCTGGTGTACACGGGCTTGCAAGCTGTCCCCGTGCGGGGGCACCCTGACGCACATGGGTCGCGCCCCAGCGGCTCCAGCCCTGGGGCCGCGTCGGACCCACACGCACGCACAAGTCAGGCACAGCCTTAGCCCGCAGTCCAGACCCCTCATCGACGTCATCTGGAGTCGACGAACGCCGTACGCCATCCCTCATCTGCGCGGCCGCCGCCCTCGCCCGAGGCCGCGCCCGTGCGCGACGATCTGCCTCTCGCTCGTCACGACAGAGCGACGGGAACTCCACCTCCGACAACAGCGGCATCGAGACGTGGGAGCACATTGTGACGGAGGAGGAGCCGACTGCCTACCACGTCCTCGCCTACCACGTGCTTGATGTGCGGTCCCGTGTCAACGCCCCTGGCATCGAGGTCTGGCTCGACCCTGGTGATCACCACGATGGCGCCTACTTACCGTGGGGGACGACAGTCATGGGCTACCGCGTCATTGACCCTACGGTGGACGGGCGTGACGGCTGGGTCATCCTCCATCATGATCACGGCGACACCACTACTAAGCTCTGGGCACCGACCCAAGTCAACGTTAAGGGGGACGACTCCTGGCGCACCGTCATGGTACCAGCGGATATGGGGCCCCAGTGGATCAGGTGCCATGCCGAGGACGCACGCCTCCCCGCCGAGGATGTCCGCACTACAGGCCAATCCTGGTTTGCTGACGTCTGGCCCTTGTGGGATCGCCCGAGACCCCACCCAGACGACCCAGGCACAAACGAGCATGCGCTACCGCCTTACCAGGACGCTGGTCTTGCCTACAGTGTCGATTCCAATGCTGCCAATATTGCGCGGCTCGCCGCAACACACAGCTTGGCACCTCGGGCCAACCAACGTGCCCAGACTGCGGCCGCAGCGGACTGCGTACACTTATGGACTGGTCCACGGACTACTCGTGCAACAGTTGGACGTGTGCATACAGCACCAAAAAGAGGGACTCTGACACATGCTGCCTGTCCAGCAGGTGTCCCCACCCTCCCAGGCCACACAACCAGCTCGACGTCCGGGCCACAGGGATGCCGCCGCACATCCTTGCCCGCCAATTCGGCAACGCGCCAGCCCTCCACGACCTCAAGGAACCCCCCCGAGCGCCTTCAGGCCCCGGGGGAGTACCTCCACACCCAGGGCAAGTAGGCTACCAGGGCCAATGGTACCTCCCACCACAGCCGCGGCGTGTCCCCAGGCAGGGATTGCCTGACGGCACAACGCGGCCACCTGGATTCACAGGAACGGGGATGCACGAAGAACCTTCCCCCGACCAACCGCTTTGGAGGGAAGGCTATGTGCTCTTCAGCCCCCATCAGGCCCTCAAGGAGGAACTCACCTTCAACAAGACGGTCCGCCGACCTTTCTCCCTAGCCATTACCAACATGTACAGGGATCGTGTCACGGTCAGGACCGTTTGCGAGTTGATCGCCGAGCGCACCCACATGACCCGCACCCGCTGGCGAGATGTGGTACTGTACTGGGACGCCGAGGGTGGTCCTGGGCCTCAAGCTCTCGACTACGATATGCGACTCTGTGACGCCATGGTGAGCCGTGCCACGACCGAAGCTGAGCTAAACCACGACCGCAGCAACCGTGGTAGTTTCTGCCTCTACGGACCAGCGCACCAGCGGGCCATCAAACATTACGGCGATCTCAGAGCCGCAGAACATCGACTACACGGAGTATGTGCGACGATACTCACCCGTAGGGGAGACCTACCCTGACCACGCCTTCGAGCACGTCTATCGGGGCTGGCAGCGGCCCGACGTGCCCACCATCCTCCCCGACACCCGTCCCCTCTCGAGAGCCGACTGGCAGCGTCACCAACAGCACCAGCAGCGCATCCAGCAGCGGGACCAACGTGATGCAGGACAGCAGGGCACACCACGCTACCGCTCCCCTGCGCGAGTCCCGACAGGCGGTAACACGGCCTACGACGGGGTTGCCGCCTACCACCGTGGTCCCATCGGTGCCATGCCTGCGGCTGCTGGAGCAGCCGCCTCCAGCTACGGCCAAGCCCCCAACGCCAGGGTTCACCCAGCGGCCATCGGCTACTCGCGTGCACCCCTACATGCCCTAAGGGCCACCTCGCCAGTGCCAGGGTCCACGCGCGCCTGGGCCTCTACTCAGGCCGACATGAGGGCCCCTCCAGCAACCAGCCTGCAGTGATAACCCCTGCGGCTTCAGCCCAGGGGGCTGCAACAAACCGTGGCAGGGCTGGGCGCCCCGAAGGATGGCGCGATGCGAACGTGCGCGCTTGGAAACCGCGCCAGCGCACGCCCCCGCCAAATGTAGCTGCAGCACTGCGCCCTGCCCAGGCCAAACCTGCCCCACCTGTGCGGGAGAGGCAGCCGCTCACCCCGCTCGTCCTCACGCGCATCCAGGCGCATCGCAGCGCCTCCCCGAGGCACAGCGAGGGAAGCGTCCACCACGTCAGCCCCCGACCAGACGCGGCCGACCCCGACCAGGCCACAGCCACGGCGGAAGGCGGCACAAGCGCCTCTCGCCAGCCCAGCCCATCACCCTGCGCGGCGCCGATCCGATCCCCGAGCAGGGCGGATTCTGAGCGCGCTAATGACCAGGCGACTTCGCCACGCGACCGTCACACGGGCGGGCGCGTCCCGCGCAGCAGGACCTGCAGCCGCCACAGTTCACGCAAGGCCCCAGGGAGCTCCACGAGCTCGCCGCCTCGCGAGACTCAGGCCGATGCCCGACCCCCCGAAGTGGTGCCACGCTTCGGAGCCAGCGTCATCGACCCTAGCCAGGTCGACATCGAGCCGACGCCGTCCACGGACCACGAGCCGCAGCTGCCCACCCGCGTGATCGTCCCCATCGACGAGGCGCCAACCTTCGACCCGTTCAAGAACAAGTACCGTGTCAATAACCTTGTGGCGGGTTTTGGCGGGGGCTCACCGCTCTCACCTCAGAGTCGGGGCGGTGCCCCCGCCACCTCGGCTGCTGCCGCGGCAGCTGCGGCCCCGCGGGGAATCAGCCCTGTACGCAACGTGGGCCTCACGGCAGCGGGCATGGACGAGGCCCAGCGTCAGGCCTCCGATCGTGCTGCTGGAGCCGTTCCACCAGATGCTGCTCATCAAGACACTGACGGGGCGGGCGTGTCACCGCAGGAGGGTCCAGCGGTGGCGCGTGCGCAGTACATGCGCGTGCGTTGTGCCGCCGCCGCGCCTGGCCGCCGCCGCTGTCTCGTTTTTGTCTTTGTGTTCGGCAGGTTGGATCGAGGAGTCGCCTCCCTCTCCCACTGCTGCCGTCTCACTTCTCCTCCCCTCGTCCCCTATAGTACAGGAGTGAGGAGGAATTTTCGTGACATTTTTACTAATATTTATGAACCCCCCCTGGCGCAGTGCCGACCGTGTCCCTCCTATATGGTTGGCCTGACGGCGGATTCAGCCCCGATCAAGCTAGCCCATAGTAACGCCATGAGCTCCTACTGTGGCCAAGCCTCCTACTGGGGCGAGGGCCAAGCTGACCTTCACCGTGCGGGGCGCGCAAACCCCAGTTCCACCGATGGAGACGGGCCAGGTCGCTCCATACACCTCGTCAGCCTTAACATCACCAGTCTCTCAGCGAACTGGCCAACCATCACCGCCCTTTGTGTTGACCACAACGCCGCTGTCATAGCACTGCAGGAGACCCGACATGCCAAGCCGACTAGGCAAGCCATCGCTACCAGCGCCGCCAATCCTCTCCACGGTGGATACCACGCCAGTCTTTGGCCTGACCTTGATCTGGCGCGAGCCCAGCGCAGAGCTGCCCACGGCGGCACTGATCACACCGTTGTGGGCAACACTGGCGCCTCGGGAGGGGTCGCCATTCTCTCTAAGGATGCCATCGTCGACTCCACTGTCGACGACAACGCGCCCTGTATCGCCGCCCTCAAGGCCAAGAACAGATGGCATGAGGTCTTTCTCCCACTCTGCACTCAACACCGCCGTAGGCGGCGACGAAATAATCATGGGCCCGCGGGGATCTACATAGCGAGCCTTTACGGGATTGCTGGAGGAGGCAGCACAGCTTTCTTTCGGCTCGCTGACTGTGCCGCCGCTAGGGTCGGCTCAGCACCCTACTTCATCTGCATGGACGCCAACACGAACATTGACGACAATCCACACCTTCTGCACATGTTGCAGCACGGATGGTCCAACGTCGCTGAGGGCACACCAGATCACACCATGCACACCTATGGCAATATCCCTGATTGGGACCGCGTCACCAAGTGCCCCCGCACTTCGCGCATTGATTATATCATTGCCAACCAGGCGGCGCGATCCCTTGTCACCGACTTCTGCTACCTTCGCGACTTGCCTGCGAAGTCTCACGTTGGCCTGCAGGTCACGCTTGACCTCCGTCGCCTCGACCATACGGCCCGACGTCTTCTTGCCCCTACGCCCTACCCGCCCGACGATGGAGTTCATGAGGGGCACGAGCTGCAAGCACTTGGGACCCTCATCACTGGGCGGTACCAGGACCGCATGGAGCAGGCCGACGCACGAGACGACGTGGAGCGCATGTTCACCCCATGGCTGGCTTTGGTTTTTCGTTCGCGTGGCTGGCTGGCTGTCTCGCATCTTGACCTTTTTTTTTTAACCCCTCCCTATCTTTTTTTTATCATTTCCGTCCTTTTCCTTGTTTCCCTTTTTTTTGTTTTTTTTTGTGTTTTTTTACCGAAACATGTTCATGAGTACCATCTCACCCGTCTACGCGATCTGCCACCTCCACCGCCCCACCAACCAAAAAAGAAGCCCCCACCATGCACGGGCTCACGCCTACGTTCGAGGATCGACCGGTTGTCCCCCGCGCGTTCCCCACCTACGGAGCTTCCACGATTCACATGAACCGACTGCGCAAGCTCCATCGGCAACTCTGCGAGCCCCGTTTCATCGGACAGCACCACCATCTTGATTGCCGTGCTATCCCGCCGTACCTCGCGCAGCGCATCGACTGCACGTGGGCCGCGGCTCGCCTCTTATGCCACAAGCTGCGCCCCACGGTTCTCCTGGAATTCCCCGAGGCCTGGGCCCCAGACGAGCCAGTGCCGCACGGGGAGCACCTTGACGTTTTGATCCAACACCTCGACTTAGAGCTGGCGCGACGCGCGAACCGTGCCAAGGCGGAACGCATCAGGATATGGGCCGAGGGCGTCCGTGAGCAAAGCGGGCGAAAGGCGGCCATATACGCACGAGCTGCTGATAGCTCGCCCACGGCGTATCTCCGCACGCCTACCACTCCTGACGATACGCAACTCCACTGCGACACCAACGCCTTCAAACCTGACGAAGCTTGCACGGACGACAGCGAAGCTGACACCGAAGCCGGCGGCTTCAGCCCCGGCGACGGTAGCTCGCCCGACACGGACAGCGACGAAGACCACACCCGTGAACCACCACCTGCGCAAGTCCCCGACATCCTCCCTGCCAACGCCATTGTTGCTAACATCAAGGACATGCTGAAGCTCATGGTCGACACCTGGGAGCCATCTTGGGCAGGTACCGCGCACGTGCGGGACATGATGCCGAAGCCATGCCGACGTGGGCCGACTTCTACGACGAGTACCGACAGGAGCTGCCTACGCCATCACCAGCTACCCCTTTCCACCTCACCGACGCCCAACTCATCCACTTCATTCGCACCCGTTCACCGAGACGCGCGGGGGGTCTGGACGGTTGGACTACTAAGGAGGCAAAGGAGCTTCCCGACGACATTCTTCGCCTCTTCGCCAGCGTTCTACGAGATATGCAACGCACTGGCACCATCCCAGAACCCCTCCTCCACGTCCCAAACCCGTGCCTCCGAAAAGGCCGAGGCGAACTGGTTTTCTTTTTTCCCAAACGGAACCAAACGACTTTTGTTTTTTTTTTTTCTTTTTTTTTTTATTTTGTTTTTTTTTTTTTTTTTTTTTTTTTTTTTTTTTTTTTTTTTTTCTTTTTTTTTTTTTTTTCTTTTTTTTTTTTTTCTTTCTTCTTTCTTTCTCTTCTTTCTTTCGGAGCTTTCCGTTTGGATGTACGCGTGGGAAGCACCAGCTTACCGCAGCCTCACGGACTGGCGGAAAGGATGGACCCACGCCACGAGTTTTGGCGCTGTCCCCAAAGCTACCATTGGGGACGTCAGCACTTCTCTCGCCCTCCGCATCGAACACGCCAGAGCCCTTCTCCTTCCCTTGGCTGGAGCTGCCCTGGACCGTCAGAAGTGTTTCGACTATCTCATCACGGACATATGCCTTAACATCGCGCTTCACGCGGGGTGTCCCCAAGACATCGTTACTGTCCGCAGAAACTTCTACAGGCGCCACAAACGTTACATCCGCATGAACGGCGCGTACTCTAAGGAACTGGCCAGGACAAACGGTCACCTCCAGGGAAGCTCTTGGTCCCTGGACGACATTAAGCTGCTCATGTGCGTCTGGACCAAGAGACAGCATTGTTACGTGCCGCGGTCACTCAGCACTACTTTTGTTGACGACAGCAACTCCACTACCCACACCGCGCCCGAGTTGCAGAAATCTCTTGATGAAACCGCCAAGTTTGATCGATTTTCTGGTCAACGCATTCATCCTGGAAAAGTTGCGGGGTGGGCGCTTACTGACGAGCTTCACACCGCCGTTACCCAGCTCACCTTGGCGGAACGGCCCTTACGCGTGGTCGACTCCTTCAAGCTCGTCGGAAGTTACATCACCGCCGAGGCAGCGCCGGCTCCAGCCGCGCTCAACCTCACGGCCACCGCTGACGCCCGTGTTCGCAGGG
>CAUYUJ010011619.1:0-21997 GCA_963575745.1 Prorocentrum cordatum | reverse complement strand
TATGCTCCTACACATCGCTGCTAGGTCGCTTTGCTGGGATACTGTTATATATATACACAGTAACATTTATATTCCCCCCGTATCTTGAGCACTGGAGCAGTCGAGATATTCCGCCGGTATCATCGCGCAGACGGACAGTCTCATTGGGCATTCAACGCCTACTGTGAAAGCGAAGCGTTTTTACCTAACAGCGAAGCAGGATAGGTCTCTAATAATGTCAAAAGAGAGCATCATGACTCCCCAGGGGGGTCTGGGCGGCATCCCGACAGGGATCCGCGGAAGTCGTTTTAAGCAAACAGTCACACACTTCGTGGTCTTCGAGGTCCCAGAACTCCACTCCTGGGCATGATTTTGAATGCCCGGAGCCAACTGTAGGTCACTTCGTGGTCTTCGAATTCCCAGAACTCCATTCTTGGGCATGATTTTGAAAGCCCGGAGCCAACTGTAGGCCACTTCGTGCTCTTCGAGTTCCCAGAACTCAATTCCTGGGCATGATTTTGAAAGCCCAGAGCCAACTGTAGGCCACTTCGTGCTCTTCGAGTTCCCAGAACTCAATTCCTGGGCATGATTGTGAATGCCCGGAGCCAACTGTAGGCCGCTTCGTGTTCTTCGAATTCCCAGAACTCCATGCCCGGGCCACATTTTGAATGCTGAGGCAGGCTGAGGCCGTGGCTGATGCAGGCTGAGGCAGAGGCAGGCTGAGGCTGAGGCCGAGGCTGAAGGCGGACTGAGGCTGAGGCTGAAGCAGGCTGAGGCTGAGGCTGAGGCAGGCTGAGGCTGAGGCTGAGGCAGGCTGAGGCTGAGGCTGAGGCTGATGCAGGCTGAGGCTGAGGCAGGCTGAGGCTGAGGCCGAGGCTGAAAGCAGACTGAGGCTGAGGCTGAAGCAGGCTGAGGCTGAGGCTACCAAGTTCATTGCCGACATGTTCCTGCGGCAGGCTGAGGGCTGAGGCCGAGGCTGAAGGCAGACTGAGGCTGAGGCTGAGCAGGGCCTGAAGGCTGAGCTGAGGCTGGCTGAGGCTGGGCAGGCTCATGCTGAGGCAAGGCTGAGGCTGAGGCTGAGGCTGATGCGGCTGGAGGCCGAGGCTGAGGCCTGAAGTGGCTGAAGGCCTATTGAGGCTGAGGCTGAAGCAGCTGAGGCCTGATGCAGAGGGCAGGCTGAGCTCAGGCTGAGGCTCAGGCTGATGCTGAGGCGGCTGAGGCTGAGGTGCGGCTGAATTGCAGGCTGAGGCTGAGGCAGCCTGAAGGCTGCGGCCCGAGGCTGAAAGGCAGGCCTGTGCTGAGGCCTGAGGCATGGCTGAGGCTTAGGCAGGCTGAGGCTGAGGCTGAAGCAGGCTGATGCTGAGGCAGGCTGAGGCTGAGGCTGAGGCTGATGCAGGCTGTGGCTGAGGCAGGCTGAGGCTGAGGCCGAGGCTGAAGGCAGACTGAGGCTGAGGCTGAAGCAGACTGAGGCTGAGGCTCAGGCAGGCTGAGGCTGAGGCTGAAGCAGGCTGATGCTGAGGCAGGCTGAGGCTGAGGCTGAGGCTGAAGCAGGCTGAGGCTGAGGCAGGCTGAGGCTGAGGCCGAGGCTGAAGGCAGACTGAGGCTGAGGCTGAAGCAGACTGAGGCTGAGGCTGAGGCAGGCTGAGGCTGAGGCGGAAGCAGGCTGATGCTGAGGCAGGCTGAGGCTGAGGCTGAGGCTGATGCAGGCTGAGGCTGAGGCAGGCTGAGGCTGAGGCCGAGGCTGAAGGCAGACTGAGGCTGAGGCTGAAGCAGGCTGAGGCTGAGGCAGAGGCAGGCTGAGGCTCAGGCTGAGGCAGGCTGATGCTGAGGCAGGCTGAGGCTGATGCTGATGCTGAGGCTGAGGCTGAGGCAGGCTGAGGCTGAGGCCGAGGCATAAGGCCGACTGAGGCTGCGGCTGAAGCAGGCTGAGGCTGAGGCAGAGGCAGGCTGAGGCTGAGGCTGAGGCAGGCTGATGCTGAGTCAGGCTGAGGCTGAGGCTGAGGCTGGTGCAGGCTGAGGCTGAGGCCGAGGCTGAAGGCAGACTGGGGCTGAGGCTGAAGCAGGTCGAGGCTGAGGCTGAGGCAGGCTGAGGCTGAGGCTGAAGCAGGCTCATTCTGAGGCAGGCTGAGGCTGCGGCCGAGGCTGATGCAAGCTGAAGCTGAGGCAGGCTGAGGCTGAGGCTGAGGCTGAAGGCAGACTGAGGCTGAGGCTGAAGCAGGCTGAGGCTGAGGCTGACGTAGGCTGAGGCTGAGGCTGAGGCAGGCTGATGTTGAGGCAGGCTGAGGCTGAGGCTGATGCAGGCTGAGGCTGAGCTGAGGCTGAGGCTGGAGGCTGAGGCTGCTGAGGCCGAGGCTCAGGCTGAGGCAGGCTGATGCTGAGGCGGAGGCTGAGGCTGAGGCTGATGCAGGCTGAGGCTGAGGCAGGCTGAGGCTGAGGCCGAGGCTGAAGGCAGACTGAGGCTGAGGCTGAAGCAGGCTGAGGCTGAGGCTGAGGCAGGCTGAAGCTGAGGCTGAGGCAGGCTGATGCTGAGGCAGGCTGAGGCTGAGGCTGTGACTGCGACTGCCGTTGCCGCTGCGACTGTCATCGCGAATGCGACTGCGTCTGCGAGAACAGCAGAATTCTACAATTGGATTCTCATCGGAATACTAAGGGGAATGCTTCCAGATATTCTCCTACACATCGCTGTTCGATTGCTTTGCCGGGAGAAGCTTGCGAGGGCGCGCGGTCCTCCTATTAGCTAAGTGTATTAGCTGATCCATTCATTTGCATTTGCGCATTCGTTATTTGCTAATCTGTTGCGCTTGTCAGATCGGCGAAGTCGATTACGCCAAACGCAATATTGCCGAATGAGAAATCGGTAATGGGGTCTCCGCGTTGTTTGCAGAAAACGCAATTTGTTCAACTTGGGCCACAACTGCTCGGCTGCATGCAAATAGTAAATAGTCTTTTTCCCCGTGGGGTGACAAGCTGTATCGCACTTATGTCGTGTCCAGTGGAAATCGTCGAGGTAGCGGCCGCCAGGAGATAAGGTTCCTTTCCAGTCGCGACGCGTGCAATTGCAATCTCCACAATAATCGCGAACGGTGATCTTCGATTTCTTCAACTGTCGCAGCGCTTCTTTTCTATACTCCGCGCATTCGCAATTCATCATGCCACGCAGGTGTAGAAATGCAGTAAGGGCTCCTTCTTGGCCCCTTTCATATCCATTGTAACCCAGCGCCCCCCGATTCATGCTTTCCTTCTCTTTGATAGTGGCAACCTTCTTGACATGCTGACACCGACGATCCTTTTTGTCAGCGGCAGGTCCCCCCGTTTCCTTATATCTATCCATTGAATTTCTTTTCGTCTTTCATTGTGGCGCGCGCCGCCTTCTCGTTGCCATCTGCCGCGACGTCTTCCGGCGCATCGAGTTCCCCTTTCAACTTGAAATCCTTGCCATGTTTGGCTGCGTTGAAAATCTACAAAAAACCTTTGTTCTCCGCGCCGTAGTCGGGGTCGTACTCTGGGATGGGGTCTGCAATATCGAAATCGTAAACGCCTTCTTCTTGAATCCAGAGATGACTGCGCCAGGCGTCGTGAATCTTACGTCCCAGAAAATCCTCTAAGTGATTCCCTTTTCCTTTCTGACTTCCCCTTGTTTTCGCGTTGCGGCTTCCAATCCAGATGCGCCAATATCTGCTTGGGCGGAGCGGCGCGTTCCATGTCGAAGTTGACGCAGAAAACAAATGGCGCCGCCTGGAACCGATGCCTGGATGCAGCAACAAAGCGCTATGATCCGTCACGTGGTCCTTTGTCATCAAAGTATTCAGTCTCGTATTATAACATTGAGCGCAATTGAGTATACGCATTGTTTCGCATGTGTTATGGCTGCGCACTTTTGATCCATGTTTGACGCGCTCCCGAGCAGAACCATTCCAGACGGTAGATTCGCGATCTCGGTGGCCGCCTGGTTTCTGCTGAATCTCATCAGAACAGCGCGTGCATGCAGTGGGGTTGCAGAATTGCACATCGGCCAGAAGCCGATTTGTGTTAGGCGTGCTGTATCCGAGTTGTTCTGAGCCGGCTCGAGGCCGACTTGCTTTTCCAAGCCGAGGCTGAGCCGGCAACGACAGGGGGGAGGGAAGGGGCGGGGGCGAAGGGAAGAGAGGGGGGGGTGCGGGGAGACAGGGGGGGAGCAGGTGAGGATAATGAAAAGCAAAGGGGTGGGGGGGTGGGGGTGAGATCTAAGAGTATGTGGCGTGCGCTGTTGTCTCGCGCCGAAGCGTTTTTTCCTGCGCCGCATCTCATGGCGCGAGCTTGCTCGCGTGCACGGTTGCGGCGCGCGCATTCGGAAATATCAGGTCTAGCAGTGGTGGCCGTATCTGTACTCATGTAATTACTACTATAATACTTAGGTCATGCTCGTGCGTTTGCTCATTGTCCTGCACCTCCTCCTGACCTTGCGCATGCAGCAGCATCGTATGCTTATTTCTACTAGGTGATCTGCTGATGCAACTTCTGCTCCAAATGTGCGACGAATCCGCGGCGCCGCTGGGGTCTGTCCGCGCGCGTCGTTTTCGCGCCGAGACCCCGCCGCCAACGCGCCCCCCGCAGATTGCTGCGTGTACAGAGCCAGCAAATTACTGCCTGAGTACAGGGGCAAGCCAGTGCCCATTAACAGATTCCCAGAATGACACAGACCTACTCTGCATGCTGATCCGTCAGCCGAAGCGCATGGCGCTCAGGCGGGATATGGCGGCGTCCACGCCGTTGTGGAGGTTGCCGCAACGGATGTAAATCGCGCTCGGCATCGAGTCCTGCGCTGCGCTGGGGCCGTTTTTGTTCAGTGCTCCAGGTCAGCGTTTTCTTTCTGTTTTGGGCGCAGTTTCTGGCACGTGCTCAGCCTGGAGGTTGGCCTGTCGCCCACCTGCTCGTTTGATTTCTGTTTCCAATACGTGTTTTATGGTGTTTGTTGTATCACAATGCCGCCTGCGTGGCGTCCACATGCCGGGGTGTCGTTTTTAGAGCGCGTTGGTCGAGCCAAGAACGAGAAATGGAAAACGGGAAAACACGCCCCCAACGTTTGTAGCAACACCTAAGGTCGCGCGTGCGCAGGAAGTGCAACTTGACCACCGCGCGAGCCAAGTCACTCTCGATGTCTACTTCGTCGGCCGGGTACTCGGCCTCGATGGCCAGGTACCCGTGCATGAAGTGGAGCTGGTCCTTGGCAGGGCCCCCGAAACTACAGGAACGGATTTAGGGACGACGTGCCTAAATCCCTTCCTGCCTGTTCTCTTGTGAAATCGTCGATCGGAGCCGCGCGCCAGGACGCGTGGCCAGTCTCGAATCGCTCGTCGAACATGCGACTCGAGGGGGACCAGGTGCCGCGCGCCACGCGGCATCGCCAACGCATGGCGCGCGGTCTGGCGGGCGGATCAGCAAAACCTTCAAACAGAAATCTCGGGCCCTCTAAGCTTTCTGCGTATGGAAGCACGGGGTCATTATCGGCCGCCTCCATGTTCGGGGGGGGCGACCCAGCCCTGCATCGACGGCGTCGGGGGAGAGACGGCGCGACCGAGTGCGGTGTCAGGGATCTGAACGTCCCAGTGCCCAATCGCCATTAAAGCCTTGCAGAACAAGTGCTTCTTCGGGGCGAGAGTGTGCTGGCACGCGACCATGTCCAGCTTCTCCTGGCCGCGTGGCAGTTGGCGGCAGTGACGCTGGGTACTGCGCGCATAGGGAACGCCGCCCCCCATTCGACAGACGAAGCATCGACAAGCGCAAGAATCTGGATCGAGCCGATCGAATTTAGGCAATCGGTTCTCCTCGACGAGAAGCAGCGTCGCCCGACATTCGGCGCGCGCGTGGCCGAGCTCGTCGCGGGGGTCGGCGCCAGCCTTGCTGAAGGCCGACTGGGGGATGGAGGGAGCGGCGGACTCCTTCCCACGCGCGCTTTGCTCCTGCGCAGCTGCGGGCGATAGCAGTGGGGCGCCGAGGAGAGAGGGGGGGGTCCGGGCCCGAGCATGAAGCATTGCGTTTAGCGGCGGTCGACCCCCTGCGCGCCGCTGCGTCCCCCGAGAGACAGAAGCGATCGCTGCCCTGGCCATGCAAGGCAGCGCGGCCCCCTCCTGAAAGCGCCCCGCTCAGATTGCGCTGGGCAGCGGCCGTCCTCCTCCTCACCATCCCCCTTCCCATCATCATCATCATCATCATCATTGTCATCATCATCATCATTGTCATCATCATCATCATCATCATCATCATCCTCGTCACCCTCAGCATCGACATCATCAGCGTCATCACGCCACCTCATCCCCCTCCTCCTCAGCATCGTCATCATCATCATGCATCCCCCTCCTCCTCCTCTTCCTCCTCTGCATCATCATCATCGTCATCGTCATCGCCGTCATCAGGGTCGCCCTTCATCCTCGTCCTCTGCCTCGCCGTCACCATCGCCATCATCGTCGTCGTCGTCATCATCCCTTCTCGTCATCGCCCTCGCCCTCGTCATCGTCGCCGTCGTCGTGTCGTCGTCGTCGTCATCATCGTCATCGTAATCCTATTCGTCATCGCCGTCGTCATCTTCGCCATCATCATCGTCTCTCCTCCTCCTCCTCCGCCCCCCCTCCGCCTCTTCGCTTCCCAGGTCGGGGCGGAGGGGGGGGGGGTAAGTAATGGAGAGGAGGGGGCCGGTGCAATGAGAAATGATAAGAAGCCTCCGCAATGGAAATCAATAAGAACACCCTACAAGCAAAAACAATGCGAATTCCATGCCATCGAAAACAATAAGAAACCCCTGCAATCGAAAAAAACAATAGGAACCCCACGCAATCAGAAACAATCAGAAACCCGTGCAATCAAAAACAATAAAACCATGCAGTCAAGAACCGTGACAAATCCATAGAAACAAAAACAATAAGAAATCGGCGCAACCAAAAACACGAACAAATCCATGCAATTTAAAACATTAAGAAATCCATGCAATCAAAAACAATAAGAAATCCGTGCACTCAAAAACAATAAGACACCCACACAATCAAACACAATCAGAAAACGTCTTGGGCCCGCGAACCCTGCGAGGGCACCCCAAAAAAAAAACCAAAGAAAAACGAGGCGCAACCTGAGGGGGCACCAAACAAAACAAAACAACAATGGTTTTCGCGCCTTCAGGCTGCCTGGGCGGAGCTGGGCTGGAGGGGCCTGGAGGAAGCCCGAAAACGCGGAAACCATTGATTTGTTTTTTGGTGCCCTCGCATTTTTTTGCTGTGCCCTCGTCGGGTTCGTGGGCCCAAGACGTTTTCTGATTGTTCTTGAGCTCTTATTGTTTTTGATTGTACGGATTGGTTATATTTTTTGATTGTCTGGATGTGTTATTATTTTTGATCGTATGAGTTTCTTATTGTTTTTGATTGCGTGGTTTTCTGATTGTTTTTGATTGTGTGGATTTCTTATTGTTTTTGATTGTATGGATTTGTTATTGTTTTTGATTGTGTGGTTTCTGATTGTTTTTGATTGTTTGGATTTCTTACTGTTTTGGATTGTATGGAATTCTACTTGTTTTGATTGCGCGGATGTCTTCCTGTTATGATTGCGCGGGAAAGAAAGGAAATGTGGATGGGGATGATGAGTGCGCGAAGGAACGCGCGGAAGGGGGGGGACAATATTATGATGGTGATGATGATGGTGATGATGCTGTTGATGATGATGATGATGGTGATGATGAGAAAAATGCCACGCCACATACTCTTCAATCTCATCCTTACGGGGGGGGGGATGAGAAAAGCGAGCGTTATGCATATAATGGAAAGGAATGTTTGCGCATTTCCTTTCGACGCCTGGATAAGTTAATCCTGCGTCGCGCGCGCCGCTCCCAGCGACGCTAAGTGACGATGGCGAGTAAATCTTCAAATCGAGCGAATGCGTCGCCGACGGCAACATTATCGCAAGCAGCGATGATAACTTATGTCGCCAACAAAATACGAAAGTAATCATCGCACGCAGCGACGTTGGAGGAAGATCGCCAGCGTCGTCGGCGGCGCGTCGGGCAAGTAATCCCTGCGCGCAGACTGCAGCGCAAGGGGGCGCGCGCCCGCTCTGTCCGACCCGTCCTCGGCGGCGGCCGCCGTGGGCGGCGCGCCCTCGGTCGCCGACCGATCGTCGAGCGCCGCGTCGATGGCCTCTTCGAGGTTGAAGTCCTCGTCGAAGTCCATTCCGCTGGAAGACTTGGTCTTCTTGGGCGGGGTCTGGCTGGGATTGTGGCGCCAGGGCGAGCAGCCGGGCGCTTGTCCCGTGATTTTTTCAGGGCGCGGTGAATCACTCCGCCCCAATTTGACCCCGGCGTCCGTCGCGCCCTGGCCCTGCCATTGTCCTGGTCCGAAAGGGCCTGGCCTGCTCGCCTCCGC
Organism: Prorocentrum cordatum; assembly: GCA_963575745.1. Lineage (NCBI taxonomy): Eukaryota > Dinophyceae > Prorocentrales > Prorocentraceae > Prorocentrum > Prorocentrum cordatum. Next base: position 13,637 of record CAUYUJ010011619.1, on the reverse strand, counting down.
CTCCTCGATCTGCTTCGCCGACGCCGCGCCCGCCTCCGTCGGCTGCGGGCCGGCTGAACCGCTACTGGCCAGCATGCCCGGCTCCGTAGGTCCAAAACCAGCAGACGCCAAGAAAGGATGTTCGCGTGTGGTCTGTTTCAATGATGGGTTGTTGAATAATCCTGTTGCGCTGCGCGCTGATGAAGGCCCAGTGGTTCTCGGGCGGTCAATCTTTCGCCCTGCCGTGGCCTTTCTCGAATTTTCCAACGACCACTTCTGGCTTCTTGTCACGGTAATTACGGCGGGGCCTCATTGAAATTGCCATGCTTCCATTTTTCCCATGAGCCCTGCCACTTCAGGTTTGAAAATGACATATGTGTCGCCTGCCGGCCAGTGGATCACGGGAACGTTCGCGAGCCCCTTCGTGCCGCTGCGAGGGGCAATGCTGGCCCGAATAATTGCAATGGCGTGAGAATGACGCCTGAATGCCACCCAATCCTCTTCGTCCGCTTCTTTATCGAAAGACGGCCTGGCGAGCATCTGCCATTCCGCGTCGCCGATCGAACCCCTGCCGGCGAGATTATGCGTCGCTTGTGCGCTGACTTGTTGACTCGCTGCTTGGCGGCGCGAGTGCGCGTCGAAACCGGCCCCGCCCCGCCTTGCCCGCGCGGGGGCGTCTTCGTCTGCTGGGCGCATCGTCGCCTGGGCTAAATCAGCGCCAAGCGTGTAAAACTTTCCATCGTCGACGATGCAAAGCTTGAAAACGGCAGTCCTTTCGCCTCGAGGCGCGTCGAGGAATTCTGCTATTGCCGAGGCGGGTTATAAGTCGGTTCTTTCTTAGTTTCGAATCCTTTGACTCGACGCAATGAATCCACGCGTTCTCGCGCGCGAACTTTTGCCGCGCTCTGATATTCCAACCCGCGTAATGCCATGCTCTTAACGGGTGGCGACGTGTCCCTTCGTCGCCAAATCAAGAAACCGTGGCTTCATATCTTTAGACGTGGTTGAAATTCGATTCAGTAGGTTTGGCCGTCGACGTGCCCCTCGCGCAACACTTCTAGAAAAAAGATCTACAATTTCCTTCCGGCCAACCTAGGATTGGGCTGTCTGGCGCCTGAGTCCACGCGTCAGCCGCAAACTGCCCTTCATTGTTTGAGGGCGGCTTCATTTTGCGCGCGAATTGTTGGCCGGCAGAGATCTCGTTGAAATCGCTCGATTTTCTCTTCGTCACCTGGCCCGCTCGCCGCGGGGGGCCTGGAATCCCCCGGGCTCTTTGAAAATGCGTGGGGATATTTTGATAGGCCAAGGCTGGCGAGGCCACTGGCAATGGCCATAGACGCTGCCGCGCGCAAGGGGATCCTGCGCCTTGACGACTTTTTCCGATGCAATCTAGAACCCACTTGTTTTTTTTCGGGGTGGGGTAAGGCCATTTGTTGGCGGAAACATGTGTATCTATGTATATATATATATATAAATATGTATATATATATATATATATATATATATATATATATATATATATATATATGTATTATATATATATATATATATATATATATATATATATATATATATATATATATATGGGCACATCCGCAACCTCAGTGACAGCTTGCGCATCGAATTTGATGATTGTATCGTCAGTTGTATACTATACTTCGATGTCCTTTGCCTCGCAATATGTTTTGACCATACTATCTATATGTTTTATCGCCCAATTCCAAAGTGACCCCTGGCGTTTTCATGCCACCGCGTGATGCGTTAGCCATGGGCTAACTTGTGTTCCAACAATAAGTTGGCGTATAACAGTTGCCTGTTAGCTCTGATCCATTACTTGGGCCACTTGTGACGCGCGAGGGAGAGCGAGGGGCGAGGTTAATTATGGAAAGAAATATTTTGCATCGTGCTATCATGATGATGAAATGCGCGGGAGAGCTAAACCCCGACCCTGGGAACAGGGCGCCTGCGCGCGAGCCGAATCCCTCTCTCAGCGCCAGTCTCCGCGCGCCGGCATCATTCCGATCTTGACTGCTACTGAATCGGTAGAAGTTGATTGTGATGACGTGCGACAGCCGTAGTGGGCTACCATCAAACGTGCCTCTCCGACAGCGCGCGGCAGTGCGTGCGCCTTCCCAGCATGTCTCGCAAGCTGAAGTCCTTGTTTGGTCCCGCGGGCAGGCCCCCTCGCGCCGGCAGGCTTCTTCGCGCCAGCGCGGTCGCCCCCTCTGGGGGCGGTCCTTCTCCTCGCGAAGCTATCGACAACAGGCTCCTTTCGAAGCAATACTTGAAGGCCGGAGGATGGAGAGAAACTAAACGGTTTCGCTAACGTGCCTCTCCTACAGCGTTTGGCAGCATTTGTGCCTTCCCAGCCTGTCTCGCAAGCTGATGTCCTTCTTTGGCCCCGCGGGCCCCCCCCCCGCGCTGGCAGGTTTCTTCGCGCCGGCGCGGTTGCCCTCCTCGGGGGCGGTCCTGCCCCTTGCGAAGCAATCGATAACAGCTCCCTTCGAGGCAATGATTGGAGGCCAGAGGAGGGAGAGGAATAAAACGGCGACATTCGGCACGGTATGCATATGATGCAATCGGTGCAGATGCTTGCTCACTCACGCTCTCCTGCTACCCTCGCTGATGTTGCTGCTTCGTGTTCTTCCCGGGGAAGTGGCCCGGGAAGTGCTCGCGCGGTCGTCGTCGCCGCCGCCGTGGTCGCGTGTGGGGGGGTGGGCGGGGGGGGTTTTCCTGGGCCGCAACGCGCAGCCGGGCGTTGCTTGCGCTGTTCCTGTCGGGTCCACAGCCTCAGCGCGGGCGGCGCTTGCGCCGCCCCCCCCGAGGCGGGGGGGGCATGGGTGGGTGGGTGGGTGGGTGGGTGGGGTGGGGGGGCAGGGAAAAGGGAAGGGGAAGAGGAGGGGGGGGCTTCTGTCCGCGTGCCCAAATGCACTGGCCGCCGTTCTTGCAGATGCCCCCACCGACGCGGGCGGCGCCTGCGATGTTCTTCCAGAGGCGGGAGGGGTGGGGAGGAGGGAGAAGGCAGGGAATGGGAGAGGAGGGGAATGAGGAGGAGGAGGCCCCTGTCCGCGCGCCCAACTGCACAGGTCGCCGTTTTTGCAGAAATCCCGGCCAAAATGTTTGCACAAAGTGGTCTTGAACATCCGGTCGCGGCGCTCCGGTTTCTCCTGGTCCCTCTGCTGCTGCTCGCGTTGCTCAACTTTGTGAAGCTGCTCCTGCGCCCAATCGACCTCCACACGCGCCTTTGCCTGCCCTGCCGCCATGATGTTCAGCTCCATGAACTGGGAGAAAGACGCAGATCAGGGATGGGGGTAGAAGGCGGGGAAGGATTAGGATGTAGCTTTGCGGGCAAGGCCGCAACCCCAGCCTGCTCGGAAAGCTGCTGGGGCGTAGGCTGGCGGCGTCGGCCCTTGCGTCGGGCGGCCTGACATCGGGGGGGGCCTTCTGAGGGGGCAGGAGTGTTCTAAGAAGGCAGGGGATTGCTTGGAACGTTTCGTCGTCGTCGTCGTCGTCGACGACGACGACGGGGGCGACGACGGCGACGGGGGCCGCGACGACGACGAAGCGCTGCGAGAAATCTCTGGGCCCTTCAAGGAGGACGCCTCTCGCCTTCTTATAAGCCCCCCCCCCTCGCCCCGCCCCCCTCTGCGCTTCGCCGAAAAAGGCAGCTCCGCCCTGCGCTGCGTCGAAGCAGTGCCCTCGAACCAATGCCTTGCGAACGCGCGGGCGCCGCCGTCGCCGTCGCCGCCGTCGTCGTCGCCGCCGACGTCGTCGTCGCAGTCGTCGCTAGATGCACATGCGGAGGCTTGGCGCAGGCGCCGAGGCAAAACCGAGTGCTTGAAAGACATGCGGCCACATGCGCATCCAGCTCTCGCAGTGTCTGCCCCCTCCTCCCTCCCTCCCCCTTCCCTCCCTTCTCCTCCTCCTCGCCTCCCTCTCCTCTCGCGTCCTCCCCTTCTATCTTCGCTCCTCCCTCCTCTCGCCTCCTCCGTTTTTTTGTTCCCGTTAGCCCCAGGGTTCTTGTGGCCCGCTCTCTCCATGAAGCGCGGGGTATATTCCGCCCGCGCGGCTGTTCTGCGCCCTTCACGATAATGGATGAACAATATGGAGCTGGGCGAATTCCGCCCGCGCGGCGCCAGCTCGAGTGCATCGCGCGCTTCGCAGGGGCCGCTGCGCGCCCCCAGGCGCGCTCCGAAGCGTTGTCGCGCGCTCCTTCCAAGGGCCGCCGCGCCCTCCTGCGCTGTTTCTCCTGCGTGCTGCTCCTCTCGCGTGCTCCTCGCTGTCCCTCCCTGCTCCTCCCCGCTCCACGCCGCCTTCCCCGATGACTTGCGTGCGCCAGAGTGCGTTGTGTGTCTTCATGTGTAATGGGTTTTTTTTGGGTGGGTGGGATGTTAGCACCGCGCCAATGTGTGACACGTTCAGCATGTTGGCATCTTCGCGTTCCTGTTGACCTTGAATTTCTAATCATAGAATTATTAAACCCTGAATAACCTAAAAGCGGTCCGTATGCAAACCGGCTCCATCTACTGCAAAAAATAGAATTTCCTGAGCATGCGTGCGTAATCTCATATTTTTTACAACACAAAGTGCCCAGCCCCCGTTGCGAACCCGCTCCATCTACGGCAAAAAATAGCATGTCCTGCGCATGCGTGCAGAATTTCTTTTTTTTTACAGCACAAAATGCCCAGCACCCGATGCAACCCCGTTATGTAAACCCGCTCCATCTATTGCCAAAAAATCGCATTTCCTGATCCTGAGCATGCTCCATCCTGAGCATGCGTGCAGAATCTCTTGTATTTTACAATACAAAATGCGACCCCCTTATGTACACCGCCTCCATCTCCTGGACAACCTCGCGCTTCCTGCGCATGCGTGCAGAATCTTAAGCCCGTTAGAGCACTCGCGTGCCACCTGGATCGCACATCCGTCGTCGCCGTTGTCGTCGTCGTCGTCGTCGTCGTCGTCGTCGACGTTGCACTCGATGTGGTTCTACCGAGGGGAGAGATGATCTTTATGGTGGGGTGGCGTGCGGGTGGGAGTGACTGACGGCCATCGCAGGTGGTTTCGCGGTCCAGGTGTACTCGTGGCCACGCCTAGTAGACCCTAAACCCTAAACGCGCTTCATCAATGTGACTTTGAATCCTAGACAGAACCGGTTCCCTCGGTCCCCGCCCCTGGGGAGCGACGCCCGAACTCTTCACGATCCCTTATTAAAATGTGGTGCGGCGCACATCCCCATGCGATTCCTAAACTCGCGCGGTCCTCCATTCAAAATGTGGCGCGAGCCACATCCCGCGCGGGCGGACGAAAGGAGCGAATTTCTTGCCCACCCCGATCATCCACTGAGGATGTGGTGCGGTGCACATCGCCATGCGAAGCTAGATCCTAAACTCGCATGGTCCTCCATTCGAAGGCGGCGCGGGCCACATTCCGCGCGCGCGGCCGAAGGGAACGAATTCCTTGCTTTTCGCGACCTGCCATTCGAAATGTGGCGCGGGGTACATTCCGCCCGCGCGGCTGTTCTGCGCCCTCCGCGATCGTTTATAAACATACGGTGCGGGGCGCATTCCGCCCACGCGGCGCCCGCTCGGGTGCGGCGCGCGTTTCGCAGGGACCGCCGCGCGCCCCGTGGCGGCCCCAAGCATTCCGAAACGATGTCGCGCGTTCCTCCCGAGGGCCGCCGCGCGCTGGTGTGTTGCCTGCTGTTCCTCCCGCTGCTCCTCGCTGCTCCACGCAGCCTTCCCCGATGGCTTGCATGCGCCAGAGCGTGTGTCTTCATATGCAGTGTTTTGTTCCAGAGTGGGTGGGATGTGAGCACCTCGCCAGTGTGTGTCACGTCCAGTATGTTGACGTATTCGCACTCTTGTTGACCCTAACCCAAAGTCCAAACCCATTCTCAACACATCTTCATGTCAGACATCCGCCTGGGTGACCTGGACAATGAAAACCAGCGTTTCGCTCGAGACAGTGTCAACACATTCTCATGCTAGACATCTGCCAAGGCGACCTGGACACGTGAAGCCAAACGTCTCACTCGAAACATCCTCAACAAATCCTGATGCTCTCGCCTCAATGCCGCCACATCCAGATCCATTTTTGATGGTCCCAGGCCTGGGCCCGAAGAGGGAGAACCCCGGAGCCGAAATGAGGGAAAAACGCCCAGCAAGACAAAATCCGAGCGTCGGAGATCTGAGGGCTAGGGGATTGACAAAACACCCTTCAGCACAACCTCATTTAGTGAAAGCTTCCAGGGGTACTCCACGTGTGCACAGCACCGCGTTCCGAGTGCACTTGGCGGAACGCACGTCGTTTGGCGAAACCGACTGGGGACTGCACTGGTACACTCGTGTGCCAAGGTCGAATGAACCCATCCAGATTTCTCAGTCGAGTTGTCTGGGTGGGCGCTCTCTCCATGCCCGACGGGTGCAGCTCAGGCCGACTCCGTCCAGTGTGTCCGGGGAGCTCCACTAGCATCGGCTCGGTGTGGACCCGCCGACCCACGCTTGCGCTGGCCGCTGCCCATGCCTCCTGCGTGGCGATGCTGTTAGGGCGTGGACACCCAGATGTTGAGACCAACTCTCCAGCCCTGAGATCTTGGCGTCTCAATCGTTCCGAGCCCAGCGTGTTCGCCCAGGTTCGGGCCCCACAGATGGACCCGGCTCGAGAAATGGCGCAGAAAGATGGGGTCCAAAGCTCTGGTCGCGGTTTTTTGTGATGTTGCAATTTTTCCGCTGCGCCGAATCTCAGGAGTAGCCGCTGTTTCCACGGCGCGAAGTCTCGGCCAGGCTGGGTCAAGACTCGGCCCCCGAACCTCTCCAGGAGCGCGCTCGGACAAGAATCTCGGGGGGGATCCAGCCATGGCCGCGAGATGCAGACGTATGGCTCGGTGATCAAACATGCCAAACATGAAATCACCTATACATGCGCAAGAAGACGTAGGTTGAAGTTGGACCACGTAAACATGACTGCGCTGCGAAACAACAATGTATACGTCGGGGTGCTCGGGTGCAGAGAACCCATGGGCGATTCTTGGCACTACGTGTGTCATTGCGAAGAAAACATTTTTCTGACAAGTGGCAATGATGATGGTGGTGATGTCAGGGACGATAATGTTCAGGTAAATCGCATGGAATAACCATGGGCGAAAACAAGACCTAATCCTCAAAAGGGCGGGACTGCAGAAATTCATGGCAGAATAGCGTGCTGTGAAACACGCCGCCCCCCGTCACGCGGCAATCAATGCTCGAAGAATGCCACGGGAGGTATACGTCGGCCTTTGCTGCGTATATGTCTTTGAACGCCGCGGTCGCCTGAACTTCTGCATTGTCGCGTGTTTGCCAGTCTGCGAAGGCATCTGGTGGCACGCGGGACGGCCGAACGGCAAAGAAGTCTGTGTGGGTCTGTCTAGGAGTACAGCCAGAATGCGGCTCGCAGTACCTCCCACAAGCGGCGAATATACCCCAATTTTCTGCCTTCTGCATGAGAGGCCATATCAAATTATCGTTGTAGATCACGACATCCGGATTTATCCTGATAACCCAATCGTAACCTCGGAACCATCCGCTGGAAAATCCCACGTGGGCCGCATTCATTGCGCCCTGCTGGTAGCCCGGATTCTTATCGAAATGGACGACACGATTCCGCACAGGCCACTTATCCAACAGCTGGGTGATTCGATGCTTCTCGTTTTCTTGGAGAGTGTCGCTCCCAACGTACAAGATGACGTCCGCCTGCATAAGCATCGGCGAGGTCCGAATCAGCGGCGGCAAACACTCTAAGTAGCTCATGTGCTGACCCGAGGCGTGCGTTGTGACATACAGCACAACGCTTGCGTTTTTACGTTGTGGCGCACGCACCATGCGCGAGGCGTTCTGTTGGTAGATGTCACGAAGCATCATCGTAGACGTCGATGCGGTTACGGCCTGGATAAGTTGCGCCGCAATGTACATGGTCATGGGTGCCAACCGTACCGCAGCCATCCCAATTAAATCAGTGAAAGGTTACACAGGCTCAGTAAGCAGATGTTTGGGCGCACAGCTCGCCACAGTTCCGTTGGAACATGAGTGGCTTGAACCATAATGGCTGCGGAGCGCCTCTCTCGGCCGTCTTGGAACTCCTGTTGAAGCTCGTTTGGGCCGTGTTGGGTCCCTCGTGGGCCGTGCTGGGGCCTTCTTGGGGAATTTGGGCTGGGCCATCGTGGCCCTCCTGGGGACCTCCCGTGGCCCTCGTGGGTCTCTCTTGGGAGCTTCTGGGGGCCTCGCGAGCTTCTTTTGGGCCGTCTTGGGGGAGTCTTGGGGCCCTCGTAAGCTGTCTTGGGGGCCTCTTGGGGACCTCTCAGGCCGTCGGGGCGTTCTCCGAGGCTTCTTGGGCCGTCGTGAACGCTGCTACGACACAAAAAGCGCATATGCTGAAAATGCACGTTTTTCCAGAAACGAATTGGAAGATGTTTGCCTCTTGAGGGCCCTCCTGAAGGCCTGTTGGGGCGTCTTGGGGGCCTCTTGGGCCGTCTGGAAGTCGTCTTGCGCTGTCTTGGGGCTCTCCTGCGCCTCTTCGACCACGTCTCTGATCGCATCGGGTCTGCTGGGCAAGGTCTAGCAAGGCGCCCTGGGAAGCGCGGCAGGGCTGGGGGACCTCTTCCAAAAACGTCCAGAGGGCCCCAAAGGCCCGGATCCTGGTGGTCTGGTTTCTGCGGGGGGAGGGTTTTTCCCGCCCCCCCCCCCGCTTGTAAACATAAAGGACGAGGAATATGGCAATGTATGCATGCACAAGACGTGAGGGCTCGCTTCGCTTCGCCTCGAATCTTGGCCCTGCGCCCAGGCACTGCTAGGGGACGGCCGAAGGACTCAGCGGAGCGGACAGGTAATGACCAGGCCAGATGGAGCCCGCAGGCACGTTCACGCGGCTTGGTTGCGACGAGGGCGAAGGTGAGCCCTGACCCCCACAGGGTAATCTACATTATACTCATCTGCATACACATATTCGGAGGGCCAACGTACCCGGCCAAGGGAATGCCGAACGCTGAAACAAACAATTCGGCCACATGGTGGGCTTCGGGAGCCCAGAACCAAAAAAACTTGCCATCTCTTGGGGACCGACCTTTGCTTCTGCCAACTTTCGCGGGCCTTCCGCCAGCGGGGCCGCCCCTGGTTTTACTTCCACTGGCCTTCCGCCCGCCTTCCGCCGAGAAGAGATGGTAACTCCTTCGACCCTCGGATGCGAGGCCCTTCCTGCAGCGCCCGACATGTGCACGGCTGGTTCGCGTCGCGCTGTCGCGCGCGGGGCAAGGCCGAGCGTGGCACGGCGACGCGGAGTTGGCGGGGCAACGGGGAACGATCGGCGCAGAGCGAAGTGGAACGAGCGGGGCACCCTGGGAAACGGGCCGGGCAGGGCGCGGCGAAGTGGGGCGAGCGGGGCAGGGGGGGGGGGGCAAGCGGGGCAAGGCGAAATGGAACGCCCGCGTGGCCGCGGCCGCCATGTTCAGCCCCCGCCGCGGCCGCGCCCCCGGCAGTGGCCGCGCAGAGGAGCGCGGATGAGCGGGCAGGGCAGGGCGCGGGAGCGGCACAAGGCGACACTGCACGGGCGGCGCGGAGAGCAGCGGGCGGGGCCAGGCCGAGCGGGGCCCGGCGGATCGAAGCGAATGGAGACGAGGGGGGGGGGGGGGCGGCGGGGCAGAGCGAAGCGAACAGCTCGGCAAATCCTCGGCGCTGGCGCCCGCCGCCCGCCGCCCCGATCGCCGCGACGTCGTCGGCGACGGGCGCGGCGAACGGGGGGGGGGGGGGAGGCGAGCCCGCGCCTGCCCCCCCAGCGCCAGCGCCGACGCATCCAGCCGCAGCCGGTCACGAGGCTGGGGCGCCCTGGGAGCGTCCTGGAGAGCGACCGGGGACGCCTGGGGGCGCCTGGCAGTTTGGGAAGCGCCCGGGACCTGGGAGCGCCCGGGAGCACCCGCCAGCGCCTGGGGGCGCCAGGAAGCACCTGGGGGCGCCTGCGAGTCTCCTGCGTGCGAGGGGCGCCTCCCTGTGCGCCTGCGTGCCTTCTGCGTGCCTGCGTGTCCTCGCTGTGGCTGCGTGTCTGTGTCTTTTGCGTGCCTGTATGCTGGCGCGCTCTCTACGTGCCTGCGTATCATCTCCGCGCACGCGTAGTGGCGCGTGCTCTGCGTGCCCGCGTGCTTGTTTGCTGTCTGTGAGCATGCGGGTCTCCGCGCTCCGCGCGCGCCGCAGTGCCTGCCAGTGCACGGGCGCCACTGCGCTTCTACTGCGTCATCGGCAACGCTCGGTCTGTGGGAATCCAGGGGCACCCCCAAATCCTGACATGCTTTAGTCTGGGAGGTCGCCAGCAATGCGGCTAGGGGTGGGAACTTCTTGTAGCTCTTGCACCATCGGCATGCTTGATCGGGTCGGCGAAGTGCCTCCCAAATCACCGAAGGAGGGCCCATTGACCTGGACAGTCGGCCGCTGCAGGCCGAGAAGCCTGAAACCCTAAACCCTAAGCCTTAAACCCTGGATCCGATGTTTCGTTCCTGCGCTTGTATACTACTTCTGTATAGTCCGCAAGTTTGACCTTATCTTGAACATTGCGCAGTGGCCAGTGCTGCATGCCAGTGCTGCATGTGACCACTGGGCATAACAACTATACACGAGCTTCACGTATGGCCCACCATCAGCCCCAGCGCACTCCAACGAACGCTTGGGGATTCATGGAAACGTTCGACCTCGAACAAGCGCTCCGGAAGCCCAATGGAGGCACAGTCTGGGAGACTCCCTGGGTTCAAAGGATCGTAGCGACGGATGCTTACTATGGGACTCCAGTCGTGGTGCCGATACCCCACATCGGCAACATGGAAGCTATTCAAGATATGTCCGTTTCACGGATGTTTTTGGGATCGAGCACGTGCCACCGGAACGGACGCAATGCCCCACCTCCTGCTGCTGGTGCTGCTGGCCTCCCGCTGCTGGTGCTGGTTGCTGGGGCTGGGGCTGGTGCTGCTGGGGCTGGTGGTGCTGCTGCTACCTTCCTGCTGCTGCTGGTGCTACCCTCTGGTTGTCGTCCTCCCGCTGCTGCTGGCGCCGCTTCATCGGCCCCTCGGGTAAATCCGCCACCGTGCCTCTGGGCACGGAGTGGGCGTGTCCTCAAGTCTTTTGCCTAATCCCTGGAGCCCCAATCCTCAGTCCTGAGGAGTCTTCAGAAAGCCCGGGCCCAAAATTCCGACATCTCCCAGGGCTTCCCCCTTGCCCCCTTGGGCTCCCCCGCATCCAGTCGCGTGGTTTTTTCGGGCCCAAGAGGGCCCCAAGACGGGCCAAGAGGGCCCCAGAAGGGCCCCAAACACGGTCCAAGAGGGCCCCGAGACGCCGAACGATCGCTCCAAGACGCCTAAGATGGACTCAAGATGGCCCAAGATGCCTCCAAGACGTTTCCCAGAAGCCTCCCCAGAGGGCCCCGAGAGGCGCAAATCATGGATCGTCCTAAGGTGCTTGAAAAATGTTGGCGTTCTCGTCTTTTCTGTTCTCCGACGCCCCCAGACGGCCCAAGAGGGCCCCTGAGACGGCCTAAGATCGCCCCAAGTCGGCCCCAAGACGGTCCCCGAAAAGGCCCAATAGAGAGAGAACACGAACTGAAAATCCGAGCCTTCCGCCCCAAGAGGCCCCCAAGAGGCTCCCACAGGCGCCCAAGAGGCGCCCAAGAGGCTCCCAAGAGGCCCCCAACAGGCCCCAAGAGGCCCCCAACAGGCTCCAAGCCCAAGAGGCACCCGAGAGGCCCAAAAGCGTTCCCAAGGCCGAAACGCCTCAAGCCTGCCGAGAGGCCCACGAGAAGCCGCCCACGAGATCCCGACGAGCATCCAACAGGCTTCATACCCACAGCCCAATCACGGTGGCGGGGTGCCTGGCGTGCTAGACTTCTTACGGGGCCTCGGCGCGTCCCGCCGGCTGCCTGCCTCGTCGGCCTTTTCGCTCAAGGTGGCCCAAGATGGCCTCCAAGATGCCTCCAAGACGGCCAAGATGGCCTCCAAGACGGCTAAGACGGCTTCAAGACGCCTCCAAGACTGCCCAAGATGCACCCAAGACGGCCTAAGACAGCCTCAAGATGGCCCAAGACAGCCTGAGAGGCCCCCAGGAGGCCTCCAAGACGGCCCACGAGGCCTCCAAGAGGTCCTCCAGGAGGGCCCGAAAAGGCAAACATCATTGATTTTTTTTGTTGAAGGACTTGGAGGCCCCAAAGATCGCCCACGAGGTCTGCAAGATGGCCGCATGACGGCCCAAGAGGCCCCCAAGACGGCCCCAAGAGGCCCCCAAGACGGCCAAGGAGGCCTTTAAGACGCCCAAGATGGCCTCCAAGACGGCCCTGGAGCATTCCAAGAGGGCCCCAAGTCGGCCCAGAGAGGCCTCCAAGACGGCGACGGCGTCAGACGTGCCAGGAACCCACCAAGATGGCCGAAGTTGGCTCGAAGCTGGCACAAGACGGCCCAATAGGCCTCCAGGAAGGCCAGAAAAGGCAAAACTCATTGACTTCCCATGAGTTTTTGAAGGATTTTGACATTTGCTTCTTTTCGGCCTTCCGACGGCCCGAGACGGCCCAAGAGCCCCCAAAGATCGCCCAAAGATCGCCCAAGAGGCCTCCAAGATGGCCCCAGAACGGCCCAAGAGGCCCCCAAGACGGCCCCAAGAGGCCCCCAAGACGGCCCATGAGGCCTTTAAGACGCCCAAGATGGCCTCCAAGACGGCCCTGGAGCATTCCAAGAAGGCCCCAAATCGGCCCAGAGAGACCCCCCAAACGGCTTCCGACGGCGTCAGACGGTCCAGGAGCCCACCAAGACGGCCGAAGATAGCCTTAAGATAGCCCAAGGCGGCCCAAGAGGCCTCCAAGAGGGCCTCCAGGAAGGCCCGAAAAGGCAAACATCATTGATTTCCAGTAAGTTTTGGAAGGATTTTGACATTTGCTTCTTTTCGGCCTTCCGACGGCCCGAGGCGGCCCAAGTGCCCCCAAAGATCGCCCAAGACGGCCCCTGGAGGCCCCCAAGACGGTCCCAGAGGCCTCCCAAACGCTCAAGATGGCATCCAAGACGGCCCAAGAGCCCTCCAAGACGTCCTCCAAAAAGGCCCGAAAGGGTCAACATGGCTCCAGACGGCCAAGATGACCTTCAAGATGCCCACGTGTTCCCCGAAGACTTTCCAAACCGATTCGGGAAACACATGGTCCGATAGCTTGGCAGGTCTGGCCTCAACGTTCGGCCACATAGGCGCTTCCAAAAAGGCAAGGGGCGGCGGTGATTCGCCGTAGGCGTCTTCGATCATGCACCAGCGGGTACTGGCAATAATGCGACGGCCAAAAGCACGCTGGGCGGTGGACGGAATACCCCCGCTGTGGCAGACTCGTGCTGCCGGACCGTATCAGACTGGCCGCCGATCGGAGACCATAATTTTCCGGCACGACCTGGTACGGGCCTGGTGGCGAGGGGGAGCAACGAGCTACCACTCCTCCTCTCCCTCCTCGCCCTCCTCCTCCTCCTCCTCCTCCTCCTCCTCCTCCTCCTCCACCCCCTGCTACTCTCCTTCCCTTGCCCCCCCTTTCCCTCCCCTCCCCCCCCCATCCCTCCCCCTCGCTTCCCCTCCTCGGCCCCTCCTGCTTTCCCCTCCTCCCTCCGCCTCCTCTGCCCCGCACCCCCC
>CAUYUJ010011618.1:0-20000 GCA_963575745.1 Prorocentrum cordatum | reverse complement strand
AGCATGCTGACCTGATGTTGCTTCAATCGAGTGTGGCCCCGGAGAGTCATGGTGAGGGCCAGGACGGGGAGGATTACGGAGTTGAAGGTGCTTGGATCGTCAGCCTGCCACTGCCGTCGCAGTCCATGAATCCTGGTTTCTCTGGCCTTCCTGTTGACTCGGGGGCCAAATCTCCGATCTGAGGCATGATACCCAGATCATGGTCCCCAGGGCTTCTCGACCCCTTCCCCAGGCTCGGTTGTCTATCCCGTGCTATTATTCGATGGCCCTGGGGCCCGAAACTGGTAGGTGTCGAACATGTCGACATCAGTCTCCAGATGTCGGCCCCGGACCCCGACCGAAACTGGAGTTTTGGTTCGAGCCGCCAGATGCCCTGGTCCTCCCTTAGTCACCCCCAGGCTTGTCTAGCGTTAAGTCGCGCATTGCCCTCTACGGGAGGAGTATTCAAGAATTATCAAACATTGGTCGGAGGACGATGCCTCTAGCATTTTTGACAACTTCTGTTGACTTCTAATCATTGCTATTTGCAAACATAGTTCAACAAACAAATCACTTTCACCACTGGGAGGACATGCCCGACCGAAGACCATCTCTGACGGCCCGAAGCCACCCGGACGGGTACTCAGCAACGGGTCCAGGGCGCTTCGGCCACACGCAGGACATGCGGCTGGAAAGCGCCACGCTCGCGCGGGATGGTGCAGGAGAGCAGAACGACAGCGCCACCGCCCTGCATCGGCGAAGGTCCCCGTCTTGGCCAGGGTGGCGCTGGCCTGAAGTCGGGCGTGTCCCTCTGCAGGAAGAATATTCCAAAATAGTTAGAAAATAGTCTGCGGACGATCTCTCGACTATGTTTTACCATTTGGGAGCTCGTTGTGGGTTTTTTTTTATACTGTACGGGGACATGCCCGACCTAACGCTGGTCCTCCGCGGCCTGTGGCCCGCACGAGCATCGGCATCCTGTGGCCTCTGCTGGGGGTCGCTCCCGCCAGAACCTCGAGGGAAGTTTTGCTGCGGCAACGAAAAAAACCGCCAGAGTACCAGACGAGGACCAAGAATCGCCAAGGACATCCATCCCAGGAGCACTTTCGATTCCGTAGATCCGATTCGACTCTGATCAACTCGAAACTGAAACCCTACCAATCCGACTCAGCTTCCCGATCTGTTTTTTCCCCATCCGGCTTGCAGAATGCAGATTCGATGTTCTCCGATTCCGCCCAAACGAATCGATCAGATTCCGATTCGATTTCCACTGCAGGGTTAGAAGGGAGGAAGGGGACCAGAAAAGAGGGAGGATCCCGAGGGAGGAGGACGATCAGGATGCGCCGTCGTCACGTCGCCGCCGTCGTCAACGTCCGATCCCTCGAAGCCACATCCCCTTCGATCCTCGAAGCCACATCGGGTCCGCACAGGTCCAGACCTCCGAAGTCGCTGTGAGGTTCTTGCACCGCGGACCTGCAGATCTCCTCATGTTTTTTAGATGCTCGTTCTGGGGGGCTTCCTGGGGCCCACCCAACGGATCTGTTCGACCCCAGTTCGATTCAGGTTCGACTCAAGTTCGACTCCAGTTCGATTCAGGTTCGACGCAGGGTCGGCTCAAATCGACGGCCGTTCGACGCAGCTCCGACGCACGAGTGGAGCGAGTGTCTCCAGGAAGGTCCCCAGAATGGGCATCCAATGTTTTTGTTCCTCCTCGGGATGGCCTCAGCGTCCCGAGAGCCGTTCCCCTGTGGATGGCCCCGGGGCCGGGCACGGGGCTCCCCCCTACAGCCGGGGCGTTGAAGAAGGAACCCTTTTCGTTGGGGAGGGGCTCCGTGTTCCTTGATTGTTATACAGTTTGACTTAGGTCTTCTTCAGGTTCTCGATGGGAAATCGAAGTTCAACTTATGGAGAAGAGGGGCGTGGTTCCTTATTCAGGGTTCCTTAGGTCAACGACCCGACAGGAAAGGCCAAGATCTGCAGCAGCCTCGGGCGTTGCGCAAGGGGGTGGCGATCAATGGGTGGGGGGCAGAGGAAGGTACACCTTTTCAAGGGCCCCAAGGGTTAGGTCGGGCACGCCCGACTTAACCCAAGGGGGACCTCCATGGGGACTCACTGGGGTCCAACAGGAGGGGCACGCCAGGTGCACGCGCCTGCGTCCCCCCCCATATCCTTCGCCACGCGCAGACCAAGGGGGTAATTAGTGGGGGGAGGGGGGGAGGCCTCTCAGAAGCAGCCCCCTTCTGAGGAGCCTCCCCCCTGCCCTCGTCCCCCTCCTCCTCCTCGTCCTCTTCCTCCTCCTCCTCCTCCTCGTCCTCCTCCTCCTCCTCCTCCTCCTCCTCCTCCTCCTCCTCCTCCTCCTCCTCCTCCTCCTCCTCCCCCCTAGCCCTCCTTCCCCCTGACCCCCCTTTCTGCGCGCCGCCAGACTGCGCAGTGCCCGACGCACACGAAAAAACGCTCTGCTGGCTTCACGGCGCCGAGGGGTCTGGGCACCAGCAGCCCGCTCGCCCCCCTGGCGCTCCTCGCGGCGCTCGCGTGCTGGGCCGCCGCGCCCGCCTTCGTCGCCGCGCCCGCCGCGCGGGCCGCCCCCGGCGCAGCCTTGGCCGCGGCCGCGGCCGCGGCGGCGCCTGCCGCGGCGCACGCGGAGGCCAGCGGCGCTGGCGCCAACATCGCAGAGCGGATTTCGTTCGGCAAACGATCGGGTGGGCCCACAGCGTCCTGGAGAATTCGCTTCGTTTTTCGCCTGCGGCTTCGGGCAAGAATCCAGGCAGAAATCCAGGAGCAAATCCGCTGCAGCACGTCTGCAAGGCCAGTGCAATGGTCAGCAGCGCTGGCGGCGGCGGCGCGGGCGACGGCCACGGCCACGGCCACCGTCAAGTCGGGTCTGTCCCTCTACCGCAGGAATATTCAAGAATAGTCACAAAAATAGTCTGGGGACGATGTGTCGACTATGTTTGGCTATTTGGGGGCATTGGTTGACTATTTTTTATTTTCCTTCCAAAACCCGCCAGTAGGAGGACATGCCACGGCGGCGGCGGACACGCGGGGCGCCGACGGCAACGCCGGCGACGACGACGAGGACGTCGACGCCGTCGGCGGCGACGGCGGCGGCGCAGGCGACGGCCACGGCTCGGCGGCAGGTGGGAGGGACCCCTTCGCCCGGGTGACTTCTGGTGCGGGCCCATGGGGTCGCCCCCGGCATTGGCCTGCCCCCGCGGCCCGGAAGGCGGCGCACCGCAGGGCACGCCTGCCCAGGGAGTGGCCCCTGCGTGTGGGCGAGCGGCGACGGCGGCCGCGACGGCGGACGCGCGGAGCGCCGGCGGCGACGACGGCGACAGCGGCGGCGATGGTGGCGACGGCGTGGTCGGAGTAGGTCAGAGCCCCGAATCATCAGGGGTAACTCGGGTCAGGGCTAACTCGGGTTCGTTTTTCGGGAGTCCGAACCCGAGTTATCCCGGACCCGAGTTACCCCGGATAACTCGGGCGTCCAGAGCCCCGAATCATCAGGGGTAACTCGGGTCAGGGTTAACTCGGGTTCGTTTTTCGGGAACCCAATTCCGAGTTACCCCGGACCCGAGTTACCCCGGATAACTCGGGCGTCCAGAGCCCCGAATCATCAGGGGTAACTCGGGTCAGGGTTAACTCGGGTTCGTTTTTCGGGAACCCAATTCCGAGTTACCCCGGACCCGAGTTACCCCGGATAACTCGGGCGTCCAAGCAGGCGATGCGCGTGGCCTCTCTTGGCCTTCCAGGGTGGCCCTCGTGTGCTGGGCCGCCCAGGGGGCGCTCCCTCGCAGCCGCGGCTGGGCTCGACCGGGGCGGCAGTGCATGGGATCCGACGGCGGTGAGAAACTGCACCAGGGAAAAACCCCAATCAGTAAGCAGCGGATGGTTCTCGCTGAGGAGATCGACCGGGAACCCGGGAGCCCGGGAACCCAGAACCCACCGAAATCGGCCTGGAACCAATAACCGGCAACCCGGGAACCCGGAATCGGAAACCCGAGAACCCAGCCTGCTACCGAAATCGGCGGGAAATTGTCGACAAATCTTTCAATTTCCGCTATAGGACCCCTTCAGTGCAAGCACTGATTGGGGAATAAACATGGTGCGACCCTTCTTCCAAAGCGATTGGAAGCAGTTCTGAGCAAGGCAATGCAATGCAAAGCGTTGCTTGGCATTGATTGGAATATGTTTGAAATCGTTGCCTGGACGTGGTGTTTTGCATTGTTTGGTGTTGCTGGACGTTACTTGGCATTTGTTTGCTTCACTTGGAGTTGTTCGGCGTTTCTCTTGGCATCGCTTGGCGTTGCATGGCATTTCATGAAATCGTTGATTGGCATTGATCGACGCTGCTTGGTATTTCTTGGAACCGGCGCTCGGCATTGCATGGCATTGGTCTGCGTAGCTTGGCACTGCTGTGCATTGCCGGGCGTCGCTCGGCATCTGTTGGGGTTGCTTGGCATCGCGTGGCTTTCCTTGGAAGTGCTTGACGTTGTACGGGCAAGTCTGGACTTAAGTCCGGCCTGTCCCTCTGCATGGGGCATACTCAAAAATAGTCACAAAATGCTGTGGGGAGTATTTGGGGGCATCTTTTGAATATGGTTTGAGTATTTTTACTTTTTCGTCCGAGATCCCCCTGTAGGGAGACACGCCCGACTTGAGCCTGGGCTCCCAGGGCAGTCCCAAGGAACGCGCCCAACGACGTGCCCCGAGCGGCACGCCTCGAGCCGGGTCGATCCGGGAGGGTCCCAAGGAACGCGGCAGCCCAGCGAGGACGCCCGGAGGTGGGCAGCAGCTGCGACGCCCGGGCGTGGCGTACAGTCGGGGCGTTGAAGAAGGAAGCCTTTTCGCTGGGGAGGGGCTCCGTGTTCCTTCATCGTTTCGCAGTTTGGCCCACGTTTTACCCAGGTTTTCGATGGGCAGTCGAAGTTCAACGAATGGGAGAAAGGGGCCTCGTTCCTTATTCAGGGTTCCTTAGGTCAACGCCCCGACTGTAACTGGGGGGGGCGACGAGCGGAGAGTTTGGGAAGGCGGACCTTTTTGGGCCCTGAAGGGGCTCTGCGTTCAGGTCGGGCCTGTCCCCCTACAGGGGGACGTCGGGCGAAGAATGAAAGATAGTCCGACACAGAATCAAACCCTGTTTTCAAGACATGCTCAAAAAAAGCGTTCCCATATTTGTTCAGAAGCTATGTTCGAACATCCCTCCTGTATGTAGAGGGACCGGCCCGACTTCATTCTAGATGAATCACCCTGGGCCCCAACAGGGGCACGAAAGGTGAGCGCTCTCCCCCCCCCCCGAGCGCCCTTCCATGAAGCAACGCTCCCCCGGAGGAGGAGGAGGAGGAGGAGGAGGAGGAGGAGGAGGAGGAGGAGGAGGAGGAGGAGGAGGAGGAGGAGGGAGGAGGAGGAGGAGAGGAGGAGGGAGAGGAGAGGAGGAGGAGGAGGGACCCCCCCCCCCCCCCCCCCGAGCGGGCCTGCTAGCCGTCTGCGGGTGGGGGCCGCCGAGGCAACGGCCAGGGCCACGAGTGGCCCTGCTGGCCGGGCGAGCGGCGGCGGGGGGGAAGAATGATGGGCTTGCCGTCCACCACCACCACCATCAGTTGGAAAGGGAGGGGGTCCTCCTCCTCCTCCTCCTCCTCCTCCTCCTCCTCCTCCTCCCTCCTCCTCCCTCCTCCTCCTCCTCCCTCCTCCTCCTCCTCCTCCTCCTCCTCCCTCTCCTACATCTGGTGGTGGTGGTGGTGGGAATGGGCCCATCAAAGAATGCAGAATGCATGCGGGGGGGGGAGAAGCAACACAAGCAACAAAACAGCGAGAGCCCTTCGTGAAGTAACCCCCGAGACGCCCGGGTCTCCAAGGGTCCCCACCGCAGACCGCGCGGACGTCAGCGCCGAGTCTTTGTCCCCCCCCCATTTTGGGGGGGGAGAGGGCGGGGCGTGGCCGCGCGCGCCCAGCCCCTGTGCCTCGCAGAGCTCCTCGCCCGAACGCGCTCCAGGGCAGGGCCGAGTGGTCGAGGCTCAATGGCGGCAGGGCTCCAGGGCTCATCTCCAGGCCTCCCGGATGGGGTCCGAGCAGATGGGATGGATCGGGGGATTGCGCCACGTCGCCGATGCATCGGCGACGCGGCGCGATGCGGAGCCCGAGTGTCTCCACGCCGGCGTCACCGTTGCACCGCCCGCGTCGTTGCTGCATCGCCAGTGCATCGCCGATGCATTGGCGATAACAGCGGCGATCCTCCAGCCCCATCTACTTAGACCCCATCGGGGAGGCCTCTATCATCTGGGATCCTCCGCCGAGACTCGCTCCGATGTGTTTCCCCCCCGGCGGTGCCCGCACGGCGGGGCTCCGGCTGGCTCCTGCTCTCCAGCGGTCTGGCAGCTCTGCACCCGCCGTCGCCGCCCCGTCGCCGCGCCGCGTCGAAGCCGCCCGTCTCCGCCGTTGGAGTGCACCACGCAGGCTGCACGGAAAGAGTCGCGCCTGCGGCGCGCTTTGTGATCGACACACAGTGACTGCAACAGATACGTTGCACATCATAGATTGCACCACGTCGATTTCACAACAGTTGCACTATATATATATATATTATCACGTAAGGTTGCAATGCGCATGTTGCACCACATCGACTGCAATCCAATACATAGCAATGCAATCGATTGCAATTCAACCGGATGCAATCGTCTGCATCGCGTCGCGTGCACCACAGAGCTCAAGTACGTTAGCTCGTGCCACAAATATTTCACCACCTAGCTTGCACCACGTAGCTCGCACCACAAACGTGAGTACTCTAGCTCTTACCACATAGATTGCAGCATGTAACTTGCTCAACATAGCTCACACCACATCGATGAGCACACAAGCTCCTACCACATATATTGCACCACATAGCTTACCAACCACATAGGCTGCACCACCTTGCGTACACGCCATGTAGCTCACACCACATAGTTGAGCACGCAAGCTCTTACACATACAAACACGTTCTTTGCCTGCTGTGTTCTAAGAGCTTTCTCCAAACATTGTTTGCATTTAGGCTTGCATGCTTGTGTTCTACGGAACCGAGTGGGGTTGTCCGCCTGGCGGCTCTGTGCTCGCCGCCGTCGCCGCCCCATCGCCGCCTCGTCGCCGCCCGTCGTCTGGGCCGCGTGGTTGTCGGTCTGGCGGCTCCGTGCTCCCCGTCGCCCTCCCCGTCGCCACCTCGTCGCCGCCCGTCTTCCGGGCCCGGTTGTTGCGGTCTGACGGCTCTGTGCTCGCCGTCGCCGCCTCCTCGCCGCCCGTCATGTGGATTTGGTTGTCGGTCTGGCGGCTTCGTGCCCGCCGCCGCCGCCTCGCCGTGGCCTCGTACGGATGGCACCGCATCGATGGCACCGCATAGATTGCACCGCATAAAGCGCACTACGCGTATTGCACCACAAAATTGATTGCACATCATAGGTGTCACCAGATAGACTGCACCACATAGACTGTACTGCATAGGTCGCACCATATAGAGTGCACAGCAGATATTGCATCACATGTGCTGCACCATATCGATCGGTTCACATTGGTCGTCCAACATGCATTGCACCACTTTGGTTGCATAACACAGATCGGATGACATAGTCTGCACACCATAGGTGTCACAGCATAGATCGCACCACATAGGTTGCAACACGTAGATTGCACCGCTGATTTTACACAACGATAGCACCACATATTTTGCTCCACGCAGACGGCACAACATGTATTGCTCCAAACATTATGGTTGGAGTCCACGCTGGCTAAGATCGATCGATTCCCATTCGATTCGACATCGGATTCCGATTTTGGCTTCGCTGTCTCAATGGAGGCCTTACTAGCTTGCCGATTTCCGTCGATTCGACTGCTCCCGACTTGGCTGCCGATCTCCGCCGATTTGAGTAATTTCGATCGCCGATCGGACTTATCGATTCGATTCTGGGCTCCCCTGGAGCTTTTGCGGAGGGGTGGGATATCACCTGCGTCACCCCAACATACTGATACTATGTGTGCGTCGCCCCCCAGGGGCGACGCGCGCACCGAGAAATCTTATCGTATATGCGTCGTGGCGGGCGCTTTCTGGACACACCGCTCGGGAGACGATATACTCCAAGACGGGTATACTATATGTTCGGGTCGGACGCGCGCCTCCAAGGAGGACAAATAGTACTAGTGTGTCTTTGTGCGTCCTAGATCGTGGCGGGGGCCGTGGTATCTTCCAGATCTTCTGGCCCCACCTTCTTCCGTCAATGCGTCTCCTGGCCCCCCCTGGTTCGCGCAGTCGGGCAGTGATCTGCGAACCCCCTCCTTGGACGCCTCCTTCTTGGACGCCCCGTCTTTGCGTAACGTTGCAATGTCACACTGATGGGAACGATTGAGCCCATGGAGCCAATGCTTCGAATTCGGGATCCTGAAGCAATCGTGTACTACGACATCTGAGTTTCGGCGCTCCGGCGCCCCCGCCGAGCTCAGAGGGCCGCCCCCACCCCGGGCGAACATCGGCGCCTTGCCTTGCCTTGTCTTCCTGGGCGCCCCTGGTTCCAGGGCAGACGACGGGACCCAGACCCACGCGAGTTGTGGACGTTACGACGGGCGGCTTCTGATAGTTTCTGGGCCTCTGCCTGGCCGCGAGCCCCCGCGACCCTCGGAAGACATCCCGAGATGACACAACAATGCCTTGGTGAACGTTTCTCTTGTACGCTGTTTTGCCGATCGGCGCGGGCGCTCGCACCCCCTCTCCCCCCCACATGTGGCGTAGATCTTGGCCGTTGCTGGCGCCTGTTTCGAGAAGGTGGAGCCTCCCCCAAAGGACGCACTGCTGCAAATAGTCACACTAAGCAGAGGTCCAGAGCCAGACCCCCCCCCCTTCCGCCGAATGCCGAAACGCCGAACAAGAAAACGCTCACTTAGACAGGTTCAGGACCCCTGGGGCGGGGCATGTTGTGAAAGAGGCACGACGTCCGATCTCTTGGCTCGTGTCCAGGACGGTGACGACCTGACTATATCCGCGACGTTCTGATTGGGTCGGTCCCAGCGATGTCCTTCGATTTCATCCCCTGGGCCCCCAGCAAAGCGGATCCTGGACGCAGGAAGCTGGCCCTCGGGACAGGGCCACGATGTCCAGCGGCGACGGCGATCGGGGATCTGGGCACTTCGACGCTTCCAGGCCTTTTCTGGTCCCCTGGGGCACCCTCGCCGCCACGGCTGGACTGGCATCGAATCGATGGTCGAGCACACGCACCTCGGGAAAGGTCCGGGGCTGCGACTCCGAGAGGGCTTCCAACTCTGGGAAGGGCTCCCGGGCTTGCGGAGATTAATTGTGATTATTGGCGCGTCGCGTATCGCCACCAGCCCATCCCAAAGCAGACACCCAGCGAGTTGCCCTGATCAGGGGCGTGTAGCGTCCTGGTCGAGCGGTTGCCTGCCGTTGCCTGTGATGCCTGTACTGCGTCGTGCCTGTCTGGGGCCGCCTTGGTAGAAAGGTTGCCTTTCGTTGCTCGCCGTGCGTGCTTTGCTTGCGGCTCTCGAGCACCGGCGACGCCCACGCTGGCGATGGCCATCTAGCAAGCAAAGAGCGACGGCAGGCAACAATGAAATCAAGGCAGCCGCGGGCAGCGCACGACGACGACGACGACGACGATGACGATGACGACAGGAGTTCACAATCCAGGCCTTTGCACGTCTTGTGCTCGTGGAGTTTCTTGGAGGCTCCCTCTTGAGGCCATGTTTCCCTTTTGGATTCCTTGTGGGCCCTCTTGGACCCTCTTGGGGATCTCTTGGGGCTCTCTTGAGGCTCACGAGGGGCTCCCTCAGGGCTCTCTTGAAGGCCTCTTGGGGCCCTCCTGGGGCCCTCTTGGAAGCCGTCGGGCAAGAAGGGGGCATACTCAAGTAAGGCACTCCCCGCTAGGGCCCGACAAATCGCCTCTGGGGGCCCTTCTTGGGCCGCTCTTGCGGCGCTCTCGGGGCGCTCGGGCCGCCTTGGGGCCATCCTGGGCCCCCCCTTGGAGCCCTCATGGCCCATCGTGGAGCCATTTTGAGGCCTCCAGGGCCTATCGCAACAGAAAAGGCGAGAAGGCAACACAGGGAGCGACAGTTTGTTTTTGGAGATTGTTGGCCTCCTGGGGATGCTCGTAGGGCACTTGGGGCCGTCCTGGGGCGATCCTGAGGGGTGGTGCAGGCATGTTGGAGGTTATCTTAGGCCATCTTGGGATGTCTTGCGCGATCTTGGAAGCCATCGGGACATCTTGGGCTCTCTGGAGCCCTTCTGGAGCCACCTGGTGCCGGGAAGGACCCTCTGACACCTCGCGGGTCGGGGCTGCCAGTCCCAGGGGTGCGGGGTGGGGGAAGGGACAACTTTCTCCCAGAAGGGGAAGAAGGGCATTAGCAGAATGAGCTCCTTACCCAGACAAGTTCGCGTCGCAACAAATTTAGGGCGAAGGCGTTTATGATTGTTAGGCCTTTGGAGGCCCTCACAGGGCCCCAGGACCAACAAACAACGACTCGAGATGAAAAACCGGCCCTGGGGAAAGGGTCGGGACTTCTGCGGGGCCCCTATAGAAAGATTTGGACATCGCATGTCTGGGTAGACCACTCACGCCGAGAGGGCTGGTGGGATGTTCAGCGCCTGGAGACAGATCCCCAGGCCCTGGGACCATCCTGAAGCGATCAGGGATGAACAACTCGTCCCCGCTAAGGGATTGAGACTTATGAGAAGTTGCGGACTGCCAGCTGCCCGCTGGAGGCTACAGGGGTCCCTGACATCCGACGTAGCGTGTTTGTTCGCAGCGTGGACCCCGGGAGGTCTGGACCACTTCCTGAGGGCAAGGTCTTCATCTCGAAAGATCTGTTCACGGCTCCTGGGCGAAGGGAGGGACCCCGGAGGCAAAACATCGGGGAGCGTCATCTCACCGCGATTTCTGCACAGCGTGGATGTCTAGGGAGGTACCCCTGGCTGACCTCAAAACCCTTGGGATGAAGAAGTGCGGCCCCGACGGGGCGGCGAAGACGACGACGGACGACGCCGACGACGGCCGACGACGACGACGAGAGTGACGGAAGGAATTCTTCTGCTGCGGCATGCCGGGGAACATGTTTGTTAGTCCCCCGGAACCCCGAAATTTCCCCCCCCCCCCCAGGGCGTGATCATCGGGGGCATAGGGTTGTGGAGGACGATGAGTGGAGAGGAAGCGTGTTGCCACACAGTTCCCAGGTGTCTAGAAGATGTCTTGAACATGTGCTAGGCATGTTTTAGAGCATGTTCAGAACCTGTTTCCGACATCTCAAACACATGCTCAGTTCAATGACAGGACGGTTACTCCAGATTTCGTAATAAAGGGAGGGGGGTCTCATTTCGGGGGGGGTCTCCTCCAGGCCATCTTGGAGGGCCTGGGGGGTCCGGGGACGATGTTCTGGAGGGTTCCCCCACGGGGGAGGTCTGAGATGGCTCGTCTTGGAGGGCCCAGACCCCCTCCCTTTTATTACGAAATCTGGAGTAGGCCGTCCCTTGCCGTGGCCTCCCCAAGCACAATGGAGGATGACGATTAATAAATGACCGGGGGTCGTGTTCACGCGGCGGCGCCCGGGATGACGATTAGAAAAAACCGGCCGCGGGCTGGAACACTATTCTTTTTCATCGTCCTCCTCCAGTCAGAGACTTGTGCAGAGATAGCAGGAAGCTATTTTTGTTGATCGTTCCCCCGTTTTGTTTGCTGTTAGTATTCCTCCCGCATTAAGGGACAGGCCTCTGCAGGGCTCAGTCGCCCCAGCGGGCCTCCGCGCCCCCCCTGCCGCCGCCCGGCGGCGCCCTCCCCGCGTGCGCTCCGGGGCCCGGGCGCGTGGCTTTGCTCTCCGGGCTTCCCGGCTGCCCCCGCCTGGCCGGAGAGCCGGCGCGCGGCCGATGCGTCGGCGCTGCTCACCACCTTCCTCTCCCTCCTCCTCCTCCTCCTCCTCCTCCTCCTCCTCCCTCCTCCTCCCTCCTCCTCCTCCTCCTCCTCCTCCTCCTCCTCCTCCCCTCCTCCTCCTCCTCCTCCTCCTCCTCCTCCTCCTCCCTCCTCCTCCTCCTCCTCTCCTCCTCGTCCTCCTCCTCCTCCTCCTCCTCCTCCTCCTCCTCCCTCCTCCTCTCCCTTCTCCTCTTCCTCCTCCTCCTCCTCCTCCTTTTTCTCCTCGTCCTCCTCCTCCTCCTCCTCATCGTCCTCGTCCTCCTCCTCCTCCTCCTCCTCCTCCTCAGATTTACCCTCGATTCTAGTGTGGGGGGGGGGTCGGGAACATCGAAAGAACGCATCTGGAGCCCCTACCCCCCCCCAACCCGAAATTCGGGTCTTCGGGTTGGGTTGGGGTGGTCTGGTAGGTAGTCAGATGCTGCTCGAGGTGGGGCCCGATGTTCGCTTCAGGCCAGTGGCGCCGACGCATCGCCGACGTCGCCGAGATGGATTGGCGACGTCGCCGAGGTGCGGAGACCCGAGGTTCTCGCAGCCGACGGCGCCGGTGCACCGCCCACATCACCGACGCATCGCCGATGCATCCGCAGTGCATGGGCGATGCGGCGCGGCCCTCCGACCCTGCCTGCTCGGACCGCATGTGGGAGGCGTCCAGTGGTTGAGGCAGTCCAGGGCGGGGGGGGGGATTTCAGCATGTGCGCCACCCTAAGCATTGCCGCGCGGAGGTGATCGATGTGGTGGACGTCGGTTCCTCGGTGAGTCTGGCTGGCCTCTACGAGCCCATCATGCTGGGCATCGTGTTCGGCACCACCTTCACCACGCTCCTGGGCCTCCTGGTGGCATCCCTGACCTTCTCATCATCGTCCTCCTCCCCCTCGCATCCGGGCGTCGTATGGATGTTATCAAAGACGCCTACGGCGAATCGCCACCGCCCCCTGCCAATGTTTGGCCAGGCTATTAGACCATGAGTTCCCCCAGCCTTCGTGAAACCCCTTTTCGGTCACACTCGGGAGAGAAAGAGACAGAAGGACGAGGAGAGGGAGGAGAAGGAGAACGAGGACGAGGACGAGGGAACAGGAGGCCTCTTCAGGCTGTATTGGGGCTTCTCGGAGGCTCCCTTGTAGCCTATTCGGGGCCTCTCAGAGGCTTTTTGGGAGCCTCTCCGGGCCTCGTGGGAGCCTCTTGGGAACCTCTACTAAGGGACCTCTTTGCCTTCGGATGCCGTCTTGGGGGCCCCTCTGGGCACTCGTGGGTCTCTCTTTGGGCGCTTTTTGGCCGTCTTGGAGGTCTGTGTGGCCGTCTGAACTGTTTCGGGACCCTCTTGGGCCGTCTTGCGGGACTCTTCCAGGCCTCATGGGCCGTTGTGGTCCGATGCTGGTGGTCTATGGGGCCGTCTTGGAGCGTCGGAAACCCGAAATGGCCGGAAAGGTACAAGCATTAACAAACGCATGCAACATACATGAATTTGGACTCCTGGACCCTCTGGGAGCCCTCTTTGGACGCCCCCGGGCCTTGGGCCGTCTGGAGGGTGTCTTGGGGGCAGTTTGCGTACCGTTTTTTGGCTGTCTTGGAGCGGTCTATGGACCGTCTTGGAGGCCATCTTGTCTCGAAGCCGCCATCTCCATGCTCGGAAACTGGAACGTATACATCACCAGTGGCGGGCTGTTTTTCAATCCCGGGATTTTTGAGGGTCGGGGACGACGTCGGGGTGGTGTGGTGTATATTTGTTTCCCCGGTTTCCCGTGGACGCCAGAATCCGTTTTCTTGTTCGGATCTCAGTGCAGGACCAGAAAAAAACATCGGTGTATAAAGTTCGGTTCCTTACCTGCTGTGAGGGACCCTCTGGCGAAACGCTTGTTCTGGGCGGCGGCGCCACATCTTGCCGCAGGGCCGGCGGGCCAGCCCGGAGGCCACCGGGAAGGTTTAAGCAAGGTTGCATCAGGAGGGGGAGAGACACACGGATTCTGTGAAGTGTCGACGCCCAGCAAAAGGTTGGAAAATACGTGAAGTGGGGGGGAAGAGGAGCACCCAGAAAGTACAAGAATAGATTTGGCAATCCTGGGAGCCTTTGGGAGGGCATCTCGGGGGGGCATCTCGGGGGCATCTCGGGCATGGGGAGCCTTTGGGGCTATGGGGGGCCTTAAGGGGGCCTCTTGGGGACCTGCTCGCGGTCTCGGGGGTACGTTTTGGGCGGAGGGCTCGAACTGTCATTTCGCCCCCCCCCCCCCCCTCTTGTGGCCCTTCTTGGATGGGCCTTCCTGGCCTGTCTGGGAGGCCTCTTGAGCTCTCTCTTGTGCCGTCTCGCGCCCCCTCTTAGGGGCCTCATGGGGCGTTCTTGGCGGCCTCTTCCACAGTTTTGAAGCGCATGAAGCCTGAACAGGCGAGACCGCCGGAATCTTCGAAACAATGTGAGGATTGAGGACTCATCAGGGGCAGGAGGCACTCCTCTCAGTGCCCACGGTACGGTAGCGAAATGAGTACATAGATGCAAATCCAGATGTACGCACGCACGCATAATCACATTATACATGTCGCCTTTACATATTTACACGTCAAAGTAGCTGCACACATGTGTAATGTAAACATAATGCAGATATACGTGTGTATAAATATCTATACTTATATGAATAAATAGACACACGTCGCACCTGCGTGCCCGGGCTCTGATAAAACAAATACACCACGTAGGCATCGCAGAAGAGGGACAATCTGCGGAATATGAAATCGGATCCGAGAACGGGGAGGAGGAGGAGGAGGAGGAGGAGGAGTCGGAGGAGGAGGAGGAGGAAGGGGATGCAAACGCATATGGGAAAGCACATATGGAAGATAAGGGGGATCTTCAGGGGTCGGCTGCGAAGGAGGAACCATACTGGGATCGCAGTCGAACGCAGGTGAGGTTGCCACACCTTGCGATGTGTGTGTGTGTGTGTGTGTGTGGCAGAGGAGGGGGTTCCACACCCAGCGATTGCAGCTGACAGGGAGCTCCAAAGCCAGTTGCTGGAAGAGGTTTGTTTCCACCAAAACAGTAGATGTATTACGTCTACGTTTTTTGATGTAAAAGGGATGTCCCACGCGAAATTTGATGCTTTCCAAGAACGACGTCCAACAGAAAAAAAAAAAAAATGCGTGGTCGGAAGTTGTATGTTAAAAGGTAGAAGAATCGATTGTGCTGTTGGACTCTGGCGTTACGATCTGCGGGAGGGGTGCGTCAGAGTTTCTGAATGGTGTGGATGTCCCGAGCTCAACGGCCAGAGCACAAACGTCACGGGTTGGGATCTGATAGTGTTTGTGCCTAGGGTGTCTTTATTCTTTTCAGTGGATCTGGGCCTGCCCATCGGTCTGGCGGCTACGTGGTCGCCGTCGCCGCCTCGTCGCCGCCCGTTATCTTGTCCTGGCCGTGGGTCTTACGGCTATGTGGTCACCGTCGCCGCCCGGTCGCCGTTTGGCCTGCGTTTCGTTTCTATGTTTGTCCTGAGTTACGCCGCACTGTGTTCCATTGAATTACACCGTTCGCATTGCGTTGCATTTGTTCGGCTTGCATTACAGTGTATCGCGTTGCGTTGAGTTGCGTTGCTTGGTCTTGCTGTACAGTGCTATTCGTTTCTTCGGATTGCTTCGCATTGCTCTGCGTTGCTTGGCACTGCTTTGCCTTGCATTGCTGTGCTGTGTTTTCGTTTGGTCTGCGCTGCAGTGCATTTCTTTGCGTTGCTGCGCAGCCCGTCGCCCCAGCGATTGCACCACGTAGATTGCCCCTATGCAGACTCTCCTTTTCTAAAAGAGCATTGGGATCGACTCCCCGCCCGGACTTCACGGCCGCCCTTCGTTTTACAATGTGCACGCGATTCTGCCCAACCGTCCATCCTAAATTTGAGATCGTACCATCCCAGCTAAAACAGCATCCCCCCTCATCGTTGGAAAAAATGTCACGCGTGCGCGCTCCATTATCACGAATCATCAGCTTGCAAGGGGCCAATGCAACAACAACACAAAAGAACAAACAACACAAAACAAAACAAACGAACTGCACACGCGCGCGCCGTCGCGCCCTCATGCCGAAATGCATAAAACAAACCAAGGTCCTGAAACGAGTTCTGGATATAGTGTCCGCAAAAAACATATACAACACATTGTTGTCCAAAACAGATTTTCACAAAACAAAACAAAAAAATGCGCCCGCGCTCGGGTGAATGCTCAAGGGAGACCATGGTTTGCTAAGACGTGTCATGACAAGCTACCAAACGTGCCTCTCGCGCACGCAAGTCGAAATCTTTCGAACGCCATTGCGCGCGCACTTTCGCAATAATCCCTTGCATACAGTGGGAGGCAGTGCGAACGCGTGCGTCGTCGCGCGTGCATGCGGGAACCTTACAACAACAAAAACAATCTCAGGTTTCGAAATGGATTGCAACATCGTGCGCCCCGAACACATATTCAAAAACGAATGGCTTTGCAACATCCATTTTCTGAAAGGCTTGCGCTCGCGCTCCTGCGAACTAGGCTTCTCGCCCCGCATGTTGAAAACATTCGAACGCCTTCACGCGCATGCTGGGGGGGGGGGGGCAAGATCCGCGTCAATTAACACAGCGCTTTTCACTCTCGCGCGTCGGCCGCGCGCGGATGTCGAACTCCTTCCAGGGCCTCCATCACCGACGCGAGAACGCCGTCATCGTCGCCGGCGCGATCAGCATTGGCGCCGTCGCTGGCCTTGCCATCGTCGGTGTCATCATCATTACCAGCATCGCTACTATCATCATCGCGTTCACCGTCATCGACGTTGCCATGATAGCGCGCCCGCCCAAGTTGCCGACTCGCATTTAAGTGCCCGCTGGGAAGTGCCCGGCGGTCAGCTTCGCCGCAGCCGCGTCGGTCGCGCCAGACTAACTGGCCGCCTTGCGCGCGAGCGCACGCGTTTGCGCGGCCGCGGCGACGCGCCAACCGTCGCCAAGCAGCCATCGTAAGCGTCGCCGCGTGGGTTCTGCAGACCAAGTTGCGGTCCAAGGAGGCTCCCCGAGGTCCCTGGAGGCCGTAGAAGATCCCAACTGTCCAAGAGCCTCGATGTCCGATGGTCGCCAGCACCGTCGCCACGGCGCTCGACCGCACCGCATGCCCAGCGGCCCGCGAACAGGAGCGCACCAAGTCTGCAACGAACTCGAGAGGGGGGAAGAGGAGGATCTCAAGGAGGAGGAGGAGGAGGAGCAGGCGGAGGAGGAGCAGGAGGAGGAGCAGGAGGAGGAGGCATCTTCCTCCGTTTTCTTTGGCGCAGCGATGCGGGGGGAGGGGAGTCACACCCAATTCTCTGTCATCATCCCTTTCGTCCCCATCCTCCCCGAGGAGGAGCATCGAGGACCGGAAGGATCACGGTGCTGCCCCTCCCTCTTCTCGGAGGTTGATAGACCTCCTACCCTGACACGTCGATTAGCGACTTTGCCGCTTGCGGTTCGCCAGAGGGCGTCGTGGCTGTCATTTTTGCGGGTCGAGGTCCGTCGGTTTCGGTCTTCTCGGCATCGCTCGGACGTGTGTTTTTTTCTTTCGGCGAGGACCATCGAGGAGCATCCTTGATCATTTGGCGAAAAAACCACGCACGAAACCGAAAACAACACACGGAATGGACGTCCGAGCGATGGCGTGTTTTGGGCCGCCTTCACTGAAGGGAGGCTCACCGAAGGGAGGTCTGTCCGCCTCCGCTCTTCGCCCAGGTGGCCGCCTGGCTGCAGTTCAAGAAGGGCCCCACCCTCGGGCTCTGAGCGGCGCCCGGGCGCTCCTCGGCGGTGTTTTTTCTTGCTCTCGGCGGGCCACCTCTGCGAGAGATGCGTGTGGTAAGAAATCGTGCTGCAAGTCCAGGGGCATAATTTCTTGTCATCGGAATGCGGCCTCGTGAGGGGCCCCAAGGGTCCCCAGAGCCGCCGGGCCTGCAGGGCACGCGAGAAAGTGTGCCCTGCTCCCGCGTGGCTCCTGGGAGGCTTCGGCGGGCCACTCCTCGGGGTGGCGCTTTGGGAAGCTCCACGTCCTCCCCAGACTGCGTTGCATCTTCGGGGCACCTCGCCTGTCTCCCGAATTGGTGTCTGTTCCTGGGCCCCACGCGGGCTCGATGCGGACTCGACGCGGACTTGGCGAGGATCCGGCGCGGATTCGACACGGATTCGACACGGATCCGACGAGGCCGACATGCATTCGGCACGGATTCGGCTCGGATAGGGCCGCGACGGGACAGACAAGGTCCCCCGAGGATGCAACATGTATTAAATCCCAGACATTTGGCGGATAAGTTGCTTCAATCTCTGCGTTTTGTCCTCTAGTCTCTTGCCTTTGGTGGGCGTTTTCGGGACCCTGGGCCCGTCGCGAACGGCTCCAGGGCGGAAAGGTCAGACTTCCCTGCTTCAAGGGGTCGGAACATGGGGGGCCCGCGGATGGAATAATCACACAGTCGGAGGTCTGGGTCATCCTTCTCCTCCTCCATCCTCGCCCCGCCTCATCCATTCCCTCTTCCCTGGAAAGAAGTAGCTCCTCCTCGCCCCCACAGCCACGACGCGCCGGCAGGCTGGGCTTGGCGTTTCGCCTCAGGTCCCTTTACCATTTAGATGCTTCGAGCTTGCGACTTTGAACAGGTCCACGGATTGATGGCGGGCAGTTTCAGCATGTTGGTCTCGCTGCAGCGCCACGCGCATTCGGCTCGGCAAGTCATTTTGACAGCTGCACTGATGGAGGGAGACTGGGCTCCAGAAAGTGGCTCGCCAGCTGGTGCTTCCAACATTCTCCTCAAGAGGGTGATGCTCCTGCAGTCAAGACGCTGAAGTATCGACCGTTCTGGGGCCCAGGAAGGGCTCGAGCCTGCGGCCCGTTCCTCAGTTCGAGGTCAGGGAACCCATTCTTCGGTGGCAAATCATGGGAGCTTGGTATACCCTCTTAACAATGTCATTAGGGTCGACTAGCGTCGATTAGCGTCTACAGTGGGGGCGCGCATCAATAAACCATACGCTTTTCGTCAGAGGATCCTGGGTTTCTCCACTCCGCGCGCTGCGCGGCGACTTCTCGCAGCCGCTGAAGAAGCTGCTTTCCCTCAGGTGCACCTCGCGCGCGGGTTTTCAGGTTTTCGATTTGCGAGGGGTTCTTGCGGCCGCGCCCGCACTGTAGGAGTCAATGAGATAGCGCCGACCCAGTGAGCGTCACTTAGCGTCGATTGGCGTCGACTTAGCGTCGATTTAGCGTCGATGAGCACCGATTCGCAAGAGCCGACAAGATGGCCGGGGAGGCTCTCGTGAGTTGCCACCGAGCTGTTTCGTGGCCGAGGCTCGCAGTGGTCAGGAAAGCCCCCTCGTATGGCATCGCGCCGGCTGTCTCGGGTGCGTCCGGACGACCCCCTGCCAGGCGCCCCGGGAGCCCGCCCCCCTTCATAAAAGCAAGGGCGCCCCGTGCAGTCATGCGCCCAGCCATGACGCGCGCCTTCATCCAGGGTGCCCTAGTGTCCCTGCCTCTGTGGCCCGTCCTTTGCAGTTTCCACTGGTCGCCCAACCAAGAACCCCACTTCGGCCTCCGAGGGTCTTGCGCCCTTGCCACCCGTCCTCAACACACGTTTTGACGGTAACCTCGGACCCCGACTTTGACAAGTCTTCCCCAGTGATCAGCACAGGGCCCCAGGGGACCTCACGAAGATGGCACCCCTGTGGGCCGCGAGGCCCTCCCCCTTCCTCGGGAGGTCCCCCTCCCCCCTCCTCGCAGTGACAGGGGCAGTGACAGAAGGAGGAGGAGGAGGAGGAGGAGGAGGAGGAGGAGGAGGTGGAGGAGGAGGAGGAGGAGGAGGAGGAGGAGGGCCTTCTCCCCGAGGCCGCCCGCCGCCTCGGGAGGGCCCCCCTCACGACAACCCCCCGCCGTGCGCGCAGCGTACGCGACGCGGCCGACGAGGACGGCCGCCACCCGCGCCGCGCGAAGCACCGCCCCCCTTTGAGGCCGCACGTCGGAGCCCATCGCGCGCCGGAGCCCGCGCGAGGCCGCGCCAGCGCGGCTGAGCCTGGAGAGAGTGGAGGACGGCCCGGGCCGATGCGCGCAGGAGAAGGAGGAGGAGGAGGAGGAGGAGGAGGAGGAGGAGGAGGAGGAGGAGGA
>CAUYUJ010011617.1:0-22005 GCA_963575745.1 Prorocentrum cordatum | reverse complement strand
CCTCCTCCTCCTCCTCTTCCTCATCATCATCATCATCATCATCATCAGCATCATCATCATCATCATCATCATCATCATCATCATCATCATCATCATCATGCCGTTTTGGTCCCGACCGTTCGCCGTGCTCAGGTGCACTGCGAGCTTTTGTGGCCACCGACAATCTCCAAGCGATTTCGGCTGGGATCAGAAGTCCCCGAGTTCGGGGATCCAGATCACTAATAGTCGGTCAGCCCGATGGGTAAAAGCAAGAAGTGGCGACAGGCTCGGAAAATGCAGGAGGTGCAGGATGGTGAACCCGGGCCACCCCTCCCCCGTCCACCTGGGCCTCAGCACCTACAGCAAGCGCCTCCTACGAGCTCCAGTTTCGGCTGGGCACCGTGGCACCCTGTGGCTCAGCAGCCGTGGATTGTGCCGCCGCCTCCGCCATGGCCAGGGGCTCAGAGGAAGCCTCGCGAAGGGGCACAGCAGTCGCAGGACACGAAGGTCAAGTGCTCGTCGTGCCCGCGTTGGGCTTGGACGAGTAAGTTGCCGATGTATCAGAATACGTGCCTGTGTGGAGCGCCCTTCAGCAACCTACCTCCTCCTGAGGCGGGTGATGGCGAAGGGGCGGGCCCTAAGGCCGCGAAGGGTAAGGGCAAGGGCAAGCAGTTGCAGCAGCAGGCCGCCCTCGAGGAGCAGCTAGAGGCCGTCATCAAGGGAGGCGGATCCGAGCAGGCGAAGGCGGCCCAGGCGCTGCTGGATGCGACTCGGGCTGCAGGAAAGAAGGCGGAGTCGGCGCAGCCCATCACTCAGCAGGTGACGGCGGCGGCGTCGAAGGTCCAGAAGGCCCAGACGGCTTTCGATAAGGCGCAGTCTCAGCAGCTCAAGTTGACGATGGAGCTTGAGAAGTGCAAGAGCACCATGCAGCATGCAGCAGCCACCTTGGCCCGAGCCGAGGCAGAGAGGGCCACGCTGTTCCGCTCGATGGTGCCCACGGTTGCGGCTCAGACTCCTGCACAGGCGGGGATGTCTTCCAACACCATCGATTTGTCGGCGCTGATGTCTGCTCAGGCGGTGGACGAGTCCATGTTCACTTTGTCGTTGGGTGAGGAGTTCAGCAACGCGGATGGGCTCATTCCCCCATCGGACGTCGCTGAGTTGGACAAGCGTAAGAAGGCGGTGATGGAGGCGTTGATGCACACCCTGCGTGCCACCTTCGGCGAGGCCCATGACAAACTGAAGGAGCATAGGGACAAGCTCGCGGAGATGCGCGAGAAGATCACCAAGAGGCGCAGGGAGAACTCCCCTGGGCCACCGCCCGTTGCTGGGGCAGGCGCCGCTGCTGGGGCAGCCGCGGCTCCTGCAGGCGACGCCGCTGCGCAGGCCGCGGGCCAGGCGCCTGCTGCGCCTGCAGCGTCGGCGGCGCCAGCGCCCGCCCCTGGCGGGGATGCGCCTGCGGCGGCGACCGCTCCTGGAGCACCTGATGCAGTTGAGGCCGCCCGTCTGGCGGCCATTGAGTCCAAGTTGAAGGAGGAGGCGGAGGCGACGCTGGCCACGGCGAGGTCGACGGCGGCTTCGGCAGGCCAGTCTGGCCTTTAGCCAATATGATCCCCTCGTTCGCGGCGGGCCTAGTGTTCGAGGGGCGAGCCCGCCTGTGCCACGTACAAGATCGGCCCCTACTTGTTCGTCGACGAGGCGAACTCTGTATATGCGAAACCTGGGTGGATGGGGCCCTGCCACGCGGTCGGTCTGTCGCGATCGTGAAGCGGATATCCTTGTCTTCCCAGAGACCCACGTTCCAGTTGCGGGGTCCCACGACTTGCTGCATGACTGGAGGAAGGCTGGCTACATTGGCATGCTCTCTGCGGCTTACGAGTCGAATGGTAAGTCCAAGGCAGGAGGCATCACCATGGGCACCCTTAAGAAGTACAAGGTTCAGTCGTTGCGCCACCTAGCTTCATCCCCCTCGGATCAGGTCGGGTTGCGAGATTTGGATCGAGGTCCGAAGGACCAGCCTGGCATTGATTTTCGGGATATGGTGGCCATGCAGCTGAGGGCCCAAGGCCAGTCTTTGTTGATTGTTGGAGTATACATGACCTCGTCGGTGGGCCCGAAGGCGAATGCTGCCAAGCTAGCCAACGTTGGCACTCTGGTTTCCACGATCCAGGGGCCATGGCTGGCCATCGGTGATTGGAATATGACGCCGAAGGAGCTGGCGAGCACAGGCTGGCTGGCCTTGGTCAACGGCGCGATCATCACCCCCACCAACACGGAGTATACCTGCACGCTGGGCTCAGGTCGAATGTTGGACTACATGGTTGTGTCTCAGCATGCGGTGCCTTGGGTCGAGTCGTTGCTTGCTGACTTTCAGGCGGTCGAGGAGGCGGGGAAGGCTCACTACGGTCTCAAGCTTCAGCTCAACTTCGACGCCAGTCGGGCCCGAGCTTGGATCATGCGGTTGCCTCGTGCTTTCCCTCATCCCGCTCGCCCAAAGCCTGTAGCCGACCCTGACAGCAAGCGTTCGCAGAAGAAAGCGGAGGCCCAGGCCCTTCGGGATGCTCGCCCCCAGCCGACGTTGACGCCATCTCCGCCGACGTGGGGGCCGAGGCGTAAGCTGAGCATCAAGAGCCCTCCGCCCTTGCAGTACTCCCTCTTTGGTGAGGACGAAGACGAGTTTTTCACGGACGAGGAAGATACGGATGTCCCTGAAGATAACGATGATGAGCAGGTGGCCGTCTCGGATTCTGAATTGGACACGTACGCTTCCATCCAGGCTGAGTGGTCTGCTGAGGCGAAGGACTTGCTGTGGCAGCAGGTGGCGCCCAGGCCTTCGCAATCGGTTGTTCCTGTTCCTGATTTTGTTCAGCAGTCTCTGGCCTTTCAAGCTGCTGATGCTGACGCTCAGGCTCTTGGTACTGAATTCGCAACCTGGGTGTCCACCATGGAGTTGTATTATCTCGAGTTGTATAAGGTGGACCCCTTGGCGAGAAGGCAGTATTGTGGACGTTCTCAGCTTCGGGGCCCTCAGCTTGGTTGTTATGAAGGTAGCAAGCCCTATCCCACAGTTGCTGACCTCAGTGCTAGATGGCGGGGGACGGTAGCTAACTTGCTAGACGAACTTGTCGGTCAGAAGGGAGACAAGCGAGACCTTCCCCGTGCCCGTCACCTGCGAGACCAGTTGCGACATCTTGCGGGGTCGATTCCCTCCTCGCAGATTGTCCCTCTTCCTGCTCGCCGTCGGGATCGGTGGTTGAGGAGCTTGCGCACGCTGGATGGAGCCTCGCATGATTCTCTGACGAAGTTCGCCGAAGGAGCGCGTGCGGCCTCGGACCAGGCCCAGCGTGCTGTTGCGCGGCAGCGGCACCAATCCTTCCGCGACTGGGTGCACCAGCAGGCCGTTCTGGGTTGTGGAGCTCTCCATCAGTTCGTTCGTGATCCCACGGCTGAGGTCCCGGAAGCGAGGCTGGACGGAGCTACATCTTGCGACGCTGCTTCAGTGATGGAGGCGAAGGCAGCGGTCTGGACCCAGCTCTGGACACCGTCGGGACACGACGATGGTCTCGCTTTCCGCGTGCTGGACAAGGCTCGTCAGCTGGCGTTGCACGACGTGCTGGAGCCGCTCACCCTGGATCAGCTGGAGGAGGCGCTCCGTGGCATTTCGCCGCGGAAGGCCCGTGGCATCGAGTCGGTCGGCCAGAGGGACGTGCGGTGGCTGTCTGAGTCTGGCCGCCGTGCGCTGCTTGCCATCTTCCAGCAGGTTGAAGCTAGGGTCGCGTGGCCTCGGCAATGGTTGACTGCCATCATCGTCTTGCTTCGCAAACCTGATGTGCGTAAGGATCACGCCATAAGATTGCTCACCTGGTTGGGTCGGTTGTGGAGTCGCACGCGGTCTCGGCCTGCGGAGAGTTGGGCTTCTGCTCGCTCTGGCCCTTGGGACGCCGCGGTTCGAGGCAACAGCGCTCTACGAGAGGCTCTGCTCAGGTGTTATGCTGATGAGGCTGCTCTTGCGTCTGTGCTGCCAGAGTATTGCTCAGCGTCGATCCTGCGGGATGTCGAAGCTTTTTATGATACCACTCGATGGGAAAAGGTTGTCGATCATGCGATCGACTTGGAGTTTCCCCCTCACCCCTTGGCCCTGGAAACTATTCTCCATATGGGGCCCAGGCTTTTGCGGGACGAGGGGGTCTATGCCCCTCCCATTCTTCCGCGCGGGGGCCTCGTGGCTGGCGCTCGCAGGGCCCCCGATTTCTCGAAATGCCAGATGTTCGAAATTTGTGATCGTGCGTGTGCCAGTAGTTCTCTCGTGTCCATGCGCACCTGGATAGATGATGTCACTCAGCGTGCCGAGGGATTGAAGCGAGATGTAATTCGGGAGCTCATTTCCTCCGGTGCTGTTTTTGGTGTCGGGATGTGAATCTGAGCAGCTCAAGATTGCTAACAAGTCAACCATCGTGGCGTCAGAGCTGTCGGTGGCGAGAGCGATCCAAGATGGTCTAGGTCTGAAAGGCATCCAGGTCGATGTGGCCTCGGTTGCGGCGGATCTTGGCATCGAAAGAGGCAGTGGCGTTGCAGTTGCCAAGCCTCGTCATTCAAAGCGTTTGGGTCAGGCCACTCGTCGAGCCTGCCGAATTAGTAAGCTAGCTGCAGTGGCCCCTCGTAAGATCGGGGCGCGGTTGATCCTCACTGGGGCTTTGCCGCAGGCTTCTTACGCCTGGAAGGTCTTTGGGGTCGCGCCCTCGGTCCTGCAGAAATGGAGGAGGGCTCTCGCTAGCACTTTAGCTCGTGGCACGGCAGGGCGATGTCTCACGACCTTGTTGGCGCTCGAGGTTCGGAAAAAAAAGGACCCAGCTTTCACCACTGTGTTTCAGCTGCTGGAGTCCTGGTTTCAGATTGTTGCTGCGTTGCCAGAAAAAGGATTGGATCGCATGCGCGCCTGTTGGAAAGCCACGGTTGATCGCATCGACTCCTTGGGGCCCCAGCGCAGGTGGCATAATGTCAAAGGGCCCGTCTCTGCTGTGGTTGCCACGATGACGGCCCTGGGATGGAAGCTCGAGGGGCCGTGGTCTTGGGTTGCTCCTGGGGGGGATGTCTTCGCCTTGCCCGATGAGCTTCGCTCCCAGGCTTTTATGACGTCGGACTTTAAGAAAGAAGTGGACCGAAGCATTGAGGCGCGTTTATGGTCCGCTGCCGCCGATTTCCGCCATGGAGTGGGTCTTGCATCTGGTGTCGACCTTACGGTCCCGTGGAGGCACCTTGCGTCTCTGCGACGAAAGTCGGTGCAGAAGTGGGGCTTGCTTCGGGCGGTCCTCACTGGGGCTGTTTGGACGCGAGCTCGAATTCAGGCGTGTGGGGGGGGGGGTGCGAGGTCACTTGCCCTCGATGTGGGCTTGAGCCAGAGACGGACATTCATCGTTTCTGGCAATGCCCGTGCAATGCCGAATTCCAGCGAATTGATAATGCGTTCTCTCGAAAGGCGGCTGCTGCTGCAGTTGATCTTCCATGCTTCTGGCTTCGCGGCCTCGTACCCCGCGAATGGACGTCGGTCCCTCCTCCTCCCGACGACCCGATCCTCTCTGCCGCTGGTGTGTTTCCTGGGCCTTGTGGAGGAACTCGCATCTGGGGCGCTGGGGACGCGAGTGGTGGGGAGTTCACGAAGGATAAGCGTCTTAGGCGGGTGTCTTGGGGCGTCGCGGTTTTTGGCCATGATGTTTTGAATATTCCCCCCCTGGTGTCGGAAGCCGACATTAAGTTTTTAAAAAGGGGGGATCTCTGGAAAGCAGTCTGTGAATCGGGGGGAGCTCTGGGCCCTTCTAGTCTTCCTTGAGTCTGCGTGTGATGGAGCCTGCCTGGGATATATTGCGGACTCGGCGTACGTTGCCCGAGGTTTCGCTCGTGTCCAGGCTGGCCTCCGTAAGCGAATTCAGACCCATTCTGACTTGTGGAGCCGCGCCCAGAGTGCTCTGGATCGTCTCGGTGATGTGGCTCCCGTGCAGATTCCGAGCCATCTCAGTGTTGAGGATGCCGTCCGTCGGGGTTTGAATCCTGGAGTTGTCCTGGCGAATGCTGTGGCCGACTTAGTTGCTGGCCATTTTGCGTCCCAGGTCCAGGTGCCCTATGGAGTTTCGGCGCCCGTCCGTTTCGCGGACGGCCTCGCTCGGAAAGTGCAGAACCACCTCTTGGATGTGATGTCTGATGTTTTGGAGCGCGAGGGCCGACGGCCTCCCCGACCCCCCAAGGTGAAGGCTCGGAGGTCGGCTCGACAGCTCTTGCGTTCTGCGGCGGCTCGGACCACCCATTCGTGCCCTATGATTTGTGGGGATTTCTCGAGGTGTCAGAAATGTGGGTGCAGTTCGGCCAGCCGTGATTTAACGGCGTTTTTGAATTCGCCGTGCACTCCCATGGTCTGGTCTGGATCGGTTTTTCGTCCGACGGCTGCGGTTTGTGTCAGAACTCGTCTTGTGGACCCCTCCCATGCTCTGGCTTATTGGCCTGAGGCCAATGTTTTGTGGTGCCTCACATGTGGAGCTTACTCGACCCAGCACCCTAGAGACCTGAGTAAGGAGTGTTCGGGCCGCCTTGAGAAGGCGGGTTCTCAGAATCTTCAGAGGATTGCCCAGGGTAAGGTCCCTGGCAGCCTGGTTTGGGGGAAGGAGCGGAAGGAGAGGGCTCAGGCGAGGGGGGAGGGAGGAGAGAGAGCGGCGAGCGCGGCCCCGCGCGCGCGGCGTGCGGCGCCGTTCGGGGTCGACGCGGTGGCTGCCGACGTCGCGGCGACCCTCGCCGCCATCAGGCGCCGCCCAGCCTCTCTCCCGCCCCCTGCCTGCCCTCCTCCGCCTCCCGTCATCCCCCAGCCTGCCCAGGTGGCGTAGGTGGTTGGGTGTGCGCCACCCTGGGCTGGCCACGGTCATCGGTACGGATCATTGTGATCGCTCGCTATACTATATCATCATCATCATCATCATCATCATCATCATCATCATCATCATCATCATCATCATCATCATCATCATCATCATCATCATCATCATCATCATCATCATCATCATCATCATCATCATCATCATCATCATCATCATCATCATCATCATCATCATCATCATCCTATCTTTTCTTCCTCTTCCTCTTCTCCTTTCCCCTCCTCCTCCTCCTCCTCCTCCTCCTCCTCCTCCTCCTCATCATCATCATCATCATCATCATCATCATCATCATCATCATCATCATTATCATGCTCCTCCTCCTCCGCCTCCTCCTCCTCCTTCTCCTCCTCCTCATTGATTTTTGGCGTGGGAGAACATCACACTGCCCATCGAAAAACAATCCAAACCCAAGAAACCCTTAAAATCGTAAAAATCCGCGCCCGGAGCCCCAGACCCCATCTTTCTGCTTCGTTTTTCGAGCCGGATCGATCTGTGAGGGTCCTGGGACCCGAAAAAAGGCGAAAACGCCCCGCTCGAGAAAATTGAGTCGCAAGTATCTCAAGGAACCTAGGGCACCCGGGAGGCGAGCAGGGTGCTTCTTGGCATGGGTCTCCACTGTACTCGACCCCTCCCCTCCTCCTTCCTCCCTCCCCCTCCCTCCTCCTGCCCTCATCGTCCCTCCTCCTCCTCCTCTCTCGTACTCTCTTCTCCTCCTCATCCTCCTCCTCCTTCATCCTCCTCTCCTCCTCCTTCCTGCCCATGCTCCTCCCTCCCTCCTTCCTCCCTCTCCCTCCTCCCTCCTCCCTCCCTCCATCCTCCTCCCCCCTCCACCTGCTTCCTCCCTCCTCCTCCTGCTCCTCCTCCTCCTCCTCCTCCTCCTCCTCCTCCTCTTCCTCCTCTTCCTCCTCCTCCTGGGCTCGCCGCCGGAAAAAAACAGCCTCTGGGCACTCGAGCCCCGGACGGCCCCCGGCACCCGCGGAACACGCACACCACCGGGCCGCCCACACGACGGCGCCGACGACCGGGGGGAGACCAGAAGCAGAGCCACCGACCCAAACATCCAACGCATTGGAAAAATCAGGACGGAGGTAAATTGCAGTTTTCGGCCTCGGGGACTCTGGGGGCCCTCGCTGGGCCCCTGGACCGTCACAGAACGGTCCAGGACGAAGAACCGGTCCTGGGGAATGGGTCGAGACTTCCGGGGACCGCGCACTGAAAAAATCACGACATCGGATCTCTGGGGGTACCGCTGCGGCTGGACCCAGGAGGAGGAGGAGGAGGAGGAGGTGGAGGAGGAGGAGGAGGAGGAGGAGGAGCATGATGAGGAGGAGGAGGAGAGGAGGAGGGAGGAGGAGGACGAGGGGAGGAGGAGTGAGGAGGAGGAGGAGGAGGAGGAGGAGGAGGAGGAGGAGGAGGAGAAGGAGGAGGAGGAGGAGGAGGGGGAGGAGGAGGAGGAGAGGCCCGAAGAGCAGAGCACCTTCGACCTCGACCTGGTCGCCACAATAGCATCCGTCAAGAGCAAGAGGCCCTCCGGCGGCCAAGACACACCGAGCATCCAGGGGTGCTCACCCCAGGATGCGCAAGACCGTCCGACATGCACGAAGAACACTGGGGTGCCCTCCCCGAGCCGACCTCGATCTTATACCTCGGTCCGACTGTAGGTTCGTGCGGCGTCGGCGCGCGCAGAGGTTTTCGACACCGCGTCGACCGTTCCAACTTGAATCGATCGCGGCCCCGATCGTTCCAGGTTGAGTTCCGCCGGATCCAGTGGCGTCGTCGTGCCCCTCGGTGCTTCCGGGTCGCAGAGCTCAGCCTTGGGCGCCTTCGCCTGCGTCGCCGGCGCACCAACGATGCACGAACCTACCGTATTCCCTGGACCAAACACCACAATGTCAAGGCGAATCCAGCGGTGGCGACGAGCGCCTCCCAGAGGCCCCAAAAGAAGGAAACACGAGGCAAGGGTAGCGGTACCCAGACATCCGCCGATATGATTGTTTCAATCCGCGGCCCCAGAGATCTGGACCCCTTCCTCGGGCGTGGGTTTTCGTCCCGGATTCAATTTCGATGGTGCCCGGGCCCGATAACGCGCCCCGGAGGCCGAAATTCAGGAAAAAACGCCAGATTCAAAAAATCATGTCCTCGGATGAGGAGGAGGAGTTGGAGGAGGAGGAGGAGGAGGAAGAAAAGGAGGAGGAGGAGGAGGAGGAGGAGGAGGAGGAGGAGGAGGAGGAGGAGAAGGGGAGGAGGAGGAGGAGAGGAAGAGGAGGAGGGAGGAGGAGGAGGAGGAGCGAGGAGGAGGAGGTCTGGGTATGGGTACCCTGTCCTCCTCCGCGCGAC
The DNA here is from genome assembly GCA_963575745.1 of Prorocentrum cordatum. Classification (NCBI taxonomy): domain Eukaryota; class Dinophyceae; order Prorocentrales; family Prorocentraceae; genus Prorocentrum; species Prorocentrum cordatum. The sequence goes on along the minus strand of CAUYUJ010011617.1, from coordinate 12,772 downwards.
GGGGGCGCTCCTGCCGCAGCCTCGCGTTGGCCTCGAGCTGGGCCCCGAGGCGGCCCTCGAGCTCCCGCTCCATGGCTCCCCGGGGGGGGCCCGGGGGCGCGGGCGCGGGCGCTGCGGACGAGGAGGACCGATGAGGAGGAGGAGGAGGAGGAGGAGGAGGAGGAGGAGGAGGAGAAGGGACGAGGAGGAGGAGGAAGGAGGAGGAGGGGAAGGAGGAGAAGGAGGAGGAGGAGGAGGAGAGGGGGAGGAGGAGGAGGAGGAGGAGGAGGAGGAGGAGGAGGAGGGAGGACGAGGTAGGAGGAAGGAGGAGGAGGAGGAGGAGAAGAGGAGGAGGAGGGGGAGGGGGAGGAGGAGGAGCAGGAGGGGGCTAAGGAGGAGGGGGAGGGGGAGGACGAGGAGGAGGAGGAGGAGGAGGATCAAAAGGACGAGGACGAGGACGAGGACCAAAAGGACCAGGACGGGGAGTACGGCGAAATCTATACCGTGCGGGCGAGGCCGCAAAAAACCCACGCAAGAAACCCAACTACAAAAGCCCGCGCGCAAGGTGCACCCGAGGGGGAACCCAGAGCACCTGGAACGCAGCAGCGGGAAGTCACCGCGCAGCGCGCGGAGCGAAGAAACCCAGGATACACTAACGAAAAGCATGTGGTTTCTTGATGCGCGCCCCCGCTGTACCCGTCGGTCGGAAGAAGTGGCTAGAAACATGAAGTAGGAAGGCGCTGGAAGTAGATTGGGTTGCCGCGCGTCCCCTGAAGAGGGGGGAACAAGGAAAACCGCTCGACCCTTGAAGTAGGAAGGCACCCCAGGTAGGTTAAGATCTGGGGATCCCAAAATACCTACTTTCAACGACCGACGGGTACGCCACGCCACGCCCTCCTGGCCAGCTCCTGGGTCTAGGATGCGCCTGGCCAGGGAGCTGAGGATGTGCATAGATTTCGTCGCCCGAGGACGAAAAGGACGGCGGCGGCGGGCAACGACCCGGAGGGTGGTCGAACGAACGCATCGGCTCAGCCAGCGCTGGGCCGGGGTGAAGCGAACTGTTCACCCAAGCGACGACCCCGATATCAAACGTCGTCATTGTTTCACTAACAGGGACGAAACGGCGAAAACTCAAACTGTTGCCGGTCCGCGCGGAGCGCCGAAAATGTGTGTCCATGCCGTCTTTTCGTCTTCGATTCGCGTTGTGGCTCCCTAAATCGGGAGCGGCCAAGAGGGGGGTGTCCAAGAGGGGGGGTGCAAATCATGACTGGCGGCATGTGCGCGGCCAAGCGGGGGGGCCTGGGACGTAATGGAATAAGAAGAGGCGCCATGAAATCTGAGGAGATCTCATGGCCCGCGCCATGATATCCACCCCCCCCTAGTCATCACCCCCCTCTTTTCCGCTCCCGACTAAAAATCCCGGCGTCTTGCCGGGAACCGGACCTCCGTCATGCATGCTTCCTGCTGACGGCCCAGGGGGTCAGCTGCCAAGGCCCCGCGCAGCGCCCGAGGCCGACGACGGTGAGAACGTGCCAGTCGCGTTCTCCCACGACGCGAGGAGGCGATGATGCTGACGACGGCGAAAGCGGCGGCGACGGCGACGGCGGTGACGATGACGGCCGTGGCGACGTCGACGACGACGACGGCGACGGCGACGGCGATGGCGGCGAGGATCATCAGAATCAAGGCGTCGACTCGATCCTTACCTCCCCGCTGGCAGCTGCGAAAGTCCTGAAGCGTACGTTACGGAACGAGGCGGAGGCGGAAGAGGAGGAGGAGGAGGAGGACGAAGAGGAGGAGAAGGAGGAGCATGATGAAAAAATTGACCGACGACGTGGACGAGGACGAGCAGTGCCGAGGGAGAGTCACCGAGAAGGGTGCCGCCGACTGTTCTAGGAAACGGACACCAGTGAGACACTCTGGCACTCATGAGGACCTCAAACAACACTAGAAAAAACATATCCTCGATCCTCGAGTCCTCCCTGCTCCCCAATTTTCCATTGCCAGAGGGACCCAGCGACGTCAACTATCACGGATCCTGGCTGGTCTCCGAGCTTGGCCACGGAGGCGAATACACAATATATACCGACCCAAGGCCCAAGGTCTGACTGGCCAGGATCGGTGTACGGGTCGCGACGAATCACCACTGAGCGCAACCAACTGTGACGCGGCCGAGCCCGACGAACAACGGACACCCGTCATCCCTCTCCTCCTCCTCCTCCTCCTCCTCCTCCTCCTCCTCCTCCTCCTCTTCCTCCTCCTCCTCCTCCTCCTCCTCCTCATCTTCCTTCCATACGGCACGAGGTGCCCATTGGCGAATCCTCCTCCTCCTCCCCCCCCCCCTCCTCCTCCTCTCCTCCTCCTCCTCCTCCTCCTCCTCCTCCTCCTCCTCCTCCTCCTCCTCCTCTCCCTCCCCCCCTCCTTCTCCCCCTCCTCCTTCCCTCCTCCCCACTCCTCCACCTCCGTCCTCCTCCTCCTCCTCCTCCTCCTCCTCCTCCTCTTCCTCCTCTTCCTCCTCCTCCTCCTCCTCCTCCTCCTCCTCCTCCTCCTCCTCCCCTTAGATCCGATGTTGCGGGAGAAGCAGAATTCGATTGGAAAGTTCACGGCAAGAGCCCTGACTCCATCTTTCTGCAGCACATTTCGACCTGGATCGATCTGTGGGGGTCACGGGGACCGGAAACCAGGGCCAGAAACGCCCTGGGTGGAGAAATCGCAGCGCCACAGTCTCAGGGCCCTCCTCCTCTTCCTCCTCCTCCTCCTCCTCGTCCATATTCCGCGTCTTCCTCCAGGAGGAGGATCGGGTAGGGAGGATCGAGGGCGGAGTAGGCAGGGTCGGGGAGGGAGGTTCGCGGATCGGGGGCGGAAGATCGAGAATCGGGGGCAGAGGATCGAGGATCGGGGAGGATCGAGGATCGGGGAAGGAGGATCGAGTATCGGGGAGGCAGGATCCAGGATCGGGGAGGTAGATGGAGGATCGCGGCGGGAGGATGGAGAATCGGGGAGGCAGGATCGAGGACCGGGGAGGCAGGATCGAGGATCGGGGGGGGCAGGATCGAGGATCGAGGATCGAGGGTCGGGGAAGGAGGAGGGTGGAGGAGGACGGAAGGAGGACCGAGGAGGGAGGATCGAGGATCGAGGAAGGTTCCCAGCTTGGCCCCGCGGCGCAGGCCCCGCCCGCGCGGCGCAGGCGACGGCCACGGCGCTCGCCCCCGGCCGAGCTCCGCCGGCGGGGGCGGGAGGGGCGACGGGCCGGCCAGCCATCGCGGCCGCAGTCGGGCACTGCTCCGCCTCGTCCTCCGCCTCCTCCTCGGTCGGTCGGTCGGTCGAAGCGCAAGAAGGGTCGAAGCGCGTAATGGAGAGATGAGGGCGAGAAGACAACAGGGTGAAGAACAAGGCAGAGGCAGCAGCAGCAGCAGCAAGGAGCCGCCTCCTCCTCCTCCTCCTCCTCCTCCTCCTCCTCCTCCTCCTCCCCCTTTTCCTCCTCCTGCTCCTGCTCCTCGGGCTGGGCGTTTCGCCTGAGACTTCCTCACCACTTATGACTCTGAAGCTTAAAAAGTGGCGACAGTTTCACAGATGGAGGGCGGGTCGTTTCCAAAATGTGGTTCTCGCCTTAGCGCCGCGCACATTCGTTGTAAATCGCAAGAGCTTCACGGATTGAGGGCGGGCCGTTTTCAAAATGTGGCTCTCGCCTTAGCGCCGCGCGCATTCGCTTTACAAATGTGCAAGAGTTTCACCGATGGAGGGCGGGTGGTTTTCAAAATGTGGCTCTCGCCTTGGCGCAGCGCACCTTCGTTTTGAACATTTGCAAGAGTTTCACGGATTGAGGGCGGATCCTTTTCAACATGTAAGTATCGCCTCAGCGCCGCGCACAGTCGTTATAAAGTTTTCAAGAAATTCACGGAATCCCATGATCAACGTACCAGAATTGGTGTTTTTGAAGGATTCAGGATTATGCGGGCGCAGCAGTTATGTTGACTCGCGGTGTTCAAGTCACAAAAATGGCGTTCTGGCACGATTCCGGATCGACAAGGCGCAGAAGTCAGGTTGATAGGTAGCGTTGAAATTCCGAGAACAAGTACTTGGCACGCTTCAGGATCTTCAAACGGTTGTCTTCCAACGCGGCAGTTCCCTCAATGAAAATGAACCGTTGTAGGGGCCTACGAAGAGGGAGCTTGGAGGGAGGATTCATTCCAACATCGCTGATGACTCTTGGGCTTACACTGGTCCTCCTCCTCCTCCTCCTTCTCCTCCTCCTCCCACCGCCCTCCCCCTCCCCCTCCCCCTCCTCCTCCTCCTCCTCCTCCTCCTCCTCCTCCTCCCCATCCCCCTCCCTCCTCCTCCTCCCCCTCCCCTCCCCCTCCCTCCTCCTCCTCTCCTCCTCCTCCTCATCCCCTCTACTCTCACCTCATCCTCCCCTCTCCTCCTCCCCTCCTCCTCTCCTCCTCCTCCCCCTCCCCTTCCTCCCCCTCCTCCTCCTCCCCCTCCTCCTCCCACCGCCCTCCGCCTCCTCCTCCTTCCTCCGCGGCTCCCGGCGGCTCGGCCCCACGGCAGGGCCGCACCCGCTCTCAGCCCTTCGGGGGCTTCTCGCGGATGCGGAACAGCTCCGGCTGCAACCGCTGGACCTGCCACCCTCCCCGCTCGGGGGGGGGCGGAGGCGGCGCCACGGGCTGGCTCATGGAGCCTCATGGAGGGAGGAGGGAGGAAGGAGGAGGAAGGAGGGAGGGAGGAGGGAGGAGGGAGGAGGGAGGAGGGAGGAGGGAGGAGGGAGGAGGGAGGAGGGAGGAGGGAAGGGAGGAGAAGGAGGAAGGAGGGCCAGCGGAGACCCAAGAATCCGCTGCGTCGGCCAGCCCAAAAAGCCCGAAAAGCCAGAAAAAGTCCCGGGTTGACCCGAAAAGCCCGAAAAACCCGAAAAGCCCGAAATGCCGAAACATCCTCGCAACTCGAACGTCGCCGCTCGAGACATCCTCGCAGCTCTGGCCAGGGTAGCCCGAGTAGACCAAACAGCCCGAATGCGCGCCCGGGTCACCAGAAAAGCCCGAAAAGCCCGGCAAAGCCAGAAAAAACAGAAAAGCCAGAAAAGCCAGAAAAGCCCAAGAAGCCCGAAAAGTCCGAAAAGATCGAATAGCCCGAATCGGTTGAATAATAGCTCGAGAGCGCTTGCTGCTGGAAACATGCTGGCAACTCGAGCGCCGCCGCTCGAGACATCCACTAGGATGCCGGATCGGATCGGGCAGGCGTACCCTAACGGGCGAGTCGGGTCGGGCGTGCGGAACAGTAAAGTATGACGCATGCTCGAAAAAGAACACGCACGCGCAATCCTGACCGGCAGGTCGGATCGGATGCGCACCTTAACGGGCGAGCGTGCAGGGCAGGCGGGGCACTGAAGTATGACGCGAGCTCGAATTAAACACGCACGCGTAGTAACCTTGACTGGCGGATCGGGTCGGGCGGGCGGAGACTAATGGGCGGATCGGGTCGGGCGTGCGGAACATTAAAGTATGACGCATGCTCGAAAAATAACACGCATACGTAACCCTGACGGGCGAATCGGATCGGATGCGGACCTTGACGGCGGGCGGATCATTAAAGTATGACGCGTGCTCGAAGTAATAAGCACGCGCAACACTAATGGGCGAATCGGCTCGGACGAGCGGAGACAAACGGGCGGGTAGGGTCGGGCGGGCGGGACATTAAAGTATAACGCATGTTCAAAAAACACGCACGCGTAACCTTGACGGGCGCATCGGACGGGATGCGAACATTAACGGGCGAGCGGGTCGGGCGGTCGGAACATTAAAATATGACGCGTGTTCGAAGTAACACGCACGCGTAACCTTAATAGGCGGATCGGAACGGGCGGGCGGACCCTAACGGGCGGGTCGGGTCGTGCGGGCGGGACGTTATGGCGCATGTTTAGAAAACACGCACACGTAGCCGCAACGGACGAGTCAGATCGGATGTGGACCTTAACGGGCGAGCTGGGCGGTCGGAACATTAAAGTATTACGCGTGGTCTAAATAACACGCACGCGTAACCTTAATGGGCGGATCGGGTCGGGCGGGCGGACCTAATCGGGCGGGTCAGGTCGGGCGGGCGGAAATTTCAATTGTGACGCAACGCATGTTCAAAAAAACACACAGGCGTAACCCTGACGGGCTGGTGGGGTCGGGGGTCGGGCGAGCGGACCCTCACGGGCGGGTCGGGCCGGGCGGGCGGATCATTAAAGTATGACGCGTGCTCGAAATAATACGAACGCGTAGCGCCAACGGGCGAATCGGTTCGAGCGAGCAAACCCTATCGGGAAGGTCGGGTCGGGCGGGCGGGACATTGAAATATGACGCGTGTTCAAAAAAAACGCACGCGTAACACTAACGGGCAGGTCGGGTCGGGCGACCCGACGCGGGCGGGACATGAAAGCATGATATAATCCCGACGGGCGGGTTGGATCGGATGCGGACCCCAACGGACGGGCGAGCCGGGCGGGCCGGACATTCAAGTATGACGCGTGCTCGAAGTAATACGCACGCGTAACTGCAATTGGCTAGTCGGGTCGGACGGGTGGATCCTAACGGGCGACTCTAGTCGAGCTGGCGGGACATAAGCAAGACGAGTGCTCGAAATAACACGCGCGTGGAACTCTAACGGGCGATCGGGTCGGGCGGGCGAACCCTGACGAACGGTCGGGTCGGGCGGAGCACTCGCCGGAGTGCTGATCCCTATCAGAACTGCAAGGGGGAGGAGAGAAGCGTCGGAACAACAATGTGATGACCTTTCCAAGCAGGGGCGCCCGCTTCCAATCCAGAATTGTCCACTCGTGGTAGGCCCATAGAGGCCTAGGCACTCACACAACACCCCGTTCTGGTAGGGATCAGCACTCGCCGGAGCGCTGATCCCTACCAAAATTGCAAGTGGGAGAAGGGAAGCGTCGGGACATAAATGTGATGATCTTTCCTAGCAAGGGCTCCCGCTTCCAATCCAAACTTGTCCACTCGTGGGGGAGCGGATGGGAGGGGCACGCGGAACGCTAACGGGCGAATCGGTTCGGGCGAGCAAACCCTATCCGGAAGGTCGGGTCGGGCGGGCGGGACATTAAAGTATGACGCATGTTTAAAAAGACGCACGCGTAACACTAACGGGCGGGTCGGGTCGGGCGAGCCGACGCGGGCGGGGCATTAAAGCATGATGCATCATGCTCGAGAAACACGAACGTATAATCCTGACGGGCGGGTTGGATCGGATGCGGACCCCAACGGACGGGCGAGCCGGGCGGGCCGGACATTCAAAAATGACGCGTGCTCAAAGTAACATGCACGCGTAACTGTCATGGGCTGGTCGGGTCAGACAGGTGGATCCGAAGGGGCGACTCTGATCGAGCGGGCGGGACATAAGCAAAACGAGTGCTCGAAATAACACACACGTGTAACTCTAACGGGCGATCGGGTCGGGCGGGCGAACCCTGACGAACGGTCGGGTCGGGCGGAGCACTCGCCGGAGTGCTGATCCCTATCAGAACGGCAAGGGGGAGGAGAGAAGCGTCGGAACAACAATGTGATGACCTTTCCAAGCAGGGGCGCCCGCTTCCAATCCAGAATTGTCCACTCGTTGTAGGCCCACAGAGGCCTAGGCACTCACACAACACCCCGTTTTGGTACGGATCAGCACTCGCCGGAGCGCTGATCCCTACCAAAATTGCAAGTGGGAGAAGGGAAGCGTCGGGACATAAATGTGATGACCTTTCCTAGCAAGGGCTCCCGCTTCCGATCCAAACTTGTCCACTCGTGGGGGAGCGGATGGGAGGGGCACGCGGAACGCTAACGGGCGAATCGGTTCGGGCGAGCAAACCCTATCCGGAAGGTCGGGTCGGGCGGGCGGGACATTAAAGTATGACGCATGTTTAAAAAGACGCACGCGTAACACTAACGGGCGGGTCGGGTCGGGCGAGCCGACGCGGGCGGGGCATTAAAGCATGATGCATCATGCTCGAGAAACACGAACGTATAATCCTGACGGGCGGGTTGGATCGGATGCGGACCCCAACGGACGGGCGAGCCGGGCGGGCCGGACATTCAAGTATGACGCGTGCTCGAAATAACACGCACGCGTAACTGAAATGGGCTAGTCGGTTCGGACGGGTGGATCCTAAGGGGCGACTCTGATCGAGCGGGCGGGACATAAGCAAAACGAGTGCTCGAAATAACACACACGTGTAACTCTAACGGGCAATCGGGTCGGGCGGGCGAACCCTGACGAACGGTCGGGTCGGGCGGAGCACTCGCCGGAGTGCTGATCCCTATCAGAACGGCAAGGGGGAGGAGAGAAGCGTCGGGATGACCTTTCCAAGCAGGGGCGCCCGCTTCCAATCCAGAATTGTCCACTCGTTGTAGGCCCACAGAGGCCTAGGCACTCACACAACACCCCGTTTTGGTACGGATCAGCACTCGCCGGAGCGCTGATCCCTACCAAAATTGCAAGTGGGAGAAGGGAAGCGTCGGGACATAAATGTGATGACCTTTCCTAGCAAGGGCTCCCGCTTCCAATCCAAACTTGTCCACTCGTGGGGGAGCGGATGGGAGGGGCACGCGGAACGCTAACGGGCGAATCGGTTCGGGCGAGCAAACCCGATCGGAGTCGGGTCGGGCGGGCGGGACATTAAAGTATGACGCATATTCAAAAAGACGCACGCGTAACACTAACGGGCGGGTCGGGTCGGGCGAGCCGACGCGGGCGGGACAGAAAAGTATGATGCGTGCTCGAGAAACACGAACGTATAATCCTGACGGGCGGGCAGGATCGGATGCAGACCCTAATGGACGGGCGAGCCGGGCGGGCCGGATGTTCAAGTATGACGCGTGCTCGAAATAACACGCACGCGTAACTGAAATGGGCTAGTCGGTTCGGACGGGTGGATCCTAAGGGGCGACTCTGATCGAGCGGGCGGGATATAAGTAAAACGAGTGCTCGAAATAACACACACGTGTAACTCCAACGGGCAATCGGGTCGGGCGGGCGAACCCTGACGAACGGTCGGGTCGGGCGGAGCACTCGCCGGAGTGCTGATCCCTATCAGAACGGCAAGGGGGAGGAGAGAAGCGTCGGAACAACAATGTGATGACCTTTCCAAGCAGGGGCGCCCGCTTCCAATCCAGAATTGTCCACTCGTTGTAGGCCCACAGAGGCCTAGGCACTCACACAACACCCCGTTTTGGTACGGATCAGCACTCGCCGGAGCGCTGATCCCTACCAAAATTGCAAGTGGGAGAAGGGAAGCGTCGGGACATAAATGTGATGACCTTTCCTAGCAAGGCCTCCCGCTTCCGATCCAAACTTGTCCACTCGTGGGGGAGCGGATGGGAGGGGCGCGGGGTTGAATAGGCTGCTCTTTCGGGGGCCGCCAGCGGACGACGACGACGACGACGAGGGCTCGAGTAGCCCGAAAAGCCAAAAAAGCCCGAAAAACCCGCCGCTGGAGACATCCGCGCAACTCGTGCGCCGTCGCTAGAAAGATCCTCGCAACTCGGGCTTTTCGAGCTTTTCGGGGTCTTTTCGGGCTAATCCAGTTGACCCGAAAAGCCCGAAAAGCCCGAAACACCCAAAAAGCCCGAAAAGCCAGAAAAGCCCGAAAAGCCCACCGCTCGAAACATCCTCGCCCAGCGTAGCCCGAAAAGCCCGAAAAGCAAAACCCCGAAAAGCCCGAAAAGCCCACCGCTCGAAACATACTCGCAACTCTAGCCAGCGTAGCCCGAAAAACCTGAAAAACCCGAAAAGCCCGAAAAGCCCGAAAAGCCCACCGCTCGAAACATACTCGCAACTCGGGCCGGCGTAGCCCGAAACACCCGAAAAGCCCGAAAAGCCCGAAAAGCCCACCGCTCGAGACATCCTCGCAACTCTGGCCGTTGTAGCCCGAAAAGTCCGAAAGCCCGAAAAGCCCACCGCTCGAGACATCCTCGCAACTGTGGCCGGCGTAGCCCGAAAAGCCAGAAAAACCTGAAAAGCCCGAAAAGCCCGGAAAGCCCGATAAGCCCGAAAAGCCCACCGCTCGAAACATACTCGCAACTCTGGCGCCGCCGCTCGAGACATCCTCGCAACTCTGGCCGGCGTAGCCCGAAAAGCTCGAAAAGCCCGAAAAGCTCGAAAAGCCCACCGCTCGAGACATCCTCGCAACTCTGGCGCCGCCGCTCGAGACATCCTCGCAACTCTAGCCGGCGAGGCCCGAAAAGCCCGAAAAGCCCACCGCTCGAGACATCCTCGCAACTCTGGCGCTGCCGCTCGAGACATCCTCGCAACTCGGGCATTTCGGGCTTTTCGGGCTTTTGGGTGTTTTCTGGCTTTTCAGGCTTTTCGGGCTTTTCGGGTCAACCCACTTTTCGCACACCCCTGGCCGACGCAATGCAAGAATCATCAACGATGTTAGAGTAAGCACTCCCTCCAAACTCCCTCTTCACAGGCCCCTACAACGGTTAATTTCCATTGATGGAACTGCCCCGTTGGAAGACACCCGTTTGAAGACCCTGAAGCATGTCAAGACATTGTTCTCGGGATTCCAACGCCACGGATCAACCTGACTGTTGCGTCTTGACGATCCAGAATCGTGCCAATTCGCCATTCCGAGGACTTGAGCACATGGAATCAATGTAACTATTGCACCCGCATTTCTGGTACGTTGATGATGGGAATCCGTGAATTTCTTGAAAACTGTGTAAACAAATGTGCGAGCGCTAAGGCGAGAACCAAATTTTGAAAAAGAACAAAAAAAAAAAGAGAAAAGAAAAAAAGAACGCAAAAAGAGAAAGAAAGAAAAATGAAAAAGAAAAGAAGCAAAAAAAAGATGTTTTAAATAAGATAAAAAAAAATGGGGATGCCAGGGAAAAAATGAGAAAAGAGGAGTATTAAAAAAAAGAAGGTAGATAAAAAAAAAAAAAAAAAAAAAAAAGAAACAAAAAAAAAGAAGGGGTGAAAGAAAAAAAAAACAAGAAAGAAAAAAAGAAAAAAAAAAGGCCGCCCTCAATTCCGTGAAACTCTTGACTTTTATTTAAGCGTGTGCGCCCGCGCTAAGTGCAAGACCCACATGTTGAAAACGACTTCGGCCTAATCCGTCAAAAGAAAAAAAAGAAAAAAAAAGAAAAAAAAAAGGCTCTTAGGTTCTCCTTGTTGCTCTTCTCGTTGCAAATGCTCAAAAAAAACGAATGGGCGGGCACTGTGGAATGGGCGCCTCGCTAAAGACGAGAACCACATTTTGAATACGGCCCGCCCTCAATCCGTGAAACTCTTGCAAAATCACAAAACGAATGTGCGCCGCGCTAAGGCGAGCACCACATTTTGAAAACCACGCGCCCTCCATCTATGAAGCTCTTGCAAATGTTTAAACCGAATGTTCGCGGCGCTAAGGCGAGAGCCACATTTTGAAAGCGACCCGCCCTCCATCTGTAAAACTGTTGTCCATGTTTTAAGCTTCAGAGCCATAAATGGTGAGGAAGTCTCAGGCGAAACGCCCAGCCCGCCCTAAAAACTGGCCTCGGGGTGCGACAGGGAGAAATTGTGTCTAAGGGAAAGGAATGGAGGCGGCCCAGGAGGAGGAGAGGAGCAGGCTGTTTCTGCTCACGTCGTGACCTGCCGCGATGCCGCAGTGTTCTCGCAGCTCTCGGATCTCTGGGGGGGGGAGCGGGGCCCGGGTCTGCGACTTCCACGCGGCTGCCCCAGCGGCTGCACTGCACGTCGGGCCTCGGGGGGCTCTTTTTGGGGGCCCCGGGGCCATCAAGCATGGATCTGGGGCGCGAGCCTGCCGCCGGGAAGAAGGGTCGGAAACTCGGGGGGTCTCCCGCGCAGCCCCGTGGAAGAGGGGGACGAAGGGAAAACGAAGCCAGGCTCGGGGCAAATCGGGGGTCTCTGAGATCCCGCGGCGCTGGAGGATTAGAGGAGCCAAAGACTGCATCAGCATCAACTGTCGAAGCTCCGCGCGGATTTTTTGGATCGGCGCTGGACCCCCTCCCTGGCGCGCGATCCAAGAAATCCGCGCGGAGCTCCGACAGTCTGCGCCTATTCTTTTCCGTGTGTTCGAAAGGAACATCAATTTCATCATCAAAGTGTGAATCGTTCCAGACGAGGAATCCGGAACGCTGTCGAGAGCGTTCCGGAACGTGTTCTGGAGCGATTCACACGGCGCCTCCCCCGCGCAGGGCCTCCTCCCCGAAGGAAGGGGACGGGGCGGCGGAGGTAGGAGGAGAGGAGGAGGAGGTGGAGGAGGAGGGAGAGGGGGAGGGGGGGGGAAAGAAGGGGAGGGGAGGGGGGGGGAGGTGGGAGGGGAGGGGAGGGGAGGGGAGGGAGGGAAAAAGGGGGACGACCAGAAGAGGAGCGGGGGGAGGAAAAGGAAGGCAAGATCAGGGGGAAGTCTCGGGTTTCGCAGGTTTCCGCCGATCCCCGGCGGCTTTCCAGCCTCGGGTTGCTCCCCAGCGACCGCGCCTCGCCGAGAGCGGCCTTGGGGAAACCAAACGGTATCGATACCGCTGCTCCCCGGACCTCTCCCGGGGTGCGTTCTGACCGCGAGTCCAGCGGTGGCGACGAGGGCCTCCCAGAAGGCCACAATGGGCGAAGGGCAGCGGTATCGGTACCCTTTCAACCTCTGAGTGCTGAGGGTGCCCGGATCGTCGGGAGGAGGAAGACGCCAGCCTCCTTGTGCTGCTCTTGGCCCAATGTCGGCCTCCGGACCGCGCCTCGGGACCAACGAAAAACCACGCGCGAAGAGAGGTGACTCCTCCTCCTGCGCCTCCTCTGCCTCCTCCTCCTCCTCCTCCTCCTC
>CAUYUJ010011616.1:0-17500 GCA_963575745.1 Prorocentrum cordatum | reverse complement strand
TCTTTCGAGAGACGGGCCACCAACCTCTCGACCACTTCCCTGGGACCGGTTGTTCATCGCGAGTGTTTTTGTTTTGACGGCCCCGAGGCTGGGTAAGGGCCGAGAGGCCGAAAACGTTGAACAGCCTCCGTCCCCATTTTTTTCGAGACGGGCGACGACGACGCCGACGGCGTCGACTTGACGGCGTCGACCTAACGACGACGACGACGACGACGACGACGACGACGACGACGACGACGACGACAGTGACAGTGACAGTGACAGTGACAGTGACAGTGACAGTGACAGTGACAGTGACAACGATGACGACGACGTCAACGACGACGACGCCCTGACGACGACCTGACGACGACGCCGACGGTTTCGACCTGACGACCACGGACGGCCACGGCCTCGGCGACGACGACCCGACGGCGACGGCCACGGCGGGCGACGGCGGCGGCGACGGCCCGGCAGCGCCGAGCCCGACGGCGGCGGCGACGGCCCCCAAAGGTTCCTCGAGGAGCTGCCCGCGGCCGAGGCGGGGGGGGGGGACGCGTCCTCCTCCTCCTCCTCCTCCTCTCTCCCCTCCTCCTCTCCTCCTCCTCCTACCCTCCTCCTCCCTCCTCCTCCTCCTCCTCCTCCTCCTCCTCGTCCTCCTCCTCCTCCTCCGCTCGTGCTGGCAGCTGGAGCAGAGGTCGGCATCTGGCTGCGTCGTCCAGTTGTGTGAGTGCCGATCTCCGGCCCGGAAGAGCGCGAGCCCTCAGAGCTCGCGGGCCCCGCCCTGTCATTCTACAGTGGGCCCCCCTCCCGCCGCGAGGCCGAGGACATCCGCGCGCCTCAGGACCTCTGGTGGGCCGTGGGCAATGAGTGTGCTGACGAGCTTGCACCCAGAGGAGCGCCCATAGGCTGGTCTGAATTCGCCCAGAGGGTCCCGACCACAGACGTAGCGGACACGGAGACTTCTTTAATCCGACAGCGTGCGAGGAAGGCTTCGGCGGAGTCCATTCGGGCGGACCCTTGGACCGAAACCCACCCTTCGCCCCCTCGCCCCGCCTGGATCCCGAAGACCGAGCAGGCCAAGGGAGCCCCCCAGCATGATAGGCTCGGCACGAAGTCTTATTGCAGAACACGCATGGTTTTTGTGAACCGTTCCAGTTACTTAGATGTGGCATCCACGGAGCGTGCCCACGTTGCCCCTCCCCCAAGAATCGCGTCCTTGAACGGAAGGTTGGCTCTGGGAGGCCAGGTTTTGAACGAGTCTCATGCTCTTCGGTATTTGGGGTGAATGCAAACTCGTTGTTTGCAGTAAGTGCAGGATGTCAGTGACCACCGATCCCAGGCACCTCTGCAACCCTTGCGTGGCACCAACCCCCAAAGGGAAACATAACCTGGCGCGGATTCCTCGGGGCCTCCACCTATGTGTGAAGGGCCCGCCCAAGATTGTTACACAAACCATCCTCGAGGATCTGCGCCAGTAATTCCACAGTCTCGACGTTCGTTGTCGCATGCCCTACAGTCCTACAGTCCTCCTCCGCCTCCTCCCTCTCCTCCTCCTCCTCCTCCTCCTCCGCCGCCGCCGCCGCCGCCGCCTCCTCACCCTCCTTTTCCTCGTCCTCCTCGTCCTCCTCCTCCTCCTCCTCCTCCTCCTCCTCCTCCTCCTCCTCCTTCTCCTCCTCCTCCTCCTCCTCCTCCCCCTCCTCCTCCCCCTCCTCCTCCTCCTCCTCCTCCTCCTCCTCCTCCTCCTCCATTCCTCCTCCTCTTCCTCCTCCTCTTCCTCCTCCTTTGCGTTGACCAGACCTTATGTGTGCGGCGTGCGCATGTGGCGGTCTTGCAGCGGAAGGAAAAACGCGTCGGGTCAAGAAAAAGCATATGGCGGGCGCCGCGGAAGATGGAAGAGTACGAACAACGGGCGATAGTATTAGTGACAGCAGGCGCCCGCCGGGTGGGACGACACTCACTATAGTAGGAGGCAACAACAGCAGAAAGAGGCATCAACCATTATAGAGGTAACAGCTTTGAGATCGATGGCGCGCGTCGTCGCGAAGTCAAGTGCAGTACAGGACGGCACGGTCCCTGGCAAGTTCTTCCTCCTCCCCCTCCTCCTCCCCCTCCTCCTCCTCCTCTTCCTCCCCATGGATGTCCTGCCGCCGTTGGTGGGGCCGCCGCGGCGGACTGCCACTTCCTGCCCCCCGCCTCCCCCCACACGCCGGGCGCCGGGCGCGGAGCGCAGCGTCCGCCCTTCGTCGCCTCCGTCGCGGCCGTCGCCGAGGCCCCCCAAGGAGCCCGCAGGCGCACGGGCCCGCGACGCGCGGGGCCTGGAGGCGCCCCGTGGGCGCGGGCGCGGGCGCGGGCGCGGGCGCGGGCGCAGGCCCCGAGCGGGCACCTCCCGGGGCGCAGGGCCCTCGGAGGCCTCCAGGGGAGCTTCCGGCAAGAGGCGCTCCTCGAGCGTCGTCGACGTGGACGCCTTCGCCGTCGCCGTCGCCGTCGCCGTCGCCAGTCGTCGCCGCCGTCGGCGACGTGGTGGTCGTCGCCGTCGTCGCCGCCGCCGTCGTCGAAGTCGCGGTCGTCGCCGTCGCCGTCGCCGTCGCCGACGTCGTGGTCGTCGCCGTCGTTGTCGTCGCCGCCGCCGACGTCGCCGCTGCCGAGGGCGTCGCCGTCGCCGCCCCGCGCCGGCCAGGCGACGCTCGCCGCGATCCCCGGCGTGGTGTGAGTGGCTGAGTGCCGCCGTGCTCTCGCCTCCGGCAGGGCGCGCGGTCGCTGTGCGGTCGCGCACCGCCGCTCGCTCGGCGGCCGCGTGCCTCAGGTCCGTTGGCCTCCTACGTTTCACGGACCTTCGCTGTGCAACTGTTGCGTCTTCCCGCTCCGTCCTCATCCTCCTCCATGTCCTGTCTCCTCCTGCCTCCTGCTCCCACCACATTATGCTCCCTCCTGCTCCTGCTCCTCCTCCGCTTGCTCATGCTCTCTCCTCCTCCTCCGCCCCTTCTTCCCCCTCCTTCCTCCTCCTCCTCCTCCTCCCCTTCTTCCTCCTCCTCCTCCTGCTCCTCCTCCTCCTTCTGCTCCTCCTCTTCTTCCTCCTCCTCCTGCTCCTCTTGCTCCTACATATCCTTTCTCCTCCTCATCCGCAGGGACTTCCCCCGACCTGCGCAACGATAGATGGTCGGGGTCGTCTCCATTGTCCTCCTGCTCCTCCTCCTCCGCCTCCTCCTCTTCCTCCTCCTCATCCTCCTCCTCCTTCTCCTCCCCCTCTTCCGGGCACCTGTGCCACTGGGATCCCTCCCCAGGAAAACAGGCGGGTAACCTCTCGATCGTCACCCCTGGTGCTCCTTCGGGACCCTGGGGGAGAGAAAAAACAGGTAGTCGTAGGCCGTCCCAGCCTGCGCCACGGGGGAAGCGTCGTGCCTGGGGCCTCGGGGCTGTTCCCGACTCGCCAGCGCGGCGGGCGGGGATAGCCTAGGGTCCCAGTGCGCGGCCTTTCCTTCCGTGTTCTCCGTGCCTGGGTTGTGGTGTTTTTGTTGCCACGTTTTGCTGGACACCCTTGCGGTGGCCCACTTGGTACTCCGCCAGGGTTCGGGTGGTGTCGCGGGTCCCCTGTGCAGGGGGGGGGGCTCATTGGAGGATCCCCGCCCGTTCCTCCCACGGTCACGGTCCCCCGCCGTGGCGTGCGCGGGGGCGGGTTGTCCCCGAAGGAGTGGTGTCCCTCGGGTGGCTTATAGGGGCGGCAAGACCGAGAGCGGCGCGTCGTTACGTGAGGCCTCGAAATCGTTAGAACGCTTTTAGCTGCGCTGCGTTATTTTTGCTTTTGCCGCCTCGCACACTGGTCGCGCGCATCGGCTCTAGACGCTTGTGGCCCTCGTTTTGGCAAGCCTCGCCGCCTCCAGCCACAGAGTCTGGACGAGCCCGCGCGGACTCCAGCCGCGATCACGGCTGGCTCATGGCGCCCTGACGCGGTCCGCCTTTTCGGTTGCTCCATTCCACTCCTCCTGCTCCTTTTCCCCCCCCCGCCTCCTCCTCCTCCTCCTCCTCCTTCTCCTTCTCCTCCTCTTCCATTCCTTTTCATTATAATAGCTCCTCATTGCCGCACCCTGAGGCCAGTCGAAAGGGCTGGCCGGGCGTTTCGCCCGAGACTCCATCACCATGTATGACCTTGAAGCGTAGAAGTTGGCAGCAAAAGCTTCACATATGGAGGGTGGATGGTTTTCAAACTGTGGCTCTCGCCTAATCACCGCGCGCATTCGCTGTAAGCATTTGCAAAAGATTCACGGATTCAGGGCGGGTGGTTTTCAATATGTGTTCATCGCCTCAGCACGTTCGTCTTAAACATTACACGGGCTTCAAGGATTGAGGGCGGGTGGTTTTCAAAATGTTGTTCTCGGCTTAGCACCGCGCGGATTGAGGGCTGGTGGTTTTTCACAATGTGGCTCTCGCGTTAGCGCCGCGCACAGTCGTCTTCAACGCGTGCAAGAGTTTCACGGATTGAGGGCGGTTAGCGCCGCGCGCACTCGTCTTAAACATTTCCAACAGTCGCATGGGTTCGCATTGTCAACATACCAGAACTTGCGGCTCGGAGAGGCTCAGGAGTGTGCGGGCGCAACAGTTACGTTGATTCGCGGTGTTGAAGTCCCAGGAATGGCGTCCTGGCGCGATCCAGGATCGTCAAGACGCAACAATCAGGCTGATTCGTGGCGTTGGAGTCTCGAGAATTGTGTTTTTGCGTGTTCAGGGTCTTCAAACGGTTGTCTCCCAACGAGGCAGTTCCCTCAGTGGAAATGAACCCTTGTAGGGGTCTATGAAGAGGGAGCTTGAAGGCAGGGTTTATTCCCAGATCGTTGATGAGTCCTGGGTTTGCACTGGTCCTCCTCTTCCTCTTCCTCCTCCTCTTTTTCCTCCTCCTCCTCCTCTGGCCCCTCCTTTTTCTCACGCTCTTCCTGCTCCTCCGACTCCTCTGGCGTCTCCTCTTTCTCATGGATCTCCGCCTTACTCGTCTTGCTCGTCGTATTGCGCCGAGTGCTGTTACCATTCGTAAATACTAGTAGTAGACGTAGTATGATTCGTCCTCCTCCTCCTCCTCCTCTTCCTCTTCCTGTTCCTCCCCTGTTCCTGCTGGCAGGGGGCGTTTCATCCAAAGGTCTGCCTGGCTGTGTCAGGACAGAGGTGTCACCACGCCACTTGTCTTACGGGGCCGTTTGCCCAGCGCGCCTGCCAACAGCTGGGAGAGCGGGAGCGGCTAACAGCGCAGAGCGGAGCGTCCTGTTTCCCCCCATCCTCTCACGCCTCACCTGCCTCGCCTGCCTACCTTCTCGTGGTCCTGCGCCTCTGTTTTCTCTCCCTCTAGATTCCCCTCTCCTCTGTCTCCGTTGCCTCCTCTCTGTCTCTCTCTCTCTCTCTCTCTCTCTATCGCTCTCCCCTCGTCTTCGCCGTCTTCCGCATTGTTTGTTTCCCCCTGTTCCCCTCCTTCGTCCTCTCTCTCTCTCTCATCGTCCTCGTCGTCCTCCGCATCGTCTCTTCCCCCTTCTCCCCTCCTTCGTCCCCTCTCTCCCTCCTCGTCCTCGCTGTCCTCCGCATCGTCTCTTCCCCCCAACTCCCCTCCTTCGTCCCCTCTCTCTCTCTCTCTCTCCTCGACCTCGCCGTCCTCCGCATCGTCTCTTCCCCCCAACTCCCCTCCTTCGTCCCCTCTCTCCCTCTCTCTCTCCTCGACCTCGCCGTCCTCCGCATCGTCTCTTCCCCCCTACTCCCCTCCTTCGTCCCCTCTCTCCCTCTCTCTCTCCTCGACTTCGCCGTCCTCCGCATCGTCTCTTCCCCCCTACTTCCCTCCTTCGTCCCCCCTCCCTCTCTCTCTCTCTCTTTCTCTCTCTCCTCGACCTCGCCGTCCTCCGCAATCGTCTCTCCCCCCCTTTCGTCGGCCTCGTCCTCGTCGTCCTCGCCCTCGTCCTCGTCCTCGTCGTCCTCGCCCTCGCTTTCCCGGGCAGGCGCGGGGCTGGGGCCGTGGAGCGGGGGGGCGGAGAACGGGGAGGCGGCAGGCGGGAGGCGCGGCGGGAGCAGAGCGACGAAGGCACGGAGGGAGGAGAGGAGGGAGGAGGGGAGGAGAGGAGGGAGGAGGGAGGAGAGGAGGAGGGAGGAGAGAGGGAGGGAGGGAGGAGGGAGGAGAGGAGGGAGGAGAGGAGGAGAGGGGGAGGGAGGGAGAGGAGGAGGGAGGAGGGAGGGATGAGGGAGGAGGGGGGGGAGGGAGGAGGGAGGAGAGGAGGGAGGAGAGAGGAAGGATATGTAGAAGAGGTAAGGACGGAGGAAGACGGGCAGATAGAGAGGGAGAGAGAGAGAGAGAGAGAGAACGAAGACACGAGATCGGATCGGACAAGCAGATAGAGATGGAGGAAGACGGGCAGATAGAGAGGGAGAGAGAGAGAGAGAGAAAGAGAGAGAGAGAGAGATCGGATCGGACAAGCAGATAGAGATGGAGGAAGACAGGCAGATAGAGAGAGAGAAAGAGAGAGAACAAAGAAACGAGATCGGACAAGCAGACGGGCGTCCCGTCGACAGCCGGCTACTGCGGCAACCAAGGCCGCCACTGCACGCTCAGCGGTGGCGGGGGAAAGAGAGAGAGCGGGGAGAGAGAGCGGAGAGCCTCCTCCGGCTCCTCGTTCGTCTCTTCCTGCTCCTCGTGTGCCACCTCCGCCTCCAGTTGCCCCGCTTCTAATCCCTCTTCCTTCTACTTCGCTTGCCCTCCACCCGTCGCCCCCTCCCCATAGCCCCCAACGGCATCCTCCCTCTCCCTCTCATCATGCCTCCCCCCTTCTCATAGCCCCTAACGGCATCTTCCTTCTCCATCCCATCCTGCCCCACACATAATGCATGGTTTCATGTTCGTTCCTTCTGCCGCAGCTACAGTGCCGCATGGGAGATCCGCCCTCCCAGGGCACGTTGTGCACGGAGCTGCGCAAGCCTCTTTCTCATTGGCTCCGTGCGCGATCCCAGCGCAGGTCATTCCGCAGTGAAGGACGACACTAGCGTAGATGGAAAATGCCACGCCTCGCGAGCAACATAGATTCTCCATCAAGTTGAGCTTCGCATTTTCGCGCCATCTCTGAGCACTGACCTTCCTGGGTGCAACCGTCGAGGTGGTGAGATGAGCATATTTGACGTTGGTCTGGCGGGAAGATGTTGTGCCACGATTGTCCATCGTGTAAGTGATCGAGAAATTTGTTTTTTGCTTGTAGCACCGCTCGCGCAATACGACAGGTTTTGATCTATCTTGATGAAGGGCGGCGGCGCCATGCCAGCACCCGTCAATCCAGCCAAATCGAAACAAATCCTGTGCAACACAGGCTAGAGAGCCGGAGTAGAATGGGGCGACTTGCCCATGGTTTTCTCGACCAAAGGTCGGCAGTCTGGCATGCAAACAAATCGGCGCCGCCTAAAGCCGTCCCATGTGAACAGCACAAGTTCAAGACCATCCGTATTCGGTATGCTCTTCAGGCCAATCTTCCAACGCACGTTGCGTCTGTCCCCTGTTTCCGTGTCTCCCCTCCCCTCTATGTGACGGACAGGCGCGAACAGCCATTTTGGCTTGAGGGGGCGCTGACGCGCCAGTGATTGTGTGTGGACTGAGTATGTTCTCTGCCCTCCCTTGCGAAACAGTGTTTCAGGCCTGCCGGCCTCCGTTCGCCCCATGGTAGCCGGAGCGTAGACGAGGACCTGCTGGGTCATGGGGCGCGAGAATCAAGAGAAGAGGGAGAGGGCACGCTCGAGGACAGCACAGGTGCTGGCAACAGAGGCGCCCATGTTGTCGATCCGTGGGAGAGTGCCTCAACGCCCCAGAAGGAGGCAGGGCCTGCCGACGGAGCCGCGGCCGGCTCCGCAGGCGCAGGCACGGCGTCCTCCTTGTGGGACGGCTGGAGAGGCACAAGGTCTGATTGGCAGTGGCGGTCTGGTCCCGACTTGGTGGGGAGACAGTAAGTGGGTCAATTCACCGTGTTAAGAAGTTAATCGAGACTACTCCGCCCCTCCAGTCTGGCAGGGATTGGGAAATTCAGATTTGTACCTTGCCACTCTGGGCTCACGGAACAAGAGGACGGCTGTCAGACCCGAGACCCGAGCAGGACGGGTCATCGAGACCTTTCCCATCGAGCTTCAGGGCGCAAAGCGATTCGTCATCTGTGCGACCCCAGCGACGGTCTCACCAGGGTCATTGACCATCTCAAGCTGATGAAGGGCGAACGACCAGGCGACAAGGAGAGAGAAACTCACAACGAAGCTTTGTTCGACTGCTGTATCCACAAGTGTGAGAACTTGTCGGATGTCGTCATACGTTGTGATCAGCAGATCGCCGCCGCAGAGAGACTAGGGTTGACGTTGCCAGATGAAGTGAAGGCGAGATGCTACGAGGAAGGAGCTAACCTCACCCAGCAGATGCGGCCCAATCTCAGGACCCTGATGACCGGCGAAAAGTCACTCGACGCCGTCAGACGGGCACTGCTGGAGCTAGACATCACAGAGAGACCGACGTTTCCGAAGACGCAGGCGGTGGTTCCGCTGACCAAGGACCTTTGTGACGACTGTACGCGAGCCATCGGAGTTCGAGGACGATCGTGGGGCCGGGCCCGCGACGAGGGATATTGTTTCAGTTTATTCGAGACCGAGTTTAACGAAGAGGAGATCAACGCGACACTCGTCTCTCTGGATGCCCAGGATCTGGGCGCAGACCACATTGTGGACGTTTCCGCCGAGGTGACCCACGCGTCGTCGCACGTGGGCAGAATCCAGGCAGATGAAGACGAACAAGAAGGTGGACCGCGACTTCTTTGACCAGAACAGGGCGGGCACCACGAAGAAGGTCTCGCGCGAGGACTTCAAGAACCGATCTGGGTGCCCCAACTGCGGAGAGAAGGGTCATTGGAGAGAGGACTGCAGACGGCCGTTTCGTAGCAAAGCAGACAACATAATGAAGTCCGAATCCAACCGTCAGTGGCCGGCCAGACAGAGCAGCGACAAGAAGACTTCGTCTCCGTCGTTCTATTTCGGTCTCGACCAGAGTATTGGCGCACATTCGGGCACGTCTTGGGCGGTCATCGTGGATGTGCAGGGCCAGGCGAGCCCGCTGTCCGACGCCGCGAGGGACTCGAGAGCTGGCCAGGCGGGACGACTGTCGACCACCTCGGGCCAGGTGGGCGACGAGAAGGGTGACCTCGCGGTGGCTGCGCTCCAGGACATGGACGAGCGCGCGCTGGTGGACACGGCAGCTGGACAGGCGTTGATCGGCGCGCCGGATTTTGATAAAATGACGGCGGCGTTCGAGGCCGATGGTTTCGTCGCCCGTGTCTCAGACGCCATGGGCGCGCCCGCGGCCAACGGAGCGGGGGGCAAAGTCAAGCCGATAGGCATTGCGGCTGTGCCTCTCTCGCTGTTGGGCTGCGGGGTCGTCGAGTTTATGATGCTGTCTCATCCATGTCCGCCTTTGTTGCCAGCTCGTTTCTAGGACTTTCTCGATTCAGTGATCGATCTTCGGAGTGACGTCATGACCGTCGGGTAAGGGGATCAGCGCAGGGGCCTGACTCTGACGAGACTTCCGTCTGGGCATCGAGCCGTCTAGCTCGTCGGCCGCAGGCGGTCCGATTTCTGTCTGAGCGAGGACCTCGCTGCCAGGTTTCCGTCTTTCGTCGAGAAGCCTACGGGGGCTTGGACGGCGAGTTCGGCCGAGGCCCCGACGCCGCAGGATTGCTGGGCCAGGCTCGACAAGGTGATCAGGAGGGCGCGCGTGAGCCCCCGGACGGAGGTCTTCTCCTTCGTCGAGGCAGACGACCCGCCTCTGGAGATCAAGCAGTCGGGCCTCGGGCGCATCACCTGCCGGTTGCTGGAGGCCGCCGCCGACGCCTGCAGGGTTCTCGAGTGAGAGTGGACCGACGGCGTGCCGCACCGGTCGGCGACGCCCCCAGGGCGCCGGATCGGCCACGCGGACTTCGAGATCGTGAGTCCTGATCAGGATATGGGGGGCAGGGCCGGGCAGAGCAGGTGAAGAGGTGAGGCCACGCAGGCAATCCTTATCTTCTTTGCCCTCCTCCTTGTCTAGTCAATCGGGGCCGCGGGGCCGCGGTGCGAGATCTTTTTCAGACCCTGGGGCTAACCGATCCTCCGTAACACACCTCGGCTCGAGCTCTCGCGGCGGCCAGCCGATTTCGATTCTGGCGAGGCACTCGCACGACGACGCCGCCGAAGATCAAGACCTCCAAGGCTCGGAGCGTTCGTTCACCTAGAGGGCTTCGCAAGCAGATGTTGGCCGTTCAAAAGGACTCGGAGCTGCCGGTCGAGTCGGATTTGGAGGTGGCCCCAGAGAACGACGAGGAGCTGGACTCGGATATCGAGGTGGACTGGGATCAGACGCCGGACCCGTGGGTCGACACTCAGCTGCAGAAGATGGATTACCAGGAGGAGGAGATGACTGTGGGCCAAAAAGGGCTCTTCTACGAGGGGGGCATCCTCCTGTCTCCAGCGTCGCGGAAGTGGCGCACGTGGGCCAGGGTCAAGAGCATCGCCAAGCGCGAGAGGAGGCTGGTCAAGAAGGAAGAGGCCCCCGAGGATTTCGTCAAGCACGAGAGGGCCCCGAGGTTCAAGGTTCCGTCCCAGTGCGCCGCGCTCGACGGGGGGCTCGGGGTTCCGACGATTGCGCCGCCGAGCCCGTCTGCGAAGAAGTCGCCCCCGCCGAGGTTGCCCACCCAGCTCCAGCAGCGGCAGCGCCGCGACGATCGAGGGGGGCATCGAAACTACGCAGTAGATGATGATCGAGGAGCGCAGGCAGAGGCAGCAGCAGATGGAGGTCCTGATCGGCGCAGCGAAGGGTTTGGGAGTCCTTCGCGAGTGTTGGGCGATGGGGGCCTTGAAAGGCCAGGCAGCAGCATCAGGCCAGTTCTTCCAGCCTGACGGTCAAGCCACAGCTGCAGACGCTGTCGCATCGCAGCCTAGCGAGCAAACGATCGGAGGCGCGAGCAGCGATTCTCCCTCCCTTGCCCAGTCCTCTTTCGTTTTCTGAGCCGGGAAGAACCCGCTCAATCCCGCATCCTGGATCAGCTTCCGAGCCCCGGGGTCTCCAGCTGCTGGGTTGCTAAGAGTTTCAACGCCGCCTCCAGAGATGGATCGCCCCGTGCGGAAAAACGCCTCTCGATTCCAGTCGGGGGTTTGGGATCTCACCTCGAGGGGGCGGGTGCCCTGGGGCCGTGTCTCGGAGGTCATGGGGCGGGCTTCCCTTGATCTCTGCCAGGGAAAAAGGAGTCTGGTCCACGCGTCTGGCTATGAGGAAGGCTTGGGATCGGAGCGCGGGGGCCAGCTGAAGTGGGTCAAGAGGCTGCGGGTCGCGAAACGGGAGATGGGCAAAGTCATGCTCGACGATCGGCGCGTCTCCCTCGCGATCGCGGCTGTCGCCGGGGCCCTAGATGGCCTCCCCGCAGGCGCCCTGGACATCGCGGTCTGGGGCAGCGCGGCCAGGGCCTCAGACGGCCTTGACCATGAGGATTTTGACGGATCCAGCCCTTGGGCGCCTCCACTTCAACATGGTGCTTCTTGGGCCGCTTCGTGGACTTCGAACCAGATGCCTTTGTTTCGGCCACCGTCCCCAGGAAGGTTCGTCAGCACGGCTTGCAGGTTCTAGAAGTGGCGGGGATTCGAAGAGTGAGGAGACGAGCTCGAGGAGACATTCAGCGGGCTCTTGAGAAGATCAGAGCCACCATATGCCCGGAGTTGTTCTCTCCTCCCAGGGTTGAGCTCGAGCTTCGGCGACGTGGTTTTGCCCGCCTCCCCTTCCCTGGACATTAAGACTGGGCGCGGTCTTCGCCGGGCCGCGGATCGTCGACGTCTCTGGGAGATGCTCGAGAAAGATGACCCTCTCGTTGTTCTGATGTCGCCTCCCTGCGCCGTTTTCAGTATTGCTCGCGCGACCGCTGACCGGATGGATCCAGTAAGCAGAACCCGGACCGAACAAGAAGCTCTGTTGTTCGTATCGATCTGCGCACAGGTTGTGAAGCACCGTCGCGAGAGAGGTCGCTATATCTGGTTTGAACACCCCTTTTCGGCAAGCAGCTGGCGTCTTGACAACGTTCAGAGGCTGGCGGTGCTTGACGGAGTCCACTACGTGGACATCGACCAATGTGAGCTCGGACTCTCAATTTCTCCTGGAATACTGTCAAAAAAAACACTCGTCTTCTCTCGAACAGTCCGGACTTGTTGCAGTCCTGCTCACGTCGTTGCAAGGGGGGCATGAGCATCTCCCTCTGGGCGGGGGCAGGACGAAGGCCTCGCAGCAGTGCCCTCGTGAGCTGGCGGACGCTATCCGCAGGGGTGTTGAGCTGGCCGCCGCCCGCTTGTTGTCTGGAGAAAGAGTCAGTTGCCTGCCATATTTTTCCGTTGAAGTCCAGGGCAGGGGCCCTCCCCAAGTGGGTTCAGACACTGAAGAGGAGGAACGCCCTCCAGCTCGCCCTTCCCCTCCTCTCTCCGAGAACCCAGAGCTGTCGGGGCAGAGTGAGATCCATAAGTTGCGCATCAACTTGGGACACCCTCGTCGCGAATAATTCTTTGCGGGCGCTCGAGGTTGCGAAAGTGCGACCTGGCGTGATCCGTTGGGTGGCGAAACCCTTCCGGTGCCCCCAGTGCGACGGCGAATCTCGCCCGCGCCGGCGTCGCTGGGCCCAGCTTCCCAGGACTTCCCGTTCCAATAAATTGATTGCGTTGTTCTACGTGCATGCCTTCGGTAGTCAGGTTCCGATTTTGAATGTCATAGATCACGGGTCCAACTATCAATGCTGCGCAGTGCTGAACGCCACCACGGCTCAACAGGTCTGGTCGGGTTTCGCCAGGGCATGGATCCGCCTCATGGGCGCGCCCGAGGTTGCTGTGACGGATGGAGGGGCGGAGTCCGAGTCAGTCTTCCAGAGGGCTCTGGAGAATCTCGGGGCTTTCCAACGCGTGCGCGATGCGGAGAGCCCGCGTCAGATCGGCAGGTGCGAGCAGCACGGGGGGCTCGTCAAGCTCGCTCTGGCCGAGGCCATGGCGGGCGTTTCTGTTCGCACTCTGGATGAGTTAGAGGATTTAGTTTGCGAGGTGGTCTCGTCCAAAAACAGATTTAGCAACCGTGGGGGCTTCTCCCCACATCAGATGGTTTATGGGGAGAACCCTCGTCGGCCTCAGTGTCCTCTGTCAGATCACGCGGTAGATGACATTGGAGTGTATGATCTGGTTCGGGGGACACGAGACTTGGAGAGTCCGTCTTCCGCTCTTGCCCGCAAGCACTTTATGCGAGAGGGGGCCCGCCGTGATGTCATTCCTCTAGACGTGACAGAACGCTTGAAGTTTGCCTCGAAGGCTCGGCGACGCGCTGATCTGGTTTGCAGGCCAGGCACCTGGGGGTGCGTTTGGAGGAGGCCAGGGGCTGCTATCAGGCAGGTCGAGGATTCGAGAGCTCGGTGGACCGGTCCAGGGGCCGCCCGTCTGGGTGGCCATGAGAACAAGACTTCTCAAGTGCTCGACTGAGCAAGTTAGGGAAGCTGCTCGGGGCGAGGCCCAAGGGGCCGAGTTGCTTGACTTCGGGAAACTCGAGGGACTTAGGACGGAGCTCCGGAACCCATCCGGACGCACCGGCGCCGTCGATGTTGAGGCCGAGGGGCCCCTCCCCCCGAAGCCAGGGACGTCCCCGAGCCAGATCGAGGAGCGTCTGCCCCCGCAGTTGCCCGAGTCGGGCGCCCAACTCACCTGGGTCAGGAGAAAGCAGGTCCGCCAGTCAGTGTAATCCCGCCACCTGAGGCCACGGGCCGGGCGACCACGACCGGCGGACGGACCGCCTCAGTTTCGCAGACCAGCCGCCAGATTTCGTCTGCCGGAACGAGCCTGGGCCTGGATCCCCAGATTTTGTCTCCCACCTCCTCGCCTCTTCCGATCGCCCCTTCTCCTCCCCGTCGCGCTCTTCCCGCCCCTGCCTCTTCGGTTCTGGCTCCCGCCGGCGCTGCTGAGGCTCAACCTTCTCCGCGCCGACGTCCCAGACCCGCCCCTATTGAAGAACGGACAGGCTCCGGGCAAGCCCGCCAGGCTGCGCAGGAGCTAGAAAGCAGTGCCCGAGGGGCTCTCGGGAACGATGTGCCACTGTGCATTCTCCGCGATCGCGGGATCGGTCCTACTAGGACCAGCGCTCGACCCACGCCCCCCTCCCAGGGGTAAAGCTTCCAGGGTCGACGGCCCAGAAGTGGCCATGACTCCAGACGAGTCGCTTGCTCTCGGCGGCACGCCGAGCTCGAAGACGGCCAGGGTAAGATTTTATGAGGGGAGCTCTGCGGGTGGCGCAGCTGGGGGCCGACCTTCTGGGAGCACGAGTCCAGTTTTGCCTCAGTTCCCTCCGAGTGCCAGAGCGGGGCGCCCCCAGCCCGGCGAGGCGCGGAAGTTTCGCTGAAGAGTTTAACTCCCGAGGAGAGATTTCTCTTTAATTTTTCGGACGCCAGAGAGCGGCAATCGATCGTGAGTTCCGGCGCCGTCCGAATCGTTCCCGCTCGCGAGGCTTAGTTGGTCAGACGCCGCAGCCCCGACCGCGCATGGGGGTCGCGCGTGGTTCGGAGGTTCAAACCGCGAGAGGGTTTTGGCACGGCCCCGCGGGTTAAGCCCCGACGGCGCGTTCAGGGACATCACGACCCGGGCGGGGGGGCCTGCATGTCTATGCCCCGACTCCGCGGGCCGAGAGTCTGATGCTTACCCTTCAAGCCATCGCCTCTCTTGAGTGGACACTTGAGGTGGCGGACGCCAAGAACGCGTTCTGCCAATCAGATCGCTTGCGCCGCCCCCAGGGCGCGATTCTTTGTGAGCCTTGCCAAGGTCTCCAGCTGGCTCCGGGAGAGTTCATCGAGCTCGTGGCACGGTTTGAATGATGCACCGCTGCTGTGGCATCGGACCCTCGCAGATTTCCTCGTTGGGGATGGCTTCGAGAAATCGCTGCTGGAACCTCGTCTGTGGGCGAAGCGGTCTTCCCAATAGGGTCCCAGGGCCATCTGCTCGATCGAGGTTGACGATCTTATTTTGGCCTCTCACCCGGATGAGAAAGAGGGTTTGAGAAAACGTCTTCAGGGGAGGTTCAATTTCGGAAAATGGAAGACGGGGGGGGTCCGATTCTGCTGGGCGGCATTTGAAGCAGGCGTCGGGGGGGGATTGTAGTTGGCCGAGAAAAGTACGTGCTGGAGCAACTTGCGCCCATGAGGCTCGAGAAGAGTAGGCGCGCCGACCCTGCTTCTCTCTCGACTGCCGAGGAGGTGAAGGCCCATCGTGCGATGGCGGCCCAGATTCAGTGGCTCGCGCGAGAAACCCGGCCCGATGTCGCGAGGGGGGGGGGTCCTTGCAGTCTGCGGCTCTACCTACTCCCCCCGTTGAGGACGCGGTCACTGGCCTCAAGATAGCGCGACATTTGAAGGCGAGCGCTTCCCCACGCAAAGTGGTGTGGCCATTCGATCCCCTCCCTCGGACTTTCGTCGCTATTTTCCGACGCCACAGGGCCCGGGTCCGCGAGGCGGAATGGAGCTCAGGGGGCTTTTCTCGTCGTCGTGGCGGACGCTGGGGCTCGGAAGAATCGTCGTGCCAGGGCCTCTCTTCTGGCCTGGAAATCCAATCGTTTACAAAGGGTTGTGTCTTCTACCTCGGCGGCGGAGACCTCGAGTCTAATTGTCTGCCGCGCTCGCCGAAGCCCAGTGGCCTCGTCTTCGCCGATGTCAATCGACCCGATTAGCATTTGAGTTCGGCCCCTATCTCAGGTGTTCTGAGCTCGCAGTGCACGTTAGCTCATGACGAATCCTCCCTTTCGGTGGTAGATGCCAAGTGCGTCTTCGACGCTCTCAGTAAAAACAGCGCGGGCTCGAAGCAGGATCGTCGCACGGCGATCGAGCTAGCCGTGGTCAGGGATGCCGTGTGCGCCGTAGGTTCTCAGATAAGGTGGGTTCCACACGGGCGGATGGCGGCCGACGCTCTCACCAAGGTTGACCCCGGTCGGGGGAGCTTAGCTTTGACTGACCTCCTGTGCCGTGGATCGATCTGTCTCATCGACGGCGACGGACACCTGACGGAGAGAGCCCTCAATAGTTCCCTGAAGTCTCGAAAGAGAAGGGCGCCAAGAAAGGAGCTGTCTAGAGAAGTGATGGAACGTCATCGCGAGCCTCCAGTTGGCTATGAGTGGGCTTGGGTGTCTCGGGGGGTCGGTGATGCTTCTTGGTCCCTGTCCGTCCCACTAAAAGTGGTCCCGCTGTCCCCTGTTTCCGTGTCTCCCCTCCCCTCTATGTGACGGACAGGCGCTAACAACCATTTTGGCTTGAGGGGGCGCTGATGCGCCAGTGACTGTGTGTGGACTGAATATGTTCTCTGCCTTCCCTTGAGAAACAATGCTTCAGGCCTGTCGGCCTCCGCTCGCCCCATGCCGTCTCACACGTCGTCTTGTCGTTGCTGATGAAGCCAGCCCTGCTTACGGTACACTCGGGGTTCTAAGACGCACAAGTGTCTAAACCCAAGGGCGGCAACCCGATTCCGACAGGCATCGCGACATGCACCCGCCGTCGCGTTGTTATCCCCAGCCCGCGCCCACACAGTGTCACTAAGAGAGATGGGGTGTCGCCCCTGAGAGAAAGAGGGGGATGGAGAGGGACAGGGAGGAGGAGGAGGAGGAGGAGGAGGAGGAGGAGGAGGAGGAGGAGGAGGAGGAGGAGGAGGAGGAGGGAGGATGAGAGGAGAGGAGGAGGAGGAGGAGAAGGAGGAGGAGGAGGATGAGGCTGAGGAGGAGGAGGCAGGAGGAGGAGCAGGAGGAGGAGCAGCAGGAGGAGGACAGGAGGCGGATATGGACATATTCGGGCCCTGGGGGGCCAGATGTACCCGTATCCACTATCTGCCCCCTGGCCCGGGGCGGCGGTTATGGACGCCCACTCTCTTCGCCAGCACCCGCGGGGCCCTCATGAGAGGACTCCAGCCCTCGAAGAGGAGAAGGAGGAGGAGGAGGAGGAGGAGGAGGAGGAGGAGGAGCTTGAGAGGGAGGATGGCTTTGAGAGGAGGAGGCGGCGAAGGAGGAGGAGGAGGAGGAAGGAGAGAGGAGGAGGAGGAGGGCAGGAGGAGAAGATTGAGAGGAGGAGGAGGAGGAGGAGGAGAGGAGGAGGAGGAGGAGGAGGCAGGAGGAGGCGGAAGGAAGAGGAGGAGGAGGAGGAGGAGGAGGAGGAGGAGGAGGAGGAGGAGGAGGAGGAGGAGGAGGAGGAGGAGGAGGAGGAAGGAGAGGGTGCTCTAGGGAAACAAGAACCCCACTTGGGATGTGGGGCGCAAGCACGGCACGAGCAAAAAACCTTGTCGGAGAGGGCCGCGCGGCTCTCTGGAGTCGATCGTCGAGAACCTCGGCAGGCAGCGGACACGGGTACATCTGGCACCCCCAGGGCCCGAGCATGGCCATGTCCGCCGCCTGTCCTCCTTCTGCCCCCCTTCCTCCTCCTGCTGCTCCTCCTCCGCCTCCTCCTCCTCCTCCTCCTCCTCCTCCTTGTCCCTC